>VXBW01005589.1:30483-52380 GCA_013400375.1 Thinocorus orbignyianus | reverse complement strand
AAAAAAAAAGGAAATCTAGTCAACATGCGTGAAACCAGAGCAAGCAATGAAAGATCCCTACTATGTCTTCAACAAAATACATCAAGTGGGAAAGCAAGTCAGTGAAGCATGGACAGTTGGAGAAGTCTTCATTAACAATAGCCTCTGCTAGATTTCAACAACTGAAGTATTCAAATCCTTTTATAGCTAATTTAGGAACTCCAGAGAAATGACAGGTTCACAGCCCTGAATACACAAATGTCTCAAGAATATGAAATAGGGAATATTAAAATGGGACAATTCTTTGCAGACGTTGTCACATGATTACTCTTTGACACCAGAAACAAGGACATCAACTGTAAGGATAGATTATTGCCAGAGTCAGTATCTGCAATCATCAACACCTTCCTTGAAAGAGGCCAGTGAATAGCCTCAGCCTATAGTTACTTCCAACAAACACAAGCCTCAGATGGACAGAAATCACCACAGTATCACACTCCATACCTGGCAGCGGGGTCAAGAAGCTAGTCAAGTCACTAACTGCTCGGCGATAGACTGTCAGCAGAATCCCATGACAGTCCCCCAGCTTTGTGCCTTTTGGTGGGTTTGACAAGTAAGTAGCACTGTTCACAACACACCCAGAAGTCCCTTCAACACTGTCTTATTCCAAGCACAAGTATGACAACTGCAGCTGAGCTGTGTTATGGGATCTGCATCTGAAGAGAAGCAAGCCACAAGAGGCAAACTGAATATACAGAAAACGATTAATGAATAAAACAAGCTTCCATAAAAAGGCAGCAGCAGCAGACCTATCTTGACAAGGAGCATTACTTGTTTCCTTAAAATGCAAAACCTAGGTAAGCTGCAATACTCTGTATGGGGAAGATAACAGGGTTTACAGGTGAGTATTCCTAGTTACAGGCAGCATCAGAAGAACAAGTGGAGTCATAAGTAGTATGGATAAACATTGTATATAAATTAGCTCACAGATTCTATCAAACTATTTCACAATAAGGAAACGTTGTCTAGTTCATAACACTTGTGCATTATTTTCTTCCCCCCAAGAGCAATAAACAAGAATTTCAGAGGAACATTTTTTTCAGGTAAGGCTCAGAACAGCTATGGCAAGACTTACATGTAACGTCAGTGTCTTCAAAAGCACTCAAAAAATCAAAACTGCAGCATCTTGCAGTCTTACCAGAACCGAACAGCTACACAAAACTAAGCTTAAGTGTGGCTATTTTAATAGTACAGAAACTCTTGAACTATAAAAGAAGGTTGAGTAATCACAAAGTACCCTGTAAAAAAAAAAAAATCAGCATTGATACATAATGCATTAGTTTATTCCAATAGCTTAAAAAGCCTAGAGACTTTCAAGACCAGCAATGTTCCTACTGACATCACCCACAAGCATCCTCTCCAGTTTGTATTAAAACTTGTCAACTGCAGAAAGCGAAGAAGATATCAGTAATAGAAAGTATGAAGCACTGCAGATGGGAAAATTAGTTTTAAAGACACACTGAAGGAAAAATGGCTAGGTCTACACTGAAAAATGAAGTCAGACCTCCACAGCATTAGAAACAGTATAAACACATCATTGCAGCCTTCTATTTTGGCTAATTAGCTCTGCTGAGAAGGAGGGTATGTTTGCAGAGGCAGAGCACAGTGTTAATACAGTTATGCTGTTTGTGGGACCTACCTCGTTAAGCACTGCACTGTGTAGACACATGCTAAATTATTCTGCATAAAAGCCATTATTCCTACCACATGCATCTCTGTTCAGAACTGAACTTTCACATTTGATTTTAACATTACATTTTTAAAATCTGAAAAAATAAAAGCAGACAAATTTAACTCACAAAAGGTCGAAAGCCAGGAAGACAGAAAAGCCACTAATTTCTGCAGTATTAAAGCACAGTTGAAGATGTTTCCAAACACAGCCTCCATAGATTGGTTTCTCTCATTAGTTTTTAATAATGTCTGTACTGCCTTTACACAGTAAATAGATTACCTCCAAATATTAAATACTCCATCTTTTAAATGCTCTTAGAAATATTTTACAACTGCTTCATCCTATGACACTCTGCAGAGCTGTACATGTCATCAGTTTCAGCTGCACCTATGTCCAGCTATGTGATTGTGCCCACAAATCCCAGGACTAAGTGCTCCAAATGAAAAGACTGGCATCTGAATTAATTATTCTCACCTTTAGCTCAATATGAAGCCCTGTTGCAAATGACTTCCAAATTTCAACCATTAACACAGAAAAGCCTTTTATCAGTCTGCCATGCAAGGCTCCCCATGATCCACTAGCCACTGACTGGAAAACTCACTGGGAAACACTGGGAAACTCAGAGCAATGCACAGTCCCACCTACACTGCATGCCTGATGCAGGGGATATGAATGCAGTACTGTAGCAGCCCATGTTTAAGTATGTGCAGCATCTCAATGTCTCGTTCTACAGTGCAGGGTTTCAGCATCCATCCTGCTTGACAGGTTGCTACCCTACCTCACGTGCACTCAGTCCTTTCCTCCCTACTCCCACAGCAGACGTGCACATCCCTGTCTTTTGGCCATGTGATCCATGCTCATGAGATTTATGACATAATCTAGGTTAAAAACAGATTATTTTTAACCCAGCCCCCCCTCCTCGCTGATCTAGTTCATAGCACAGCATCATAACAGTCATATCAACACAGCTAATGGGGCAGAGAGCCACAGCCGAGCACAAGCATGGAGGAAAAACAGCTGGAACTGTGGGAACTGGAGAGTTACTGCAGAGGTCACAGACTATGGCATCAGAGGTGACCAAGTGCCCTGTCATGCAGTTTCACCCCCTCCACACCCAGTATGTTTCTGCATTACGTAGGAATCCACTATGACATGGGTGTAAAGTACTGCAGAACTTGAGAAACATTGTGATGAGACTACATGTCAATCAGGCTGCCGAATGCCTCATGTCCCTGCAAAATGCCCATATAGTCCATCTCTTTCCATGTGCAGAGCTGCTGAGCTCATTGGAGCAACACCAGCCTGACAGAATTACACCAACCCCTTCATCTTAATAACATCACTAATTTTCAGGTCACAAATGAG
The DNA here is from genome assembly GCA_013400375.1 of Thinocorus orbignyianus. Taxonomy (NCBI): domain Eukaryota; kingdom Metazoa; phylum Chordata; class Aves; order Ciconiiformes; family Thinocoridae; genus Thinocorus; species Thinocorus orbignyianus. The sequence goes on along the minus strand of VXBW01005589.1, from coordinate 49,304 downwards.
AGAGCTTCACAGAGCAAGATTTGACACCACTAGTCTTCACTGCAGGATTCAGGTCCCTGCCTGACAACTGGATTTCAGGGAATACATGTGCAAGAAACTCTGCTGCAATACTTTTAACCCACAACAGCTCTGAGTACCTTAGAAACACCAGTGCGGGTCTTTGCATCACAGTATAATTTACCCACTTCATCCTTTTTCTTTGCAAGATTCAGGATAGTTTCTCCTAATGAACCAGCAGCCAGAAGTTAAATTTATATCTCTCTGCCTATTTCTCCTAAGTTTTCCTGCAAGTCAGCAATTTTCATAATTTAGAGTAATTCTCGAAGTCCGAAGATTGCTTCTAAGGACTCCAACAGAAAAGAAAAAAAAAATCCAAGGTCCTGCATTTTAGACACTGTCAGTAGGAATATGGACTGGTCAGAGGTCCATATCTCCACTGAAAACTATGCGCGACCACAGACAGGGTTTAAAACCACATGTTTTAAGTAAACAAATCCAAGATCTGTTCTAGTGGAAAACCAGGTTGCAGATTTACCTCAACATCTTCTGAGATCTGCAACTTTCTAATGCTGGTCTCTACTGCTTAGATGTTTTAACAAAAGTTCCTCTTTAACTGTCCACTCTAAGCTTTATTTCCTTCACACTTATTAACCTAATTTTCTTGCTGATTCAGGGCTGCAGAGAGCAGTGCCCAAGTGGCTCATGAACTGAATAGACATAAATACTGGGGATCACATCATGAATCCTGGCATCACTTTTAATTTAGCCATTTGATACATTTGACCAACCAAGTTAAAAGTAGCAATTCAGAGAATTTTAACATCCCCTGAAAAATATTACAGGAGAAGTTTGGATTCTGGCCATTCAACCCTATAAATCAATCAGAAGACATGAATCTCCATGCTAGAGAATGCTAATCAGTTTACCCAACAGCCCCACACTTACAGCATCTTCCTGTACTCCTTGAACACAATAGCATCACATCAAAGAAGGCAATGGCTTGGACTTCCTACTTGCCTCGGATCCTAAATGAGTCACAATCAAAGGCTGATGGTAAATAGCTAAATTGCTCACATCACTTTTATTCACCTCCACATTTGCAGCCCAGTGTCATGACTGCACCAATCACTTGTCTGCGTGCACACATTTTCAGAAGGAAAAGACCACAGCCACTGCATACAGTCAGAGCAGTGTTTGGTATTATATTAAGGTGAAGCCAGGTTCAGAGCAACTCCTTAAATACCTTGTCTCTAACCTTTGAGGCAATCCCTCCACACAGTACATGAGCCAGGAATGCAGGTTGTTTTGCTGCTCTGTGGCTCTCAGGCAGTGCATTGCCAGGCACAAGAGACCACAGAAGGCCAACACATCTGGCAGAGCTTCCCTGTGAAAAGAAAGGCTGCTGCAGGGAAAGAGAGACTCAAAATTGTTAGAGGAAAATTGGCCAGAAAAGGGACAGTACTCAACTCTAATATGGATCAACTGAAATCAGGTATTGAAAGCTAGTGCTCAGTACTCAAGACTTCAGCCAAAATTGCTAATCTAGTCCTAATTATATGAAAAAGCACAGATGTCCATTGCTGTGTACCAGCCTGTGGACACTGTTTGCACAAGCAAGAGTTTAATCTCAAAAAATAAATATGGAAAATATTCCTGCCTACCAATTAAAATATCATTTGCCTAACCACCATCTGGAATTAAAGTACATTTTTCCCCTCAACTAAAACATATCCAGAGACTCTTTCCCTCCACACAGACTGGATATGCCTTCAATGGCTGTTGCCTTTTTTTTTTTTTGAGTCAGATACTGAGTGATCTTTATTTACCGTTCCAAATCAACTCTGAACATAGCCTTTGATAGGGCTGTTCTTTCCCAATTGGTTTCATTACTGTTAGTCACATGCTTCTGTCTACTCTGGATCTTGTCATGTGCTCTTAAACATAAATGGAGTTATGACATTTATTTCAGTAACAATAAATTGGGAAAAGGTATTAGACACAACACAGCATTATCTGAGAGCAACAACTCATAAGGCCCAACACAAATCCTCCTTGCATCCAATTTATTTCCTATTGTGATGGAAACCAAAACTCAAGCCCTTCCTCCGACCTCCTGCCCTTCCAAGAAGTTCTGTGCAATTAGCATCTGAACTCTGCATAAAGTCCACCACAAAAGGGCTGAAGCATTATTTTGGGAAACATTGGAGATGAAGTATTTGCTGTTGGAAAGCAGTGCGCACTTACCCCTCCAGAGGACTCACATCAGGCAAAATGAAAACCTCCTTCTCTAGCTCTACTCTAGTGTACACATTTGCATTTCTCCCCTAAAAACTTAATTCCTCTAACTTTTAGACTTCCAAACACTTAAAATCAGAAATCCCATATTTGCCAACTTCACAGCTCTGTTTGGAATTACAGCCAAAATACTTAAATTCGGAAAGGTACATGCAGATGAAGCAGTGTTTAATAAACTACTGCTACATAACACATAAATGGATACATTGCGCACTACTTCTGCATGATGAATTGTTTTAAAGGCCGTTTCCAACAGTCAGGCCAGCTATGTCGTTATTACTCAATAGCTTTAAGAGCAGAATTCAGTAGCACAAGTCCTACTTAAACACCTAGGTTTATATTGTTCTTTTCCAGTAAATACAGATATGACTACATGATTTCAATAACCAAACACACCTGGGCCTTCTGAAGACATGAGTTCAATCCAGAAATTCTTTTTGTTGATATTTAACAGAGTATTTCACACACAGAGAGACACAAAAAAAAAAAAAAACACACACACACACACACATAAAAAAAGATATAACAAAAAAAAAAAAAAAAAAAAAAAAAAAAAAAACACACACACAAAAAAAAAAAAAAGGGCTTCATTATGTATCTGCTCTGAACAGATATTAACATCTCAGGGGCCAAGTACAAAGAAATTGGGCTGTAACTGTAGTTGACAGAGCACTTAGTCCATTGCAAGTTAAATATCAGTGAAACCTTTGCTTGAAGATTTATTTTCACACTTGGTACATCCACAGGTGTTTACCCAGCTGTTGTTCACCATGTTTCTAGTCAGGGAAATTATTGACAATGTCTTAAATTCTGCCTCACTGAGATAACTGTCATTCCAAGAGTATCTGAGACTAACAAGGTATTGCTTAAATGTTAGTTATTCAAATTGCTTTTCATCCACAAATATATATGGCATGAGTAAGAGCAACTACATTTGCAAAAAAAAAAAAAAATACAGACTTTTGTTCAACAATCCCAATAGCGTATAAAGAAGCCTTATGTCATTGCGTTTTATAAATGAAGAAAAAGTTATTGAAGTTCAGATGACTTTGCCTCAAAATCTTGTAGTACAGAAAGCAGCAGAATAGTCTTAAAGCAGATTAGTAGGACAAAGATTAAATCTAGGGACAAAAATAAAAATGGGATCACCTGAAATATTGCTGTCCTTACTACTAGATCTAGAAAATAAAAGCATACAGAATTTAGAATTACATGTTGAACTTAAAGTTAACATTGCTTTTCATGTCTTCAGTATGCAAAAGAATTGTTATGTGCAGTCTGCATGTTATAAGCTAAATAATACATTCTGATTTGATCTGTAGCCTAATTTTGAAACATATCTTAGATTTGATTTAGTGCACATTGACTAGATTACTGACATGGTTTGATTCATGTTATTTACATGGGAGAGCTTAACAATAAGCAGAAATCAAATTATACAAGTTCATTACACCCTCCTCACTTACACCATTGAGTGATTATGATGAGTTATAATCATAGAAGATTTAAAGAGATGGACAGACAACTGTGTGTTGCTGGTTCAGCATCCAGAAACACACCATATGCCTCACATACTGATGAGGGTACATTATGCGCAGACACGGTTGTCTGCAAGGCACTGGCATAATACTACACTGGGCTTCCCTCTCTTGAAGCTGATCTGCATATTTGACTATGTAACTAGTTTGCTCTCCATCACCAAAAGCTTTCAGTGGGGGCAGCATGTCACACAAACGAAGAGTATGAACTGAGCAGATGGTTGCCAGTTCTTAGAATACATGTTCCTGTAACTAGCATTGAAGATGCATTAAAGATTATCCGATTTCACAGAAATGTGGTCTCCCATCGTTCATTAGATGTTTAGTACTTCACAATCAGACAGAAACCGCTTTATCCCACAGTTGTGTTCCATAAACTCATTTTTCCTTTCCCTCATTCCCTTCCAAAGTAATCCAAATAAACTTACCTATCTTTAAGACTGGATCTGGGGGATGTAGATTGTGTCACACAGCCACTTTGAACATTGCCAATTCAAATCAATCTGGAAGAAGTACTACTCTTTTTAAAAGGGTTCATACTAGAAAGCTCTAAGCCTCAGAATCCATAAACCAGTGCTTCTCTAAGAAGAGAAACAATTACGCAACACTTCAACTTCATTATCTACAGAAAAGTTCTTAAAAATTTGCACATAACCAGATTCAAGTTACATAATTTTAAAAGAAGAGCCAACTAAGTTATTAATAGGTTGTATTAATGAGCATCTATCCTCTTAACATTCACTATTCTAAAGTTATAACTTCAACCTTCTGCTGAAGAACTTTACCTTCAAGATAGTATCTGTGAAAAACTGCGATCCCAGAAAGCAGAGCTTTTCCTATGGAAATTTGCTGACACTAAGAGATTTTTTAAATTAGTTTATTTATTTCGTAAATGCGTTCCTCTAACACATTTGATCATCACCTTTCTACCAAAACAAGGTACCATATCTGAGGTTCAAAGCCAGCACATTGGGAGTTTTCTAGAAAATTCAGTAATGCTTTTCAAAGAAAAATTCCCAGCTACCCTTGAATTTGGCACAGTTATGAGTCTGATGAGCTTCATTTAGAAATATTCTTCCTTCACTGAACTAAGAAGGCTATGCATTTCTCATCCCCACCAAATAACCAGCTGATTTTGTTATATTACTTACTGAACATTGTTGCTTCCCATTAGAAGAACTAAACTTGCCATTGAAAGAGATGTACTCAGTGAAAATCAGATGCATTGTCTAATAAGTCAGTTCACAGCCCATTACAGCCAATGCCCTGCCTATCATTTCACTTACTGAAACACAAGGCATTTTGTGCTGAATATATTTAAGAATATAATACACAATCAAATCTGACTCCTGATTCATGGTGATGGAAGCATCCTTTTTAGTCATTTCACTCAATCAGCTTGCCTATTAGAGGCTCTTCTCAAGTTCTAACAGCGAAAAAACAGGGTGGGGAGACATGGCTGCTTAAGGTAGCACTTCAGTAAGCTTATTCTGATACGAAAAACCAACCCCACCCACCTATCAGCATACGAACAGTCAAAAGAGCATGGAGGGAACAAAAATTGGGCTGCATCCCCCCCTTTCCAAAGCTTAACTTTCTGATTTACCTTCAGGGACTCCAGCACATGTATTTTTCTCTCTTGTCTGAAGACGTTTTTTTTCTAGCACTGAGTACCACTGTCAGCTTGAGCTAGTATCGAGGAGACTGCCAAGACCATCACTTAACTGGATCACAGACTGCAATCCATTACTGAAACAAAATACTGCAAGTGAACTTGATAGATCAACTGTTTAGCTTGATGCATCCACTTCCCCAAGCAGTTGTAGCTCTTCCCAAACTCACAGTATTGACTTTCTGACAACAGATGTTACTACAGTGAAATCATGATGAAGCAGCAAATAAGAAAGCAAGAGTACCTGATCAGCAGCACCAATTCCTACAAAGCCTTAGAAATAATAGGAGTGTTCAGGAAACTAACTGCTTTTATAAAGAGTAAAATAATTAAGATATCAATGTAAATGAGACAACAACAAAAAAAAAGAAAAAGAAAAAAAATATGTCTTTACAGTCACATAAAGCAGCCTAGTTTCCATGTATGAGATCATATTAAATTCCCACTAAGACCAGAAGTATTCCTCTGGCCCCAAAGGCTCCATTGTAAGGAAATTCGTAAACACTGCGCTTGCCACATAGGCAGAGATTGCTGTAAAACTCTACATGAGAGACTGAAACAACTGCCCACCAGAGATGTTGCTAGGATGTGGCACAGTTCCAGGCTGGTGCAAGTGCTGAGGCACATACTGCTCTATACGAGGCTGGAGAGCAAATCATGCAACTTCCAGGAGCATCCAGGGCAAGATGAAATGCCAGTGACTCTGAAGAAAGCCAAACCCAAGAAGGAAGGTAAGGCTAAATTAGAACTCAAGTGCATCCGAAGACAATTATTAAGGATTTCAATTCCATTTCAGGGAGGGGAAGCATATACTCACAAGACCTCAGTTTAACAAAAGGGAGGAAGTACTGTTACTACGTGATATGCTTCATTAAAACAAGAATGAACACCTACACACAAAAAAAAACAAAATCCAGACTTAGTCCTGCCCATACCTCAATGCCATCCTTCCCTTCAGAAGTTTATTTTAATTCTGCTGCCTGATAACCTCTTGCCATCATAAGCATAAATGAAAGTGATGGCTGTTTCCATTCCTCAGACACTACAATTTGTGTGGCCTGCTCATGTACCACTTGTTCCCTAGTGCCTTTCCTCAGCATAGAAAAGGCTTTCTCCCTTTGTAAATTAACTTAAATACAGCTACTCTTTTTACTTAAGAGGGGGTTATATGAGAATTAAATGTCTATAAGTCAAGACCATATTGTAATATTAATGCAACACTTTCTACTAAGTATAGCTTTTAAATTAAGAGTATGTTAAATTAATGAGCTAAATTGCCCCCTCTGCCCAATTGTCTCCTGCTCCTCCAGCCACTGAACACTATTTTAAACATATACAGGGGCAGATGCTGTGGTTCATGACATAGGTCAGTCCTGGATAGTTGGAATACAAATGTATATGCACTTGGCAACATTGCTGGACCATTTTAAAGACCTTCTTAAAACATGTTCTTAAGTGACTCATTTCATTTTTATGGGTTCTGTCTCACCGCTGCTGGCTGAAAACCCTTGATTACTTAGGGCAGTGGGACAGAAACCAAGTGTGCTTGGACACAGGCTCCCTACCATGCAATGCCCCATAGGCTGCTCATGGTTACTTTAGGTCCTACCTGCCACCACATGGGGTTGTCACAAGCCCCCAGGGTTGTCTAGGGGCAACATGACAACCTCTTCTACCCTCACCACAACCCCTCTCCACAGAGGGACTTCACTCAGGTTAGGAAGCAATGTTACACAGAAGCCCTGAGGTACCCCTAGTAGAAAAGTTAACAAGACTTCAGAGCAAAGTACATGGACAACGGAGGGAAGTAGACCTGCATCAGTGATTTATCCAGCAGCCTGGAAAAATAAAGTGTTCTGCATCCATAAGGATACTAGCGTGCTTCATTTTTGTCACTATTACAGTCCAATAAATGTAAAAAGATACATTGCTTTGACTGAAGTACCAGAGAGCTGAGTTAGAAACAGTAATTGCTTTTTATAATGAGGTATTTACTATTCATGTTAAAATAACCACATGTCAAACTAACTTTTTAGACAATAACATGGTCTATTCTGCCAGACACGTTATCACCTCCTTACAGCCCCACTTGTTCATCAGTTTCCAGAGTACCCAGCACAGCCTTGTGCCACAGGCTGCTGATGCACTGTCTCACAGTCAGCAGGGATACAGGGAGCTTATTCATTATCTGGGTATCACAGGATAGCCCCCTTCTCTCTCCAAACCCACCTGCACAACACGTAAAGCAGAATGCCCAAGCACCAACAGCCTCCAGAAACAGTAGCAGGGAGCCCTTCGCTCTCCTCTGAGCCCTTTAGAGATGAGTCAGAAAAGAGTGTGCATCTTGATTTCACTCAGTAACCTAACGCAGAAGAACTGCTGGGAACATTTGAGACAATTGTTTTAATTATAGAACAGAAGTACTAACTAAATAGTTATGAGGGATTTTTGTTTTAAAACACAAAGTATTTTAAATGCTTCATCTGTCTGTACAGTTAGATCCTTTTTCTCTACTGTTTAGATTTTTTTCCTTTTTTCCATTTTACCTTCCCACAGGGATAATTTCAGTAGCTACTCAGAAGGCTGCTACATGTTGCCTGAACACTTAAGCCAAGAAAATCCAAGGTTCACATGCAAGAATATTTTATGCCTAATTTATTGTTTCAGCCAGGAGTTACAGATTATAGGGACATGTTTATAGTGGTCAGAACAGTCAATAGGACTTCAGCTGTGAGCCCACACACATGCATTTTCTCAGCATCACCCACATAGAGACTCATATGAGAAAATGAGTAGCCATTACTAGACACTGTACCAGGGTATGAAGCCTGCAGTGAGGATAAAGTCCATCGATTCCTTGATATGATTTAAGGAATCCAAGTACAGTTTATAGGCTCTGCCACCATGAAAGCTAGCAATTCTGAAGTGTTAAACTTCAAAATAATTCTTTATTCAGATGGAAGTGACAAAGATAAATGGCTGGTTACCACTCAGGGCAAAGCACTTACCCAAATTATTCATTATGAAAGGACTAATTAAGCAACAGGCAGCCCAATCACCTGCAGACTCTCAAAGAGACAGAAGTGAGATGAGAGCTCACCTGTGCAAGATAGATGAGAGGTCAGGGCAGACATGTCCATTTCAGGGAGATAAGGAAGAGACACACAGCCACTTTCTCTAATCCACCTGTGACCCCAGGTATGGGATGGGACTGCCCCTAGATACCCTAAAGGGCTCCTGATTAAGCCTCAACAAGACTTAAAGATGTCAAGGAAACACATAGATATTTCTTTCTGTCAGTACACATGCATGTGAGGAATGACCAACTCTGAAGCCTCTCCTTACCTGTAGGAGGTTTATTTGAGCCGTTGCAGGCAGCCAGAGCCCAGCAGGAGACCACGCCCATGGTATCATGTAGGACATTGTGGTATGATGCAGCCTACAGCAGTGTGCCATGGCGCCAATGGGAGCCGAGTACCCTCACAGCAGCAGAGCACCTGCAGGACCCAAACCCTACACTGTAACACCCAAAACCTTCAGCATCCTCCCACCATTTATCTGCAACTAACAACCTATGGGCATCACCCTCTACAGGGGTCCCTCACCAGCTCTGAAACACACCTGTGGCTCCCCAGCAGCAGCAACTGACAGCCTCCCACTACCAGGCAGGTAGCTCACCTCCCATAGCATCCCCAACAGCCTGACCCAGCACTGCTCAACCATCCAGCAGGCAGAGACCTTCCCTACACATCTCTTTTGCCCTTCAGAGCTCACTTCACAAAGCATAGGCTTTGTGCCATATTAGCTCACTTTAACACCTTCCCTCCTTCAGGCTTCACACCCTCTGGTTATTAGCCCAAAACAACATGCCCAGAGCCCTGTTGCCATGAGGACAGGTAGGCCACTAGTACCCAGCTCCTCATTTTGGTTTAGCAGATAGCACTCCAGGAGACACTCCACCTTTGCCCACAAGCTTCCCTGAAGCAGTGTCCCAATGGTGCANGTGCCTCACCTCCAACAGCCTCAGGAGGCTTCACAAAGTGCTCCTCACACGCTGCCTCTCCTGCACAGCACGCAGCCACTTGCGTCACTCTGGAATCTCATTTCTTGTTTCTTCCAGGAGCCTCCTGATCCCAGCTAACACTCTTCAATGCATTTTGCTGACTCTTTACCCTGAAGCACACCTTCTCCATGGTGCCTGAGCACTGCAGCCTCATCACCTCTCACTGTTGGTCCTGCACAGTGAGGTGTCTGGATTGAAAAGCACTTTTGCTCAATCTCCTTCCTACAGGCTCTCAGCAGTCCCAGGGCTTCAGCAAAGCAGCCACACACACCTGAAGTCTACAGCAGCCCTTCATCTCAGAGATGCCTCTGGCAATCCCCCACCACAACTCCCCTCCTACCAAGAGACAGTAGGCCCACCCTGCACTTATCCTTCCAGAAGCCCACCCTCAGGAATGCTCCTTCCCCTCAGTGTCTGCCACCTGTCCCCACCTCAGCCAGCTGCTACCCATGAGGCTGATTGCCCATGGCCGGCTCTGAAACAAGGGGCATCTGAGAGCTGGCTGGGCCAGGCAGGAGGCAGGTACAGATACAGATACAGATAGAATTAGAAATAGAAATAAAGGGGGATGGGGGCAGCAGTTTAGTCCCATGTAACCTGTGAGGGCAGTGAAGACTTCTGCTTTTATCCAATTTTCCCAAGAAACCATTACCCATCTGAGAAGCAGAGGGGTTTAGTAGCACATCCCTCCAACTGCTTTCAGGTAGCCCTTCTTCCATGTCAGGTGTCAGCATTCCTAATTAGCACCTGTGGGGCACTGCCTCCCAAAAGTCAGTGTTTTTGTCCTGGTGTGCTATCAGATATGACATTTTCCATTTAAATCAAAATAAAATAGAGGGGGCTCATGGATGCATGTGGTGAAGTCTCCTGGGTTCAAACAACACAGCAGGTATCCTCTGGGCAGTTAGCCACATTACACTTTTATACCGTGTATTTTTACCCCTGCTCAGCACAAAAAACCTGTGTGATGAGATGTTAAACTATTACAAAATCGAAGCATTATCATAAGCACTGCATGCTTCGTGCTCATTCCCATAGCAGGGCAGAGAAGCAGAAGTAACTGCTTCCCACTGCTTTTTACCACTGTACCAAAACCTCTTTGAAACAGATTATCTTTTACCACTGCCAGCTCTGATGCTCTGAGGTGGAGCTACAGCCAGCAAAGCAGGTGGAAAGAACACAATACTATGGAGGTCAAGCATGCTTCAACCCCAAGCTCTGCTCTGGCAGTCAGATCTTTGTCGCTGGTTTACGGGTAGAAAGACCCCAGATGTCTCCAACCATTCCAGTCTGGCATCGGCAGGGTCTGATGTACCCATCATGTTGTATGTGAAGGAGTTGGCAAGCAGATATAAGGGTGTCCTGAAAAGCAAATCAGGTTACCACTCGACCAGCTACATTAGTACACCTAAGAACATCTGCTTGGTGAACATGTAAGGCATCTGATTTTAGCAAATGGACCAAATAATGTGAGATCTGAAGAGATGATAGCAGACTGATAGAGCAAGCATCCACCGGAACCACCAGTGGCAAATAAGCAAATACTAAAATCTGCCAGAAGTGATTCTGGAAGTTATATAAACACTAAATATGCCCTTTTCCATTTTACATCTCCCATGATAAACTGTTATGAGACGTGCACATGGCTTGAAACATATAATTACTGATAATCCTGACTGGTGGGAGAAGGATCCATCTGGCAGATGGAAAAAAAAAAAAAAAAAGGGGGCAAGAATTTAGCTGACTGGGGGGCTTCTTGAGAATTTATGCATAGAGGTCTGAAGAAAGAAATATTTAGACAAAAGGTCAACTATTCTGTTTCTATCCATAACCAAAACAAATTGGAACACCAAAAGTATCCACATAATTATGAAAAATGTTCCTGTTTGGAATCCATCTTGAAATTACGAGCAAAACTAGTGAGTCTAAAACTGTAAGTGTTAAAGTGAGGAATTCTTTCCCTATATCATGATTAATCACAAATGGTTACAACACACAGCATCAGCACATTTTATCTTATATCCTTCAGGTTTCTACCCTCTCTGCTTCTAACATACAAACACCCTTATACAACCTCTCCTGACCTTGCTGCATGGTATCATTTGTTTCTTTCCATTTTCCTTAACAGTATTTCTTTCTTCTTATAGCAGAGAAAGAGCCACTTCTGATAGACACCACTTTGTATTCCTTTTCTTTCTTCTAAGTTAATTTCTCTGGCCTCTGCTCTCCTCTTTATCACTCCTGCGTAAAACAAGGGACATTGCTGGATGCAGCATTCTAATTGTGAATTCACATTTTTCCACTGAGGTCACTATTTATTAACCATTTTGCTGCTGGCCCTTCACAACAGCTGAGCTGCAGCCAACATCTATTGCAGTTAAAGGGAAGTGAGGGCACAACTCACATCAGTAGTCACACGCAAAACACAAAATTAAGGGACAAGAAATTTATGTAACATAATTAGTGACTTACCACCAGTTTTGCTGAAGCTTTATGGTTCACCATGAGGACAGTAAAGCACTGCAACAGTTTGTTCAGGGAGGTTTGCAGTCTCTCTCCTTGGAGGTTCCCAAGACCCACCAGGATAAAGCCTGGAGTTTGATCTGACCTGACCCTGCTTTGAGCAGGAAGCTGGACTAGAAGCTCCCTTCCAACATGAATTTATAAGGATATTTTTGGAGGCACCCTGAAATATAACTCCCACTGACATAATATTCCCATTCCAATGACAATGACATGTAAAGGCATTCTGGAAAATCCATAAAGCTTACTAGTATCTTCTGAGTCCTTAAAATTGAAGCTGCAGGGCCCTTTCCTGTTAGCAACTTCAGTTTCCACTAATGCTGTTAGAAAGAGGTAGCTCAGCAGCTCCTACCAGCCTTCCTTGCTCAGATTGCTTTGCGAATCATTTTTCATTTGGGGAGTCCCTCCAATCTGATTTTCATCATCTGCTTTTCAGCGGGAAAATCCTATTTTCAATCAAACCTATTCAGAATAATGCTACTGTATCCAGACAGTGGCACAGTGCTTATGGTACCTCATACTAAAAGACTTGCAGGCTCTCCAGCTACTCACCAAGTTCTCTCATAGGAAAGAAGAGATGGTAGCCTACTGCTCTTCCCCAATTCCCTTCTCACCACCCTGTTTATGACAAGCATGTTCCTGTATCAGACATTGATGTGGACGCCAGGGATCTCACCCGCATCAGTTCATGTAAACGGTTCCCTCACATACAGAATTTTCTTCTGTGAAGGATTATGCCATATATTTTTTACACACATTACAGCTTTGTGTTTTACTGCAGAAGCAGGTGATTCTTTAATCCTAGTTCTCACATTTGCAATAACATTTCTATTATGAAAGATGTCTTTTCATAGCTTTCATGGTACTGATGTGCCTGAGGAACAGGAGCTCTTCACGCATCAAGGGAAGACAGGAAACTTCATGTTTCACGCTGATTCTCATTGAATTTGCACTGATCCAAACACTAAACACTAAATAACGGAGGCCCATTCTTGTGATCCTTCCATGACCTCACAATGCAAGGAACCCCAAGCCTCAAAGAAAAATAAATGCAAGGAAATCTTCCAGCTTCCAAAGTAAATCAGTCTGTGTTGCAAAGAATCTATGCATTTTCTTTGCAGAATTGGTAACTTATATGAAGAATCATGGATGTCATGACAGCAAAGAACTCTTAGTTAAAACACATGAACAGAACTCATTTGATACCAATGAATCCAAATAAACCAGACAAACCTCATTTTTTACTTTGAATGTGTGCAATATAATGAATACTGCTGAAATAGAAATGTTATTCCCTGTATTTTTTTATTTTAGAACATGCACACATAAGATCTTGCTCGGGAGCTCCGATACAAAATGTAAACCACATCCAATGGCTGCCAGGAATTAGCAGAAAGTGCTGACAATCAAAGTTAGACTCTTCAGCAGCAAGTGTCTCACACATACTTAGAGCCTCCAAATTAAATCTGTTTGCCTTATTGATATGCATAATTCCAGCAGAGTAATATTTATCCTGGTACAATACCCTTAACTGAAATGGCACTAGAATTAGAACATTTTTGATCCACTTGATTAAGTAATACAGGCAGCATTTGCCTGACTTTCAGTCTGTTCACATAATGCAGCCCCACACAATTTGACGTGACTGGCACTGACCGCTCCGGAGACCCAGGCCTGCACCTAAAGGGGTGCACGGACACAGAAGGGAAACACGGGCTCTGAGACCACCCCTTGCAGCGTGCAAAAGTTCACGTTAAACACCCTTCACTTTCAAGGACACTTAAAACACACTGCAGGAATTAGAAATGACGGGGGAAATAAAGAATAATCCCCTCCTCTTTTTCTCATGGACTAGAGGATGAAAAACACTTGTTTCAGAATTGATTATAACCACCACTATTTCATCTCTAGGGACCTGAGTTCAAATCATAACTGGGGAAAAAAAAAAAAAAAAAAAAGGGTTTGTGGTTTTAAAGCATCAGTTATGTTCCTCTTCCCAGTCAGGGCATGAAGCTTAACACCTTACTAATTATGAATGATCGGAAAAACGCAGAACTTCCTCCTTTTGTTAGAAAGACCAAAAGGTACTATCTAACCCTTTTTTCATTATCAGCATTTAGTTCGGCTGCAGCAATTTGCACTTTTATGCATCTTGTGTTTCAAGTTGATTCAGCGGAGGACAGAGGGTTTTCCTCTTTTTTCATACACTGAGTGATCATTTTTTGGTTTTGTTCACAGCAGAAAACAACACGTTGCACAACACGCAACCATGTACCAGCCTTTCTGTTCCATCGAAAGGACGTGCCAGGTCTTGAAAACAGCCTCCCTCCAGTTCAGTGCAACTTCATGCACCTGTATCTTGTACATGTTATTGATTCTTCACTAATACAAGCACTAGTGTCAGTTGAAGCAGCACACTGTAATTATTAAACCAGACAGAAAGCAAACCCAGGCACTATTTTTAAGCATAACAGTCAAGTATTAAAGTATTCTGGCTTCAGCTAGACGTCCCTCCTCTCAACAGGCAGAGCTCTTTTGTAACCACGTTCATAATCTTTCTGATACCCTGTTTTTCTCCATAATTTTCCACACCTAAAACTTTTTCATTTTTTTCAACTATGTTCGGCTTTTTTTAAGTCCTTTAATCCTCTTTTCTGAATATAAAAAGACTAAAAAGGCCCTTTTTTAACTGCCAGTTGTTCACATACTGATTTTTTTAATGGAGCAGCATTAAATGTAGGGCTTAGCCCACCAGCATTTTACACAAGTGGAGTCCCACTCGCTTCTCCCGAAGCTTTACCTGAACAAAATTGCAGTCCTTTATTTTCACAAAATGAGCTTTGCGTTACTTCTTCTGTTCACCAAAACATGCCCAGGTACAATTGTACAGCGTGTTGGGTAATTCCTTGCTGCAATGTAGTAGGTGGAGCTCAAATTGTGGACCAGACTCGGGTGCTGTAACTCTGCTGGCACACTGTTTGTATCAGTGAAGTGAAGCAGATGCTTGCAATGCACCATTATTAGCAGAGCAGCGAGTGCCCTCTCAGAATGACAGGATGAGCTTTTTAACGTAACCAGCTTCCAAAAATCTCCTCTGGATTCTAAGTCAATCAGGCTCATCTCTTTCACACGCCCTGAGACAATTAACTCCTGTTCACTTTACTCACCCGGAAAACTTTCCCAGAAGAGACTGAGGAATTCTGCACACAGAAATGACCGTGCTTCATCCCCCCCCAAACCCCAAGAGCTTATGCTGTAACATGTTGTCATGAGAAAGCTCCTTTTAGGAACCATAGCAAAGCTTCGTATGTACAGCAGTGGGATGGGACATCATGGCACGGTGCCCCAGCCCAGGGGGGCATCTGGGTTGGGGTCCCCGCAGGCAGCGCACACCCCGGCCCTGCACCTCCAGCCCTGCTGGCCCAGCCGAGAGCAGCGCTGGCAAACACACGCAGACAGACAGATAGACAGGACTGCACAGTGGGCAGCAGGGGTACTCCATAAAGCAGCGAAGGGATCAAAAGCAAGACACACACTCTGTAAGCAGGCCAGGCTTTCAAACACTGCCCCAGGACACAGGGACTGGGGAAAAAAAAAAAAAAACAAAACAAAACAAAACACAAACCAAGGGGTACAGCCCAAACCCAGTTATCCAAAATCCACTCAGAACACATACAGTGGTAACCAATTCTACAAAAACATAGATACCTTAATATGTATTTTAAATACTAAATCAGCTATCCCTCCTTTTTTAGCACTGCCATCTGGAATTTAGGAATATATCCTACCAGGCCAATTATAAGATCTCCCAGTGATAGATATTATTAATATCATTTGTACGGATTGATGAACTGAGGGAATGAGCATATGTAATGTAGTAATTCAGCAAGTGTATAGGCAACCTTATGTAATGATCTTTTAACTAGTTTATTAAATGTGTTTCCTTTTCAGAGTAAGTTCAACATCTAATGCTGTAATTTCATCAAGAACTCATTACCTCAGTAGCCAGTTATCACCTGTTTAACTTAAAAGTACTAATACAAGAAATAAGACATATTACACCACTAATATTTTCACACATACACGTATCAGTATCCTGTTTATACCAATTTATTTTCACAAATCAATTTCCTTTTTCCTACTCATACTCATTCACATTTGCTGAAGGCACAACACCCAGATAGGCAATGTAAAATATAATTCCTGTAGAAAAGTCTATAGTCTCCTAAAAGAACAGTTGGCAAACCCACTTTTGTTTAAAAACGTCAAGTTCCCAATTAAGCCTTCAAAGAGCATCAGAGAACACTCCCAACATTAAAAACTACTTGAGGTGTCTGCACTTCTCATATGCAAGACACCACTTAACCTTCAATAAACCAATAAATTTTTAAGGAAATTATAAAAGCAGAAGTAGTAAAATCTTGTATTTTTTTAATCAAGTTTTAATGATGGGACAGAGTCTGTAGGCAAGGATCCCAGAAAGAACCAGACCACCATCTGGCTCCCTTGTAGAGCAATGACAATTCACAACAAACGCATATCTAACCAGCGCTCTGAAATCAAACACTGGGTTGACTCCATAAAAGCTCCCTTGTAGCTATGAATACACAGCTGTAAGTTTCGTCCCTCCTCATACATAAATATACCCTTCGACACTGAGACAAAGAGGAAAAATAAATCATTTTAGGCATTTTTCTCTGCTTCCCTGTTACGCCTGTTACCAATCTTCAAGAAACATCTTAAATAGCTTACTATATTATTAGCACTATAGAATATATAGAAATATTATATATAATTTACTTTTGTTTTCACACATGCTAACGTTTCCAGTATGATAAATGACTTCTTAAATCCTGCACTTCTTGTCACACTGTAGATCCACTTCTATTTGACAGTGACTCCCGGACATACATGTCAAGACAAAAATAAATACTGCTGTGATGGCAAACGTTTTAAAACTCTTAGAACACTAATACAGTGGCACTTGAAAGACTTTTCAAATACAACAAAAAAGACAATAGTTAAATAGAAACCTGCTTTGACATAGCCATAAAACCTGTACTACAGTTGCAAGATCTGTACTCATTTCTGCCACAGCGGCCCCTTATCTTTGAACACATCAAATGTTTCTCTCCAGCGCTCAACCCATACCCTTAAAAAAAGTCCACGTTGCTATTTCAAGCAAGCATCCCCTCTAGCTATACATAAGCAACACTGTAATTCCCAAACAATTGAGGTAATTATAAAAATGAATATCATTTATTGGTTTTTTTTATTACTATCATGTCTGAACATTTGCTTTCATACAAAAGTCTGATTTTCAGCATTATGTTTTCCAAGGGCATCCCCTCCACACGAGGGGAGATAAAGATGTGTTAGGAATTGTGCAAGAGTTTTTCTTACCGTCTTCAAACCCATCAGAACTCCATAAAGAAGATTTGGTACAGAATCACTGCTTGGAATTTCAGAGAAGGGGGAAGGGGGTCTACATGTGTTTTCAGTTCCTCTTTNGGAAATTGGAGCCCAGATTGCTTTTCCCAGCTCCCTCCCTCACTCAAGCCAGCCGAGCAGCTCCTCTCCCCGGCAGGGTTCAGCCACCCTTGGGGCGATCGGGGGGTGCCCACTGCCCCCATCACAGCCGCGGCTTCCTGAGCAACGTTCTGCTGAGGTCCTTCACCTCTTCAGGGCTGCCAACCCTCTCGTAGCCCAGCAGGGCCATGGGCTGGTGGCAGTACTCCTCAACCTGCTTGATCTGCTGGTAGCTGAGTGCAGTCCTCCAGGCGCTCAGTGCCTGGGTGGCGTTCCTGGCTGACACCACGAAGGGCTTGGAGGAGTAGCCAGGGCCACTAGTCATGTTGAGAGCGAACTTCTCCATCTCGGGGCTGACCACCAAGTTGACAAAGCCGTACACCTGCCTCAGGGTCTTGATGGGCTCGACGACCAGATCCTCATAGCGCACAGCCATGTAGTTGCCCTGGAGCCAGTCAGGGGGGTGCAGAGCAGTCTGCAAGGTCTTGGCCATGCTGCTGCAGATGACCTCCATGGCACCCAGGGCATGATAGTCTGAGCCACCTCCCCCCTCCTTCTTTGCACTCATCTTGTGCCCGGTGTCAAGGAAGGGCATGCGGTGGATGCGGGGGTCTCTGCTCCTCACCACCTGCAGGCTCTCCCGGATGAGGCCGTGCCGGGACTTGATGCGGGAACTGGCGACAGCCCGGGGGTCCCGCACCAGGTGGATGACTTTGAGGTCCAGCGTCGGGTCTTGCATGAGCGGGGCGAGGACGGCCAGATCGAAGACGCGGACACCCTTGATGACCAGCGTGCGATACTTGTGGCATTCCTCCTGGAATCGGCTGAGGCGCTGCGGGGGACACTTCTTGCACACCCGGTCATCCACCATACCCACCACCTCCTTGCGGTAGGCCGGGCAGAGGGGCGAGGAGCAGATGACCTTGTTGGTGGCTGCCCCGAATATGCCCAGCGTGGTCAGGTTCTTGCCGGCCCCCGCCGTGCTGTAGAGCTGGAAGACGGAGAGGTCGCAGCGGTACAGGGAGCTCAGCATGTCGCGGGCCGCCCCCTGCAGCGAGACGGCGTCCCCGGGGTACAGCTTCTGCCAGACGTGCCAGACGGGCTCGTAGAGGAAGAAGACCTCGGGGTTCTGGTTGAAGAGCTCCTCGAAGAAGGACGACCCCGAGCGCCAAGTCGTGAAGACATAGACCAGCTGCCGCCT
>VXBW01005589.1:8383-30239 GCA_013400375.1 Thinocorus orbignyianus | reverse complement strand
GTCGCTCCCGCCGCCGGCCCGGCCCCGCCGCTGCGGGGGCTCCGCTGCAGTGCCCACCGGACCCGCCGCGTCTGGGGGTCCGCGGTGGGAAGTTCTGCCCTTTCCTGTGCGGGTGCCACTGGCCCGGCCCCGGCTGCCCCCGGGGGCATGGGGCTGCCCTGCCGGGAACGGGGAAGCCCGTAAGCGGCGCGAAACGGACGCGGCCACAGCTCCGGCCGCCTGCATCGCCGCTAACTTGGTATCTCCAGAAACTCCGATTTATCAAAGATTAATTATAATAACTTCTCCAAAAATAAAAAACCATCACAAAACCCCAAGCTGGATCTCCTTGATGTAGCTCGGACAGAAACGTGTCTGCCTACGATTCTTAAAAATCATTTTACAACCCCTGCAACTGACCTGCTGCTTCCGGCTGCCCTTTGGTCCTACCGAGCTGATGCGGGGATGTGGGATGCAGGGCTGCTGCCTCCGGCCGGTGCCACCACCGGGCAGCAGCCAGCCCCGGGGACAAGCTGGGAGAGGACAGACCCCAGCCCCATGGGGAGGCCACGGCTCGCCTCCCCAGCAGCCCCGCAGCGGACCCCCGCCACGGCATCCGGCCCGGGATGACTCACCACACCAAGTGGTGAGCACGGACTGGCAGGAGTTTTTCATAACTTTGTAGCCCCAGCGCTGGATGAAGCGTAATGTAAGCAGTAGCACAGCTCCAGGATGCTTTAAAGAGAAGATACGTGTGGCCAGACCCCACAGGGTCCCCAAAGGGATCCCAAAGGGATCAGAGACCTCCCAGTTGCTGCTGGGCTCTGGGCAATGCCTCTGTGGTGGGACTCCAGCACATCGAGGCATTTTCTCTGAGGCTGCACTGAGGGAGATGAGAGCAGGCAGAGTGGCAACGAGGAGTTACAGAAGCCTTTTGAGGCTTTCGTCCTTCAATAGCTTTCTCTCCCCAGCAGGTATCATGTCCTCAACCTTTCCCATCAGCCACAGGATACATAGGGCCCACCACAGGGCAGGTGGAAAGCTCGATCTGCTAAGAGGGCTGCACCCAGCTCAGACAGACCCATCCCTCCTTGATGGATCACACTGACACAGGTTCTTACTGGAACATGTGTGCTCTCAGTGGCATGGATCCGACACTGCAGCACATGCTCTTACACTCACAGAGTAGGCAAAACACAGATTTATCTGGTGTGTGCCGTGCCTGGTAGCATTGCATATAAAAAAAAAAAAAAAAAAANGAAAAAAAAAAAAAAAAAAAAAAAAAAAAAAAAAGAGTACAACAGGGTGAAGGAGCTAAATGTTTCTACATTGCTTATCCAAAAGATTTCTGTAATCCTCCTAGATTTTCTACAGGGATGTTAACAGCCAAACTGACTCTAGGGGAAAGCTTGAAAGCCACCCACATCCCACTGGCCCTCCTGGGACACTGCGACAGCGCCCAAACCATGTGGGTCAGGCCAGGGAATCACTTGTCAAGTTGTCAGTGACGCTGGTAGCAGGTTTCTGTGACTTTTCATAGGGAAGTAGCTTGGTAACAGCATAATCAAAACAACCACTAAGTATTTGGGAATAGTCTGTATTGTGAGGGGAAAGAGGAAGCCATTTTTTTACCTACAGCACTCAAAAGGAAGCCTTTAAAGCCACATTCTGCATCTAGTTGCCAAAATAAATGCAAATTTTAAACCTGAGGAGCTTAAAACAACTGACTTGTAATTTTTGAAACATAGTATATAATGAAAAGGGATATAGCTCTGAAGAACCTCGCACCATAAAACACTTGCAGTTATTTTAGTCCTCAGTCCTGATGCTTGAGGTTCTTCACGTACAAAAGGACTCTGTTTATAGCCCTTTTATAAAGGTACAGATCAAATATTTATTTGGCTTCCCATGCTGACTAAAGATGAAGTGACCTTCACCCAGCTAAAGCAGAAATGTTTATTTTTAATTTTGGAATGGTCCGTAGTGGCATCAATTAGGCTGCATTAAATGATGAGTAGCAGCATTACCGAGACACTGTAGTTCATAAAACAATATATCCTGTCAGTATTGTACTGCAGCACTAATGCAATAAAGGACAGACAAGGGAGAAAAAACAATTCATAGCAGTGAAAAATCATTAAAATACTGTGAAAGTTCAATTTAATCCCTTCTTTCCATTCCACCTGGTTGGAGACAGGTATGAAGGTTTGGTTTAAAAAAAAAAAATAAAGACAAAAAAACCCAAACCCACCTAAGGTATTTCCAGTTCTTACACAATTTAAAATTTAGCAAGTGACACCTAAAGATAAGCAAACATGAACTGCATGTATAACATTTGAAATGGCAAAACTAATCAGTAAACCCAAACATTAAAAGCTGTAATTGGATTCTGCGCTTTCCCTGCTGTTTCACAGCAGCCACGTCTCTCTCAATCACCCCCTTCCTTACACTGCTCCACCTCCTCCTCGGAAAACATGGGTCCCAGCAGATTTTTAATTTGACCTGCACACAGCAAAATAAAACGTTATTTTTCAAAACTGGAGTTATAAATGTATTTATTCCATGCAGGTGGACTCAAGCACCCATGCAGAACCCGACTGAAATCAATCAGGTTCAGTGCAGCTGCAATGTTCGATCTTCCTGGTACAAGTTTCAGACCTGGTAGTCAAGTTATCATTTTGAGCAACTCAAGAATATTTAATAACTTTAGATAGAAAATATTTGTGCAGCCAACTCTCAGTTCACATCAAGTTTGGTTTGTGGGTGGGTTTTTTTTTTTAAGTCTACATATCTGGTGCAAACTATTACAAACACACCAAAATACCAGATTGCTCACTCTGCAGATCCATTGTTGAAGCTTAAACGCACTGTTTCAGGCCATATATATAGTATATATTAGAGTATATGTCGGTCTTCAAGAGTACAAGTGTAGGCAGCGAGCGGGCAGCAGCCAGCAAGAGCTGGAACGGCGAGTTCTTGGCCTCACCACCCTGGGCTGCCAGGTAGCAGCTATTTGGGAAGGCACGGCAGTGCGTATAACCAGAGCAATGGACTCTAACTGTAACTGTAATTCTCACAAGTAGCTGAGCAGCTCTCACACACACAAATTTAAAAGACTTTGTCAAAGTGTACAGAGACTATACAACTTAATCCATTATCTAATTCCAGGTGCTAACAAAAATCCTCACTAAGTAGCTGGCAGTTAAGAACTTCTCTTAGCTTTTGTACTGAAGTAAAGAAAAGATATGTAGACTATCATAGACAAAAAATAGAAAAGAAAGTGATGGGGCAGGGTTTTGTAACAAGCCCAGGAATAAAATCCTCACCAAAGAGGACCCTGATAGCTCTGCAAGTGGGACAAGTTATATCCTTGATTTTTACAGTTGTTCAGTGGTTCTTCAGGTACTTCAGTGCACATTTTCCACCTTCAACATTACTTCATGCCAGTCTAATTTAGGCTCATTAGTTTTAGTATGCTAGATCACTCAGGTCAAAAGACTTTCCTTTATTCAGTGAGGAAAGTTCACCATAAAAAAAAAAAAAAAAAAAAAAAAAAAAAAAAAAAAAGAAAAAAGAAAGAAAAAAAAAATTAACACACACCAACCCCCCCAAAAATATAAGAAGCCAAAAAAAAAAAAATCTAAAAAATCCAACACTTATTTCTAGGCCAGCATCACTTTTTAAATATTACATTTTTTTTGCTTTGATGGAGCAGAAAAAAATATGAATCTTTTTCCTGTGCAGGCAGTTGCACACTACAACTGAGTCATCCCTCAGATACATATTAGGTGCCTGTGTTTATCTCAAACTCTGCAGTGAGCAATGTATAAAGTGAGGGGTAAGTAACTGTGATCCAAACTCCCCAATCTGAACTGCAGGCAAAAACCCAAACTCATTTTATTGCATTTAATGTTTAAATATTCTATGTTACTGTTGAATATTTTATATTCAGTAATTAAATTTAGGAGTTTTACATGTAATATTTAGACAACCCAAATCCTGTCTAGCTAAATGATTTCTCCTTTGCTATCCAGAGATTCTCAGCTCTCCAGGGATTTCTCCACTAACATCCCTTAAGTGATGAGGCTGTTTGAGGTTTGATCCTTCCTGGGACGCTTCCTGAGTTGATTTTTTTTATGCTTTAAGACTTGTCTTTCTCATGGGCATAAGGCAAAAAAGTTTTTCCTGAAGTCAAGCTTCAGCAAGACTTTATCTTTTATATATATAATTTTTTTTTTAATGAAAAATTGAGGTTCATGCTCTTATATACCTAGCATGTGGTAAGTTCTGGGTTTTGATTAACAACTCCCATATCTAGCCTAATCTATTCAGGACAAACATAGATGACAAATTCCACAAACACTGCTCAAAAGTTAGATTCTTAAAACCGAAGCACAAGTTACAGGTTGCAAAACGTGAACAAAATTTACAGGAAATTGAGTAGCTGCCCAAATTTGAAGATATGTGAATTTGCTCAAGACTACATTTTGGCATCACCACTAGAAACAAGTGAGGGGAAAAAAAAACCCACACAACAGCCTTTACAATTAGAGATGTTTATATTTTGCACCCTTCCTTTTAGTCTCCTGCATAACTTCTAATAGCTTATTCAAAGCCTCATGCAGCAGCAGCAACTGATTTCCCTCAAAACACAATTATTTCCAATAATACCGATGTCCTCAGCAGACTTTGATTAAGTGATGGTTGCAGCAATCTGCCTTCTAAAGTACTAATTTACTCTTGGCTGTTCCTTCTGAACTGTGCATGCAGGAGCTGTGCTGCAGAAGCAGCCGCCATGGACCAACATGAAACCAGCCACTCATGAACCAGAAATATGTAGGGAAGTGGACAACCCACCTGTAGCGAGCTGTTCCTCTGCCTCCCTGTTTCTCCTTTATATTAACCTCCAGTTGCACAGGTGACATTTTCAATAATTTCAATAAATATTTATAAATTCCTGTTTGTGCAGCCGAAAGAATTCCATAACTTTATGAATGTCCTGGGGACATTGCTGTGTGTCTCTATTTGACTGTTATTAAAATTAGAGATCTTCTCTCAGCTGTTGTGTAACTGGCTTATGTTCTAAAGGAAATTAAGAGATTCTGCTTTCAAAATGTACCTTAAAACAAGCAGCAACATAATGTTTCATATCAAGAACTTCCAAAACCTTTGGCAGATGACATGTAAGAGCTACCTCATGCCACGTTAAGGCATCTCTGAACTCCCTACAACCAAAACCATGAACTTGGGTTAATTAATGAATTAAATCCTTCACCCTCTGATTTGCAATGCCCAGGAGCCCCTAAATCTCTTCAGCTGGGCAGTGCCCCTCTTGTCCTCCTTAGCATCCCCATACTGGAGGGCTCTGCCCATGCATTGGCGCCATGGAGAGCATCACCCCACACCTCCTGCTGTGCTGCCGGGGACCCCGCCTCCCTGAGAACAGCAAGCAGCAGAAGCCACACAATAACGTTCCATTGGATCACAGAATGGTTTGGGCTGGCAGGGATCTTCAGGATTATCTATTTCCAACCACCCTGCCATGGACAAGGGCACCTCCCACTAGACCAGGTTGCTCAAGGCCCCATCACACCTGGCCTTGACCACCACCAGATGAGGGAGCAAAATAGCTAGTCCTCACTTGACTACAGATTCAATGAATTTAAATCCCAGGGAAGAGAGTCCCCAGTCCTTGCCTTAAAATTCAAATACAGAGCTCAGGACAAAAGAGAGTGAGAATTCAGTGTTTCTCATGTAGCTAACATGCACCATGCTATAAACAACTGTCTAGGAAAGACAGCGAAATTACTCCATTCCATTGTTTTAGAATTCAGCTAGTAGTATAGATATTTCACTATCAACTCTTGAAAATCTTCAGAATTTAAGAAAAAGAAGCTCTTTATTTGTAACTATCAAATTTCTACTCCATATCACAGTGAGGACTTCCCACAGGCTGGCATGAAAAATGAGCACCCCTGGTGAAATCTAATTGCCTAGAAATCAGGCTTTATTGTAAACTTTCCACCTTTTTCTTTTTTTTTAATTATCTAGTATAGTTACCCTCTGTAAAAGCAGAGGACGAGAATCCACAGTCTCTCAATTCACACAATGGCCAGAATTCAATCGCAGACTCATGTCTTAAATTTTATAGCTAATGCTTTTCCAGAGTTTGCCCAAAGCAATACTCTCCATTCATTAACTAATCAGCAGACAGTTCTTTTCCCATAGTGCAGGGAAGATAAACTAAAATGCCAGGAAAAAATATGTCATCAGCAACTGAAGAGATGCAAATTTTATGATGAAAATGACCAGTATCTCTATACCATAGTAAGTTCAGAAGGTTCCTCTCATCTCTGAGCTTCTCTGTTTCAACAGAGTGCTCTTAGC
The DNA here is from genome assembly GCA_013400375.1 of Thinocorus orbignyianus. Lineage (NCBI taxonomy): Eukaryota > Metazoa > Chordata > Aves > Ciconiiformes > Thinocoridae > Thinocorus > Thinocorus orbignyianus. The sequence continues at coordinate 23,873 of VXBW01005589.1, read as the reverse complement.
TCTCACAGCATCTTGCAAGTGAAAACATCTAGCTAAATCACTCCTGAAACATCAAAGATGTACCTTCTCAGTATGGCTAAAAAGATGAAAACTAGTTTCCGCCTCCAGTGATGACTTCGGTGATCATCTTGATTGCTGGTAACGATCTTGGAAGTTGAATCCTGAGCTCAGGCTAATTCCTTGATCCATCTTCCACAAACGGAAATTGCATTCATGAATTCCACCCTCCTCTTCCTACGCCAGCTAAATTTTATACCCAGAGCAGTCTGTCACACTGAATTAACCTATTCCACCAGGTTAAGCCCTTCCATGAAAAATTTCTCAAACCTATTGCATAGACCTTGAGCTTAGACCTTGTGCTCCACTCCATGCTCACCCTTCTGCAGGCATACTTACCATACACAAGTTCTAACGACCAAAGTCTCAGACACAGGTCCAGCCTCAGAAGCCCAAGAACCAGAATTGGCAAACAGATTCCACACTTGTTTGCAGGAACCCTCGTTTAACAAGAGTAAAACTGATGGTCTGTATTTAAGGTGAGCCCGTAGCTGTGCAGTCCACACAAGTGTAAAAATAAAAATAGAGCAAGTATGTCCAGGGATATCGCAACATACTGTGTTTCTTGATTGTGAGCTCTAAGTGAAGACTGTTAGTAATTGGGACTTGTAACCTCTCCCAGATGAACGCTCTGGGCTCTAACAACATCAAGAGTTCTTATTCCAGGCCTCTCCCATCTTGTGGGGGCATCTGAGGTCTTTCGTCTTTTCACTCTCTCGCAGATCTGCAGAAACTAAATTATCTTGGAGGCATTTGCTCCTCTCAGATGGATTCAAGCATCATTGGAGAAATGAGGAGATGGAGAGAGGCACAGCCTGCCTAACAGCTCACTGCTGTTGTGAGAGATGGACCTAGTCCTGCATCTCCTTCCTCCCATGCCCCTCGTCCCATAAACCTGCCTACCCTGTACTTGTCCCACCCTTCCACAAGGAAAGCAGTTAAACAAGTGCTAGAGCTGGTGGTGGGAAAGTGACAGGAGTAAGTGACCAGGATGCAGAGTGGTTCAGCCCATCTGATCAAAACACAGGTTCAAAATGAAAATACTATGGATGAAGTTGCCTCTTTACAGGTGAACCATTACCAAAAGTGAGGACCAACCTGCTCACTGGCCACCCCTGTTCCCGGCACTGAGGGAACAGTTCAGCTGCCTAAGCCAGCACAAAGTCAATCAAGTGAAAACAAGGACACAAAAAGAGCTTTCCCTTCATGACTTGAACTGGCTACTCACAGGACACAAACGGCAGCAGAGAGGATGGAAAAGTAAGAGGAGAAGGAAGGCAGAAGAGGGCCTGCACCCCACAGCAGCAACAAGCTGCGACACCGGCCCAGCCATCACACACCTCACGCCATGGCACAGGCTCCTCTTTCTTCACCTGACGTTCCTGCAAATGGTTTTAGCTACTGAGAAGTTGCTCATCATCTCAATATCCGAGCAGCAGTTCCAAGCGGGAGGTTTTCTTTGTTCAAGAGAGGATTATACAAACAAATATACAGTGAGCAGCCTGTGCCTTGTTAACAAGTTCCTGAGAAGCAGAGGTCACTGTTGACAGCAGAAGAGCTGCAGCAATTAAGAGCTGGACACCACAGGCAGAACCGGCATCTACCAGCAGAAGGGGCAGCAAGGCCAAGAAACTGCCCTGAGCAGAACATGCACAAACATTGCTCTTCTCCAGGTTAAAAATAAAACCATTTCTGGTTACCAACAAACTGACAATTTTATTGTCACCATGTCACTTGGAAAATTTTCTGTGTAAAATACAAAACCAAAAGCAAGTAAGGCAAAAAAGTTCATGTGAAACTACCATCTCCTTTAAATAACCTGCAAGAGAAAACTTTCCAGCTGGTGACAGTTACACAATGAAACATCCCTCCACAAGATTAGACCTCAGACGTGGCAAATGGAACAAGCTTTCGCATGGAAACTGACTGTGCTGACAGAAGCAGGTGGAGGAAAAAATAGTATGCAATTGTTTAAGGCCGCTGTATTCTACATGGGGAAAACACACGTGGACAAAATCAAATTAGCATTTTAGTTATGATTCTTGTAAGAGCAGCTTACGAGCAGCAGTTCCAGCAGCAGCATGAACCAGCCGTATACTGAAAGTCTTGTAATAGCTCACGCAGCAATGAGAAATCACCAAACGCTGCCATGAGCTGTTTCAATAAAATGCAAGTTTATGACCTCAACAGCCTTATTCAGAAAAGTAAGCTCGGAGGCAGTTTTTAGGGTTTGACTTGCTAATACCAGGTTTGTAATTTGGTCAGTCTCTTGATACCAAACAGCTGATTTCAAAAGAGAACTGCAAAATTCTCACCTAGATTATTCCACTTGCTGCTGTCTTCAGCTGCAGAGAGTTCACTTGTCTTTGCAGACCCTCATAACTGCCCCAAAAAATCTAGATTTTTTCAATAACAAAAATTGTTTGAAAGTAGATCCATCTTTACTACAAAGGCATAATTACAATATCCTTCACAACTACATTTACCTTAATGCAAGCAAATGTGTCTTCAGGTATTTAGTGCAGACTCACAACAGTTGAGAAACATCTCACCCCAAATCCCTTAAGTGGCTACATCAAAGTACAGCAAGTGCCAGCAACATAAAACTAGATAGAAAGTTTAGACCTTAATCTATCTGCAGAAGTAAAACAATGCTTCTAATTCTAATTTATAATAAGCATTAATTCCAAAGGACTGCAAGCGTGTGTGGAGGTAAAACCCCACTTGCAAACTGCCTGAAGTGATCAAAAACGTTAAGTACAGATTTGCCATTTTCAGCTTTTCTAATTGCAAGACTTCCATTTTTAAATCATGTTACATGAATCCCTTCAAGACACCATCCTTTACAGGCAAAGTTCAAAAACAGCACCAGTTTCTTTTCAGCATGCCAAGAAGAGGTTTCAAGCACTGGTTGATCCACAAGAACCTCCTAAAGGTAAAACTGGATTTCCCATTTCAGTGCTCCATAACTTGGGTATCTCAGGTAACACCAGATTGAGGTCTGACACAACGCTTACACAATTTCAGCTGTAAAATTCACCTCAGAAATTTACTAAATGAAACCAGTACAACTTCCAAAGCTATCTCAATGGTGGGGACAATCACAAGTTCATAACTGAAAAAGCACGGGAGCAGTTTTACATGCAGAAAACCACAACGAATGCAATAATCCAGCAACTTCAAAGGGTTCCTGTGTGCTCAGGCAGAGCTGCTGTATTAGTACAGAAGGTGATTTGTACAGGTGGAGAGCAGGGGTACATTCGGTGCCACTGGGACACATCAACTCACCACAGCGACAGCTGTGATTCTAAATACACGCTTTGGAAAACATCATTTCTTATGCATGTTCATCAGGGGTTTATTCTTACACTTTAAAACCTCCAAGGAGGAGGCGGGGGGAGAACACACGTGCAGTGCCTAGTGCCTGAGGAAGTAATAACCGGACATCAGCTTTCAGAAACCAGCTCTTCTTCAAAGAGTCTTACAGAAGGTACACGCAGCTGGTGTGCTCAGCAGTCAAAGGAAGTCACAGAGTTTAAAAAAGGCAGCTCAAATGTCAACACTTCTATAAAACACGCAAGGAAAGACTTTAATTGTCAGGAGGAGACCATGTGCACAAGTAGCCTGTCTCCACTGAGCCAGGGCGTGGATGCTCAGGGCAGGAGAGTCCAGAGACACTCAACAGAAGTCGGGACCAGTTCAGAAAAACCAGAGATGAACTTGCAAGCTAGAAAACCTTTGCATAAATACCCAAATGTCCTACAGATTGCTGGGTGGGCTCCACCAAAACATACCAGCTCAACAGTCTCTAGTACCTACCTGGGAACAGACCACACACTTCCCTTCCCGTCTCTGATGCGATCCCAGGCAGCGATCGGCCTCACCAGCTGCCGGGGGGCAATCAGCTGCAGCAGCCTATGCTCAGTTTCTCCACTTGGTAAAAACCTGAACACTGAAGCATGAATATTAACCTCAGATCTCATCTCTAAGGCAGAGCAGAAGACGACAGAGAAGCCTCTTATCTACCCGTGCCTCCTCCTGCTCCCGAAGCAAAGGGTCAGACACACACTGAGTATTTGGGGGATAACACGGGTTCTTTCTTCCTGTTCAATCACAAAAACCATTTGGAAGCACTGGAGCACACCTCCTCAGGCCAGAGGTCTCTCTTACACAAGGATTCATCTTGATGCTACTTTCTGAATCCCAGAATTCATATTTAAATTACCCTGATCCTACATCAACTAGGTGATTTTTCACCATTTCACCCAAAAAAACTGCAGAAACACAAGTGAGACAATAACAGCACACTGTGACTGTGCCTTTTCACTGCACCATGACCTAGGGAAAAATCAATTTCACAGGCAGTATAATCTTCAGTCTTCATTATTACCTTGCATCACTTACAAAAGATTTGTTACCAGATGCTGTCTCCCCCATTCTTTTCTCTGCAGAAAAGCCAAGTTCTAAACAAACTATTTCTAAAAAAAAGGAAGAAAATGAAAAGAGTAAATAGGATCAAAAGACATTATTTTCATTAGGATAAAAAGGCATCCAGTTAATCATACAGATTCTTAATTGCTCTTAAAAGAATATTAGGTTAAAAAAAGCTTTTCCAAAACCCAGAATATGAAGCAAAGAAGTATGAGCACAGTATTTAAAGAATAAAGATACTGAGAAGATATACTTCATAATAAAGCTGTTACAAAATAAAGTCTAACAGGTGAGGTCCTTTGCTCTCTAGCTACTTGGCTCAAGCCTTCTATAATCACTGATGAGAATTTTCTAAAAGCTGAAGTCAAAATTAATTATTGAAAAGTATGGCTAACCTATAATACTAAGTGATTTTCTACCCTGAGGATTTTTAGCTATTAAGTGAAATACACCATTGATTCTGCAGATAAAAATATTCCTGTGGCAAACTATCTTTAGTCTCTCTTCACCTGGAGCATTGCCATTTATTGCTCCTCCAGCTAAAGACAGAAGTAATAGTTTCAAAAAAGTAAACTGGATCTGAAGTGATCTTCTTCCTATTGCGATACTGATTTTTAGCAGGTACTGATTTTAGTACCTACTTTTTGCTCTAGAAAACCTCCTCTAGGCCATGCCAGGTGTGAACACAGAGCATTTAGGAAAAAGATAATTTAGTTTCTAACAGTATAGCTTCCAAAATCTGTACATCTGAAACACCTCACGTTACAGAGTGAAAGAAAAATATAAAAAATAAACTCTGCATATTTCTAAAACAGATTCTTTATAATGTAATATAAATAGATATAAGGCTTACCCTTTTCTCATTATTAATGCATCTACTCAGAACTCATTCTAAAGAAGTCTTTACGGTACACATGCATTCTCCGTATTTTCAGTATTCCAGACCACGTCTCAGTCCTCATTAGCAAACAGAATTCTTACATTTGCAACAGTTTCTATAATCTTATAACAAAGCTTCCCATCAGGAAAAAGAAAAGGAGAAAAAATATATATTTTTTTAAATTAAATATGCATGTTTTTCAAAAGACATTTTAGATCTTGCTTCTGAAAGCATTGCCTTTTGGGCTCTATACTCAGATAACATAAGATTTTCCCCAGCACATTTACAAAATTCTGACTAGTAGAAGTATAATAGCAGGCCATCATCCAGCACTCTGTGCCTATAGTTAAGCACAGGTTTTGTTCTTAGAAACAGTTCACAGGAGGCCAGATCCCTTTTAATGTTATGTTTTTATTACAATCTCCCCACACCTCCAAGTATAAACATTGAATCTCCCCCATTTCTCACCCCTCCCACCCACAGAAAGGTTGCACGGTAAGAGACCAAGGTGAAGCGATTGAAAGCCACGTCAATGCCTAACACACAGAAGAGGTTTGGAGAAGGGAAAAGCCTAACATTAAAAAAAGTTAAACAGCCTCTTGGTTCCAAAATATTAATAAATAAACTATGTAATAAAAATGTTATTATTTTCTGATTTTGAAGAATTTCCACAACAGAGGAATAAATTCAATAAAACAATGTAAAAGCTGTCTTTTTGGAATAAAAACCAGTTTTAGAAAACAACAGTACTGTAGGTTGCAATTACTGTACTGATACTTAAGGAAGAAGTCATAGAACCTCAGGCTTGCTGTCCTTTTACTGTCCCCCATACGCACCATAAGAATGGTTTCTCATTGATACATCATATATATACATATGAGATACATACACATACATATGATGAATCTCTGCAGAGGCTATTTTCTAAAAACAAACAAAACCATTACTCTGGTGTCACAAATTCTCCCTGCAATTAAAATGGAGAAATACGAAGCAAAGATTTACTTGTAAAGCTTCTCATGGTTGGTACCAGACTGTTCAAGTGTTCTTACAGTAAAATATCACGGTAGGAAAGAAAACCCATCCATTGGGTTCAAAAGGTGCTTTTAGTTGGAGAGTCAAAATAGTGACAAGAGGAACAGAGCTACTGCTACACTGAAAGATCTAAGCACCATAGTATGTCCAAAATACACAGTACTTCCAAACAAACTATGAATTCCTTCAGAGATCTGTATCACCAGTGGGGCAAGAAAACAACATCTTAATTTTCTGTTCAGATTTTATTTGAAATCTAATTCAAATTGTCAAAGCTACAAAAAGGGGGAACATTTGAGTTATTTCTGCTATGTCACAACATTCTAAAACAAAATATCACTACTGCTAGCAGATCAGTTACACACAGTTCTGAAGAAACTTCTAAACACAAAAATGTTTCATTTGGGAAATAGTCACAAAGAAGATATTTTGTACAATATAAAACAATGACAGGACTACAGATGTCGATACTCATGAGTATACACGTGCATTCACCAAAAAAAAAAAAAAATCAGGAATGCTTTTTTGTTTTTTTAACAGACTGTTCAGGCACAAAAACAAAACCGCATTTCCAGTAAGTGACAGCATCATAAAAAAATATTAATATTGTCAGTGTTTGCTTTTCTTTGACTTCTTGTGAGATCTGTGAGGAGAACGGGATTGAGACCTGGACTTTTTCCCTGACTTTTTAGGGGATCTGGATCGTGATCTTCTTGATCTTTTGGGTGTCCTGGAGCCAGATGGCGACCTGGAAAAAAAAAAGAGTTTCAGGTCAAATACTAATTGGTAATACTATTTTTTTCTACAGTTATTTGGCATTCATTTACTGAACTAAACAAGGTAGAAAATATTTTTCTCTAGTAAGGGGAAGTAAAAGAACAGTGTCTTGCTTTTGAGAAAAAGGTTATTTTTGCCTTATAAGGTTTTAAATATATTTTGACATTAACTTCAGTGTTTAGAATCCTCAAGAAAAATAGCACCCGCTCATGTCCTTCTTAAACCAACATAAGGAATTCACAACCTTCCACATATGTCTCAACCACCTTGGCTCTTGTATTAATAGCAGCCTGTGTCCATATAGAGGAGAACAGAAATTAAAAATGATGCTGAATTGTGTTATGCTGAAATACTTTTGATTCTCATCAAACCTGTTCAGCTTGTGTGTAACCCCACACAAAAAATACACTGAACAAACTTACTAACTCACATCCACTAACCTGACAGAATCTCAATTGAATGGCCATCATACTAACTTTAAAAAAAATCTCAAATAGTTCTCTGTTTCTATTTGAATTCCTAACTTATAGAACAAGAATCTGATTACTGCAAATATGTACTATCCTTTTCTCCAGAGCATCAAAGGAGTTTTGCTCAGAGTGTCTGAGAAATCTTATATCAATAAGATATTCTACACCTCTAAAAGAAGTGGAAGCTGATCTTTTGTGTTTTGAGCTACAAAAGCATCAATACAATAATAAAATCTCACCACAAGTTTAACATTAACTAGGGACAAATATTTCTGCCAGTCTGGATATTAGGTAATACCTACTTTGGAAACAAAAACCTGTAAGCAGTATCTAATCTAGACTTTTTTCATTAAAAAAGAAAAAAAAAAAAACAAAACACCAAAACAACCAAAAACAAACAAACAAAAAAAACAACACAGGAGAGCAGGAGAGGAGCTTCATGTTATCATGTTAAATGATCAGTTAAAAACTGCACACTCACTACAATTCTAGAGGTTTTATGGACTACAGAAGATTTTCCCTTTGAAAACAAAAAGCTAATAAGCAGCAAGGTGCTTTGTTTTAAAACAGTATTTCTCCAAATTATCAGTAAACAGGTAAACAAGAACACAGAAGTGAACAGCCTTGAGCTATCATAGCAGGAGGCTGCAGACATTTGGGACACCAAGTGTCCAAAGATACTGACCAGGAACAAAGAGTATAGTTCATTTTGAGAGAAAATACTCGTCTATCAAATACGCTCTGCCAAAAAACACACAAACAACAAAAAAAACAATGAAAACACACCCATGTATTTAACTTGCCTACAACCTGAAATAGAGAAGATACTAGTTTACCTTTTGGCTTTTTTACTGGCATCTCTGGGAGAATCTTTATGTGATGACCGAGAACGTGAACTTTCTTTGTGGGAACGTTCAGAGCGTTCTGAGCGTTCTGATTTTGGTGATGGAGATTTTGCTCGTCTGCTGCCACTGCTGCGAGACGGGCTGGGTGAAGCACTGTGCCGCCTTTTCCTTTGCAAAGAAAGCAAGTACAGTTATGCACACCCACACAGAGACATACAGAGAAGTGAAAAACATATATTAAGAAAATGGATTCCTTTCTGTAGATAATTTATTTTGACAATGTAACATTAGACCCTTTCAAGTAATTAAACCGTAGTAGATTTTTAATTACTTAAACAAAAAGAAAAATCAAGTTCAACATGCACACCAGACTTTCTCTAGTCAAAAAGTATTAAGACTTGTGACTCATCTTTCTTTATTGCAGTGTAAAAAACATTCTGTCCCAGTTTCCTGAAAATCAAGGCATCTTACTGTATCTACACTTAATACAACCGAAGAGTTTGGCTATACAAGTATTAGAAGATCAGGGTGTACAAACAACTACCCTAAAACCAGCTGTTTTGAAGAATTTTCACTGTGAGACGAATAACATTTAAACCACCACAAATAATTGGTGGCATGACTTCAGTACAGTTTTGCCAATACACTGCAGTCAATTTACTGCTAAAAGGGAGCTAAATGTACCCTGTTTTCAGCTGGTCATTATTTTACCAGTTTCCTCAAGGCCTAAATGAACAAAACGGGCATTCAAAAGGGTACATCACTTCGTGCAGAACAAAAGTGACAATTCCTTTAAACTTTTGAAACATGTTTTAATATCCAAAGTACTGAGGGTTTTTTTGTTGTTGGCAGTATTTGTAGTTTGGGTGGGTCTGTGTTTTTCATTTTAAAATAAGATGTAATGTAATTTCACAGCTATTGTGAATGCCACGAGGCTTTTTATCCCACCCACTTTACTCCAAGGAAAGCCATACCTCTCTTTTCTTGTTGGTGTACATTCCTCCTTTTCCTTCTTATCTTTGGACCTGGATTCATTTTTTTCCTTGTCTTTTTTGTCTCTGTCTCGTTCTCTTTCCAACTCTTTTTCTTTTTCCTAAATTATCAGAAGCATTCATGATTTCAGATGAGGTGTGACTATTAAGTAGAGACAATCAAGCTAACCACAAACAGCACAGAAGCACTGAGCACTGAAAGAACACAGCACATACTCTGAGATGGAACTAATGGTCACACCATCCTTGCTCTCCCAATATTTACTACTGCTAGGCACACAGCAGAAATGCTTATTATAAGACAAACACTGACAAAACCACAAAAGACATCAGCCTACGTGACAAAGTCTGAGTTTCCAGTTGGAAATGAATAGTCTCCAATTTTACAAATTTCAGGGAAACGTTACAGCTGTAACAGATTTTCTAAACTAAATTAAACATGGACAAATACCAGGAACCTCTTTTTACTTAAAACATTCATTAATCCACATTGAAAATTGAGGTAAATCTCATAACTACAAGACATTTAAAGACAAAACAACAATACAAACAAGATTCTGTAATGTCTACTGTCAAAAAAATCCAGAAACATGGTCCATCTCTATACCCCAGCAGGGTTATTTCAAAACAAAATATATACTTGAAGTACATCTCATTCATTTGTCAAGTAATTAGAAAATTAATCATACAAAAATAAGCCTAAACCATCAGCAAGCCTGAACACAAAGACCAAAATGTATGCTTCTTTCAGTACTGGCATAAACTCCTTCCACGGCAATAAACAGCTATTCCCTGCACACCCAGTAACCAACACAAAGAAGGGGTGATTTCGCTAAATGAAAGAAAGGGGTGGGGGGAGATAACCGCAGTGCAGGAAATACCAGGACAGCCAAACTAATCCAGTCTCACACTTTCTTTACTTGGAAGCAGTAAAATTTTAGTGCACCCCTTAACATTATCCATACTACTGCAAACTATTGTTACATTCCACTAAAAATCAACCAGCTCTTAAGATGCACCTAGCTCATTCGATAGCATAACTAATTATTTCATCTTGATGAACAGGAATAAACAGTATTTTAAATAGCTGTAAATGCCCATTATTTTAACAATATTCAATAATATTAGGAAATTTACTCTTGGAAAGCTTATTCTACAGTAAATTAGAAAAAAAATTATGACCCACCACCAAATTTGTGGAAAATGCAGAGTGCATCAGTAGTGCATTATTATTATATAAACCAGCTTTATTAAGGCATTAAAGCAAAAGATATTCCCTTAACAATGGAGTTGTTAATGTTTTAAAGAACACCTCTCATCATAAAATATTTCTTAATTACTACCCTCATAATTGAAAGTAAAACCAGGAAAGCAATATATTTATTAAAAATCTAAAATATTGCAATCTGGTTGAATTAATTCAACACAAGGCATGTAACACTTCTCAGCATTACGATTTCTAGGGTTTTTTTAAGCTACTGTCTCCCTAAACTTTCTGTGTTTACTGTACAAATCACTTCTTTCTCCAATTACAGAAAACGCTGAGGAAGTGGGAAGTTCTAGGATCCAAATATATTTCAAGTGAGAGTTACTTATAAAAACTGAAGTCTTAACTGGTAACATCAATCTCCAAATATGCAAGTCTCCTTCAGGGATCAGCTTGCTTAATTTTTACAAGCATCTTTCTTCCAGGTACTGTGCAAAATTACTTTAGTGAATTAGTCAAATATTGAACAACAATTAACGCAAAGAACAAGTGACAAACACCTGGTGAAAACTGCCAATTTGTATTTAGCTTCCAAGAAACTGCATAGGTACCTAATTTCATCTATCAGGCTGCAAAACCAGATTAGAGAAGCAACTGCCACCTACTCTTTCTCACGAAACACATTGTCCAAACAGGCTACGTGTTACGTTTTCAAGATTGATGATCACATGACATCACATACATGATGCTATTTTTTAAAGCTGCTCTGACATTATAGTCCAGAAAGGACTACTAAAAATGCTAATTTTACAGAATTATTCAGTTCGGGGTGACAATATGAGCTGAAATTATCCAGGAAGCCTTAGACACTGAAGAATCAAAAGCACATCCACTGCTTAATACTATTCTTTCTTTTCCTTTGGAAGCCTTCAGCACAATGGATCAATTACTAAAAGCAAACTGAGAAGTTCAATTGACAGCTCTCCTTTCCTTCCCACCACCTAGCAGTTTGCTCTACATAGTAGGTCCAGAATTATCCTCTTTATGGTTTCAATACATTCTAATGACACCCATCTGTACAGTGTAAAATACCACATTATTTTCATTAAAAAGAAAGATTTATCTACTCTACAGAAAGCACTTGGATTTAGACATGCAATTTGACATTATAGTAGAATTCTAACAAGAACCATGTGTACTTATATTTAATGCTACCTTACATTTGATAAACTCAATAAAAAGCCCATCACAGAAACAGAGCCAAACATAAAGAACATTTCTTACCCTCTGGAGCAGCTTGTCTCTATAGTGTTCAACCTGTTCCTGAAAACTCTGGCCTGGTTTCTTGGGTCTTTTCCCAGACTCTAACTCATCCTGAAACTTCATCACCTTAAGCTGTGAAAATAATACTGACCATTAGGTTATTGGACGACTTATTATCCAGTTAGACAGGTGGCTGAAAATGAAATTCCCATGATTTATAATGTGTCCTTCATTCTTTATATACAAGTTTGTGCACAAAAACACACTAACTGCATTTAAACTGGATCAAAGCAACAAAACTGCATACTCATTTGCAGGCACCTGCAATTTTTTTTACAGACATGTTAACAACAAAAAATAAAGGGATTTTTTTTTCTGTTACTCTACTAAATTCTGTTCCCATCATTAAAACACTGCACTCTTATATTTCTTGATCATCCATTTTTCCTTTCAAAGTAAGATCACGTACTGAACGTCTCTTAAGATATTATTTCAACTTCTCTCATATATTCCATGTTTTCCTTCAGAAACCGCCTTTTTTTCCATTTAACCCTAAATATTAAAAGCAAATGACTGCCACAATTAGGATGTAAAAGTGATTTTTACTATTGTAATGCCTTTCATGTGCTACCAAGCTCAGCAACAAAATTCAGTTCCCTAGTGCTACTAAATGTAACACTAAATTTACTGCAATAATATCCCTGACTGAGTCACAAAGTTAAACAAATGCCAGAACTTTTCCATGTGTGGGTTGTTTGGGTTTTTGGACTATATACAGTAAAACCTTCCTCCAAGTATATTCGCATCATAAAACTTCATTGACATCTCTTAACATTTGTCAGTTCTCTATTCTCACTGACATGGGCTTTGACAAGCAATCTTTCAATATTTTCGTATGAAGAGACATCTCTTTCTTGGGAGGGGTGGGAAGGAGCTTTGTAATAAGTCATGTTGTATTTGTCAACCCTCTTCCAAATGTCTGACTGTCCTATATTTCCTGTTTCAATACCAACTTCCTTTCATGTATGAGTAGATTTTTCCAGTGCTTGAGGTTCCGTTTTTAGCAAACGCACAAAGTATTTTTCTCTTTAGAAATATTTAACTCTTCCACACTGAAAACACACGAAGGAAAAGACTTTGCAACTATGTCTATTTTGATTATCTGGAAAGAATTCTTATTCTCCAGGTCCTCAATTTTCTAATATGAAGTAAGCAAAAAAAAATAAAATCAAACCCTAAAGGTTTTTATTTCCCTTTTGAAAGCAGCAGGGCAGACTGGATATGCAGACACCATATATTGTCATCAGCCCTTCCAATTACTGACTGAACAGAAAGCAAAGGTATCACAAAACAAACTAACCACAGAAATAAACACAGTAAGAAACATAAAAGCCAGGCAAAGATAGTACTACTTTGAATAGGATCCCCACCCCTTATGCCAACACCACCCTTCTCATTTTAGTCTCAAACATGATGGAGTAATTCGTTGGGTAGCTGTATGTAAGGCACTGATGTCATGTACCATGGTAAATTTTTGACAAATATTCTTCTTATCTCTCTCATTTACACAGTATGTTCTACCTATGGTTAAGCATTTTGTATGTTTGCCTACAATTCAGCCAATTAAATGGTCAGCAGCCCTGCTGGAAAACTGACATTGTTATCTGTCACATACCACTCCACCTTCTACAAGGGCATTTTTAGTTCTCCCCATTCATATGTAGGAGATTCAAAAGCAGGAATATCTTTTGGAACCACAGTATCACCCAGTACTTGTAAGAAATCAAGATGGGATTCTCTACCATCATGTAAACTCCAAGGCCATTAAGTTGCTCAGCACACTCAGTACCCAACAGGAGTAGAGAGGAGGCTTAGCTAAACCAGAAGGCCCCTTGGGCTGCCATGCTTCAAACACACCCATAAGACTTCTACTTTGTTTTTCTAACTAAATCACCCAGTTGTTTCTTTGTTTGTTTGTTTTAAAAAGGCAACAAAAACCACAAAATGAAATACCATTCTTACAAGATTTAATTTCTTTACATTTTTAGCTAAAAAAGCTGTGACTAACTATATTTTGAAAGCAAGGAAGCCTAAGTCTACAGCCCAAAGTAACCTGAAATGAAGGAAAACTAGCAATCTGGTCAACAGGCTTTACTGGACTTAATAAGCTAATCTGGATGCAAAGAAATGCTGAACTTCTAGCAGCCTGTCCTACACGCATGTCACACAACCCACCATGACATTTGGAATGCCCAGAGGTATTATCCGCATCTAACTTTTCCAGTAACTGGAGGTGGGGGAGGGGAGGCGACAAGGGGGTCATTAGCAGGTGCCTGGAGGATGAAAGGAAAAATTGGAAAAGCCTATAAAATAAGCACTGACTCAACACCTCCTCAAACTCCAACTATGCCACCAAGTTAAGACTGTACAGTTTCCTGAGACAGCTGGGGTCTTTATGAACCAATCACCAACGGGTGTCTCTTCCACACACTTGCTGTTCCTCCCTTTCAGCCCACCTAAACTGACTCCTTTCTGAAAGACGCTGTGGGTAAAGGACTGAGCTCTAGCACATCCATCAGAAAAGAAAGCTAAGTGTTACAAAATGCTGAGATGATACCAAGAGCTAACTACAGAAAGATGATTCTCTTCTCTTTTCCTTCTCCCTTTCCATGCCTCAGGTAAAGGGTTCCTCCTCCACCCTGCCCTTGCAGCAGCTGCAGCACTCGGCTAAGCCATCCACCCGCCAGATCAATTCACTAATCCAGTAGAAACCCACACCCACACCTTCAACTATTTTTTCCCCTGCATCAGTGAGATGTACTGGCTCAGGGGAAGAACAAGCAAATGCCCGAGCTCACAGGTAGGATCGGATATCTTCTTTCAGCAGAGGTGAGCACTTAGATCACATCAGCCCATCCTACACCTTTAAATGTAGCAGCTTTTGCTACTTGCTCTAAAACATCACCACCATAACTATGTTTGCAAAGAAAAAGGAGTTACATAGAATTCTTTTCTGGACTTTGAAACCTATCTCCCAGAATTATTATATAAACTCATATGCTTGGTTATGTCCCTTCACTAGTTGTAGCACGTTTACCACATGATATTCCTATCATACAGTTCCAGATGCACACCCAGGAGAAAGAGATCCTTAAAACCTATGCTTAAATCTGCTTTAGCACCTAAATCAATGCATTTTGTAAGCATTCCACTTTGTAAACCTGCATTTAGAAAGAACTAATATATTCCCATTGAATAGGTTATTCTGTAACTGTTTTTGTCCAACAGACAAAAAACATAAAGCTTCTTCATCCTTAGGAGTAGATACATTGACTTTATCTAGATTACCTCTGGAATCAGTAATACAAATGATAATATGGAAATTCTTCCAAAACCCCGTGCCAAAACTCCGTAATACTAATTTCTTCAACACAGCAGTCCTTCACAGTAGTGAGTTCATAGGATTTCAGAGACTGCAATGCATCAGTGTCAAGTATCACCAGAGTTCCTGTCAGCAATCTCTGCTAAAAAAA
>VXBW01005588.1:600439-657230 GCA_013400375.1 Thinocorus orbignyianus | reverse complement strand
CTCCCGCAGCCATGCTGCAACAGTTCTTGACCAAATCTCATATGATTTCAGACAGCAAAATCTGCTTTCCCTATAATTCTGCCTTTAAACCTGATGTTCTTTGTCAGTTAATTCCGGCCATGTTCCCTTGAGTGCTTCCCCGGTCTGCTGGAGTGTCAGCTGGCCTGTAAAGTTCCCATTAATGTTAAATTTTGCAAGGAGGATGATGGCAGGTTCAAGACTAGACATTTCAGTGGAAGGCTCAAATGCCCCTTTGAAGGATGGGAAGACAAAGGGAGATGGCCAGGCTGACTTTATAAATGCCCTGACTGATCAAAAATCTCCCGAAAAGGGTCATGCTTTCCCTGACTGGAGGCAATCTAACTGCAAGATGGGGAAGAGCAGGGTCCTCTAGTCCTGGTGTTGATGGAGCATCTTGTCTAGGGTATTTTGGGTGATCGGGAGCAAAAGGAGACAAGAGTTTTGTACCGTTGTGCAGCAAGATTATACTTTGCCTCGAACAGCTGTTATTTTAAGGTTTGAGGGGGTGCATGAGAAAGGAGCTGGAGAAGGACTGTTCTCCCCTCAGTAAATATTTGCCGGGAGCATTATGGTAGGGCTGTGCAGAGCTTGAGGGGTTTCCAGCAGTGCGTGGGATTTTGTTCTCCGTACCTCTGCCCCAAGCCCTGAATCTGAACAAACTCTGGGGATCAGCGATGCCAGAACTGTCAGGCTCCCTGTTTGTTTGTGGGCACTGCTCTCTGCAGCTGTTTTTCATCTTTAATGAGATCTGAACACACCATAAAATTTTACTGGGTGTTTATGCTAACAAAATTAACTAACAGTTGGTGCTTTAAAAATGCAGCCGGAGCTCTGAGTGCTATAACTGGAATCTGCAATGGCTTTTTAACTGGTGTAGGACAGAGCAAGTGTGTAAGTGCCAATGTCATTTAGCAGTAAACCATTTTATATTAATCTCTATTGACCAGAACTGATTCATTGAAATTAAAAAAAGTATATATTAGCATGATATATGCTTTAACAAAATAATGTTTTCAGGTGTTGGATAGCTAGAAGCTCTTTCAAAATTGTGGCGTTAATTTATAGTACCAAGACCGATGGGCTGATAATTAAAATTAATTAGCTTAGCCACTTCAATACTTTAACACTAAAGTCAAATAATAGGAAGAAAATTTATTTTAGCATTTTGATTATGGTGTTTCCCAATAAAATAGTTATAATATCATGCTGTGAATGCTGTAAGGATTGCCTGAGGCCGTGACTTCAGTGAGAGTACAAAGGACCTCTACGTTATAGAAAAAAGAAATACAAAAGATATTCACTTCAGACTCAATTTTTTGTTTACTAGAAAAAAAATTTGCTTATTTCTGTATTAGTACTGTTAATTAAGATTTCATTCATTCATTTATTTATTTAGCACTTTTATTTATTTTCATGCAGTTTTTCCACGCCTAGTGTGGATAGAATTTGATGTTTATGATCTTCACATTATGCTGGGGATTTTAATGCTGGTTTTAAAACAAAATAACCAGTTTAACATGCTGGGGTGTGTTTATTTATTTATTTATTTATTTGTGAATGAAAAGCACAAATTTACCCAAGTATAAGTAGGGCTGATTTGCATTTCATGGCATTGCCAGAAATAAAGGTTGGCTAAAAGGCTTGTGCTAGCAATCTAGAGGAATGTATCGATTCCTGGATTGAGCCCTGAGTTGCACTGGGATACTGGACAAGTGGTTTAGGGTTTACTTTTTCACATTGTCACTTTATTGTAGATCCCAGTTCACCAAGGCTAGACACTGCTCCTGTCGAGAAAATGTTCTCCAACCTGCATTTAACCTTGCAGTGTAAGCATGGTCTTGGGGATCTAATGTGAACTCACAACAGTCAGTGGTAGTTGCACCATGCTGACATGGGAGCAAATATTCTGCCTATGCTTTAGTTTATTCTGTTGGTAAAAATAAGGATGAGCACTTCCTTTGCATGGTCTGTGAGCTCCTTGGTGGAGGATAATAACTTGGCGACCCACTGAGTGGGGTTCACATCCTTACTGTTGGCCTTATGTTATTGTGCTTAAAATCTGAGAATTTAGCAAACTTCAGTGTCATTAAGAACCTACTCTCTTTTGTAATGAAGGAAAAAAGATGTAGACAGGACAGGGATAGGAGGTTGCAGAGTCCCTGTACAGTGATGTGCAAATCTTGCTCCAGAAGACAACCTTGGAGAGAAGCATACCCAAAGGGGCAAGTTGTGGGGCAAGCACAGGACATGCAGAGGGGAAGAGGGGAGGACATCAGTGTTTCATCTCACTTGAAAGGAAGATTGTTAAAATTATAAAACCTGGGGTAATTTAAAAAAGAGAGCATGTACAGCAGTTCTAGGTGTCATGCCTTTCAGTAGGCAGAATGGAATATGCTCCAGCAAAGCCAAGGCATGTTCTCAGTGAGAGCCCCAGGGGGAGAGTTGGGGGCTGACAAAGGTGGTGGGTGCTGAGCTTCTCTCAGCTCTGCTGGCAAGTTGAAAAGGGGCAGGACATCAACATTTTGAGGTCAGCTTGCTTGTTTGCGGCTGGTATCTAAAATTGGAATGCTAGGAAGAGGCTGACATTATGGCAGACAGATGTGTGCTGCTGGTAATTTACTGCTTCTCAGGGCACGAGATACACCATATACTTTTTTTTTTTTTTAATGTTTAGTTTATGCTTCTAGGCTTTTGGCTTTTGTTGGACTTCTCTTTAGCACCTCAACATCCTCGTGTTTGCAGATTTTTAGTGTAGTTTTTTTACTCAAATTGGATTTTGCTGGATAATGACCTCACACAGAACCTTCACTACTACTTTAATTCTGTTCTCTGAAGTGGAGGATCGGATAGTTTTCCATAAGATACAATTCCAGGAAAGGAACAGCAGCAGGGGACTCTCTTCAATCTTATCTGTGTTGCGGCACTCTATAGGAATGCTAGTTCCATACTGGGATTGATTGAACAACAGGCTCTTGAGCTTGAGAGTGTAATATTGTTTCCTGCATCAAGGAACTTACATTTTAAATTTGTTCGTTAGTTTATGGTCATCTCTCAAACTAAGGATTTTATTCTTCACTTTGTATTCATGCTGCTTAGCATTGATTTTTGTGTGTAAACGCATTGATTGCAATGGGTTTCCTCTTACACTACTTAATATGAATCAGGGCTATATCTAGGACCCAATGAAAGCACACAGTATAATACATATTCTTTGACACGCTGCCTTGCTTCACTGCCAGTCCTCTTGTCTGACCACCTGTTGCACAATCAATCTGCCAGCAGAGAGGCCACTGAAGTTTTTCAGTCACTGACTCCAAATTTAGCTGCTCATTATTGCCATACCTCTCTTCTCCAGCAGGTCAGGACTACCCTTGAATTTCCCAGACCTGCTCTCTGTATGCTCTGCACCTCCATATTTTCTGATTTGTTCCAATTTCAGTCACTTGAGTTACCTTGACCTTGTTGCAGCTGTGTTACAGAGCACATCTGCACCTTGCCCGTGTCTTTCACTCCTTCATTTATGGTTCATTCTTTCTTTCTTCCTTCCTATACCTGCTCTGCTCCTATTGTTTTTTGTGTGGCAGGGGAGGGCACTGAGTATTCTACTTAATTAAGAAGTTAATTTACTTCCAGTGAATAAAACCAGCTTGTTTTTCCTTATTTTAAATAGTAAGGGAAATCTTCTTGGGGTTTCTGTTAATCTCTGTGAATTGTTGCCCATATAGAGCACTTATAGCATAAAAATCTATTGCCTTGCTGGTTTAGCCATCTCAGAGACACTGAAGGACTGGTTCAGCCTGAAACATAGGTACCTTCTTATGGGCTATTGACAGGTTAGTGGTGGCTCTTGGTTGCTGCAGTTTGTGCTTTTACAAAGGCATTTCAAGTTGTCACTGAGAAGCTGCACCTAGGATTTCTAGCCATGCATGGTCATAGTGGAGGTGATGAAGGCATTAGCCAAGGATGGAGGAAGGAAAAAAATGTTTATGGATCCTCAAACTCTTTACGTATGACAGTAATTCAAGCATTTGGGTTTTTTTAATCTTCTGTCCCCTTTTTCTTTCCTTTGCAGAACACTAGAAAACATAAGTGCTTTTTTATGACTTTAATGGAAAGTAATCAATGCTGTGCACGATCACAGTGTTGTGATAAAAATAACCCAGTTAAAACTATCTTTGACAGCAAAATATTTTAAGTGACCTCCAATGGTTACCCTTCCTCAGGTACTTTTCTACAGCATATATGTTGCACCAGAGAAATTCTGACTGGCAGCTGATGTGGACTAGCTGAAAGACACTGAGATTATTCTCTTTATATTTTAAGCACAGGACGAATGTCCACATCTAACTTCCAGTAATGTCAGTAAAGCAAAATAAAAATCTCTTGTGTGCTGATGGAAGAATTGTTTCTAAAGGTGCAAAGTTTATTGAAAAATCAAGTAATGAAGAACTATGGTTTCTGGTGCTTAAAATTTTAGTGATTGTATAAAAATGAAGCCTCCAGCACTTTAAATTATAGTTTGTAGAGACGTTACTACAAATTACTTATTCTTTCTTGAAAGCTCCTCTTTTACTTCCTTGTAAGAATTTGTTAGATTTGGATTTTGATGTGGAGATCATCCAGAAGAAAAAAAATAATCGATATTTTATTCAATAGAAGCTGTCATATATACTTGTACACTTTGGAAATAGAAATTGAAAAGAGACAGGAGAACAACAAATTACAATGTGGTCCTACTGCTGTTATTCCCAGGCTTAGCAAATTAATTAAGACTGTAACGCCATTCATATGAATTATGACTGTAGCCAACTGAGAAATAGCTGTTCTTTGCAGAGGCTGGAGTTCACAGATGCATCCAAATACTAAAATGAGATGATGAGATGTAGATGTTATCAAAGCAAAGATGTGCATTTATGTTGTAGAAAAGTTACCTACTGGCCCATCAGTTTGAAAGCCAAGATGCATGATCTTGTCAGCAGCACCAACTGATTCTGTCTGCCAAAAAAGGGATGGTTTTGATGAGTGGGAAGGGTATACTGGAGCATCAATAAAAAGGTACCTTCTTTATGATGTGTAAATATGAACAAGTCTTCACATTTTGACTCCATGTTTATGTGTGCCATAACAGCACTCCTAAGCATCGCAATAACAGCCTTTCTAAGCATGGAAATTAATGTATTTTCTGAGGTTTCCAATTTCCTTTAATAAAACAAACAAAAAAAGCAAAAAAGTGCAAGTCAATAGCCGGTATTGCAGCAGAGGTGAAAAAATACCATCAAAATGATGCAGAGGTGTTGACTTGAGTTCTCAGAAAGAATAAAACTCTCTCTGCACTAACTGGGTAATCAGTAAAAGGTGATCCCTGAAGGATAGGATTCAGTTTAAGGATTACAGCACCAATACTTATGCATCTAATTCACATGTAACCTAGCGGGAGGATTTTTCTGCATTAGTGCTGTGTGAGATGTTGCTCTAGCACAGGGATATGAATTTCCCAC
Organism: Thinocorus orbignyianus; assembly: GCA_013400375.1. Classification (NCBI taxonomy): domain Eukaryota; kingdom Metazoa; phylum Chordata; class Aves; order Ciconiiformes; family Thinocoridae; genus Thinocorus; species Thinocorus orbignyianus. The sequence continues at coordinate 651,711 of VXBW01005588.1, read as the reverse complement.
AGGTCTTGTGTTGTGTCTGCCAGCACCAGCAGTGCATCTTGGCGATGCTGGGACACTTCAACTGTTGCTGGGTATCTTCATTTAGTGAGTGGAATTGGTCAGGCAATACCTAAGTTCCCATTATAGTCAATGGGACATAGTCAGTTGAGTCGAGAGAGTGATGAAACTCACTGTAAGGAGCTGTGGGCTGGCTGCTCCCTGGCTTGCTTCTTATATTCCATTGACTTTTTTTGACTAGATGCATGTTGACTAAAATAGGAGTTTAGATGCTTGGCACTCATATAAGCACCTAAATGTAGGCGTCCTAATCTCAAATTGCATCCTTCTTGTAGCGTCAACCTTGTCTATCATATTCCTAGTTGTCAGCGTGGGTAAGAAAAGCTGGGAAGAATTATGGCATTAAATTATTGCCTGCCGTTTCCCAAAAGCCAGAATGTTTCTTGTGGGTCAGGACGGATGGCTGAATACTAGAGCGTAATCAGCATCGCTGAGATTGATAATAATACACGGCACAGCACTCAGAGCTTGGGGGAAAATGACTGGTTTTATTTTCCTAAAATTCAGGTTTCAGGAAAGCTTGGGTTATTCTGGTCAGGGTAATTGTGGCAGCAGACTTAGGTTGATGTCTGCATTTCAATTTTGATGAATCCTTGAAGAGGCAGCCTGTTGTCTGGACCAAGAGGAAAAGGATGTGTGTATGAATTGTGAGATTTTTAAAATTTATTTTATTATTTTTTTAAAAGGTTAGTCCAGCCAAGACAATCCTTTTGAAATGGGTGAATATGGGTTGCAAAAATGCTGATATTGGTGCACAGAAGATTTATGAATCTCTGTATGGAGCAGGAGGCAGATGTAGATAAAACAGGCAAGGTTAAATCATGCTTTGCCTGTAATTGTGAGCATGATATCAATGTCAGTGTCTTTGACTGCAAGGTCCTTTGGGAGCCCTGTAGGGCACGATACAAACATTAGCTGCTCAGCTACTACTCAGGCTGTGCCTCGTTTTGTAAATGTTGCTCTAAATAAATTTAATCAATAATGAGATCTTGTATTGAAAAATACACTGCTTTCTGTTGATACCACCTATTTTTTGTGACAGCAGATTCCCTTCCCTTAATGCTCTAGGAACTAGAGATAGGGTGTTTACTTGTTCAAAATGAGGGCTAAGGGTCATTCTCCACTCCCTTAACAAGGGTTTAACACCAGTATGGTGACATTTCCCTTAGTCCTGTTATCATTACCTCAGTGGACTTAATCTACCAGGTGGCTGACAGTAAAGAAAAATTAGGCTGTGTCAGTATTGCTAATGGCTCGTGTTTTATTAACAGTCCAACCCCAATTCTTTCATATTTAGGAAATCAAATCTGAATTATTTAGACCTTTGAGATGAGAGAATGTTTGGAAGGTTATTTTTTTGGTTTAGTCTCTTTTTCTGGTAGGTAGCTTTGGCTTGTAAACATTTAGAAGGAATTTTTTTTTTTTTTTTTTTTTCAGTTGTGCTTTTTAAAGAAGATTTATTTTTCCATTTAGAAATAGCTCTATGGCTAAGTGACAGAATAGTTTGTAAAAATCAGTGGGGAGAACATCAGCTCCTACGGGAAAACATGGACATATTAGCGAGTTATTTTCAAAACTCTGCCAGAATTTAGTAAACTCTGTTTTAGAGGCATTATTCTCACAAGGGAGGAGATTAAGAGTGAAGGAAGAGGCAGTCATCAGCAGGGATGTTTCTGTGGACTCCATAGCTGTAGTGTCTCAGCTCCTCAAAACCTCTAATGAGATTTTCTTCAGATAACTACTGATTGCTGTTAGATTGGATTGGATTATATTAGATTAGTGTTACTCCGGTTTTACAGACAGTGGAACTGAGAAACCAGGACAGCAGGGACCGGATTCTGAAAGATATTTAGTCACTTATGTATTAAAACATGATATTTGGTGTTCTCTGCACAGGTATCTCCTATTATGTGGGGGGTGGAAGTTCTTTGTAGAGTTTTTCTGATTTGTTTTTGTTTGTTACTTTGTTTTTGAGCATCTCAGGAGTGCTTTCCTGAAACTTAGGCTGTGTAATTTTGAAACCCACCTAACTCTTCTAGGTTCCTATGGGCAACCTGTGGAAAAGCAAGAGGAAGGAATCCAGGCTTCACTGTTGTCTATCCATAAACGAACTGCTCAATTATTTTTCTGTGTCTGGTGGTATGGAGGTGTTTGTACTCAGGTGGTCTAGCAACATCCCTGGAGACCACTGGCTGTTGCTGGTGGCCTATATATCTCTGGAAATGTGGGTTCCTATCTTAAATTGTTTTCAGTAAGCTTCTCCATCTAAACTTCAAATGCTCTAGCCCTTCAAAGCTGCTCCTGGGTGACTTTGACTTAGGAGTATCCACTGCCATCAGGAACAACAGCTTCACGTGCAGTCCTTTGCTTCCATCTTCTAACTATCGAAAATACAATCCATTTTTTGCAAATGAAACACTTAGATCATGGTTTCAGGTAAATTTAAATTTGGCCTTTAAATTGTTTTTAAATTACCTCAGATAAATGTTTGGCATTTGTAAATATTAATTTTGTGAAGACAGAATTGGGGACCACATATGGTAATGGGAGGATGTTCCACAGTGGTATTGAGGTGGAATTTTGCAAGTTAGGTCCAAAAGGGCCATCAGCTTCACTGCCACTAATTCTGGAAATAAGTAAGGTGCATCACCAACGAGTTACATGACTTCAGTAGTCCTCAGAGCTTTGTAAGCACCAGGTTTGATAGGACTTAAAGCCTCCTAAGTGTCCAAGGGAAGTGAGAATCTCAGAAAAAAAATATTTAAAAAATATTTCTAAATGTCTACCAAATCATTGTGGGGTTGAACTGGGGAGGAGGCTAAAAGCATGCCTAAAGCAAAGATGAGGTTTGGTTTCTCCCATTAACACCTTCAAAAAGAAAGGCATCAGCTTTCCATGGCTCCCTGAATTAAAATATATTGATATGTCCAGGGGAAGAATGGGCAATGTGAACCCAGAGTGGGTGGGAATCTCCTCTTAATCCTGAGAAAGAGAAGTGTGCAGAATTCAAGATGTCACATTTCTTACCTTTTTGCAGTGGGCTGGTGCTAAGCAGTTTCAGGAGGTTTCAGACCAGGTTTCAGGAAGCCCCTCTGCAGTAAAATGACAAGATCCTAATTTGAGGTGCTAAATTCTCTGCAAGGCAGTACATAGAATCTAAGATTTTGAAATTTACCAATATTTGCTTCATTACTAAGTTTTCTACGGACTTTTTACACTGACAATTATAAATAGCCTTCCTGTGTTTACTACATATTGTAAAATATTGTATATATCACACAGGTAAGGAACACTGATACCCAGAACTCCTATGGGATGAATACAGAATACTATTAATTGCTTATTTTTCGTAAGGTCACAGTCCTGCAAAGGGTGTTTTCTGGAATCTCCTCTTTCATCTGGTTGGGTCTGATGGCTTTCTGCATGCCATGCCCACGGTATGTGAAAAGATGTAGTTCCTTCAAGTGGCTTCTGCTGAGCAGAACTCCTCCATGATATTTAATTAGCTCCACTTTGCAAAGTTCTGAAGAAAAGTCATTGAGAATCTCCCTCCTTTGCTTTTTTCTTCATGTTTGCTGCACGCAGAGAACAGGAGCAGAGGACTGTATAGTGACCCAAGTGTTTTGAACTGTGGGTTTTGCTGAATGCTACTTGGCACCTTTTCAGAGGACCTCTGTTCCCCAGCGCTGTTTATGGGTGGGGAAGCATGTCTTAAATGAAGCTCAGGGATTTCCTTATTCAAGCCCAGGTTTTTGTTCACTCAGACTCTCACACACTGTGCTCATCACTAGGATGCTCTGCTGCTCCTTAAAATATTTTGATCATGAGATTTTGGCATTTTTTTTTTTTCTTTGTAACATCTCTGTTTTCCCATTTCCTTCCTTATATGAAGGGAAAAAAGGGCAGTGAAAGTTTTTGGAATACATGTATGCTTAATTTTCTGGAAGCTGACTTGTATCCTGCCTCACTGTGGCTTGAAATGAATTTTAAACTTTTAGAGAAGTGATATACACCATTAAAAAGTCTTGCTGTCTAACCAGGCACAGTGCTTCTTGAAAGCTGCCTCTTCTTTCAAAGATTATAAAGATAGCAGGCTGAGAAAACCATGTCATTTAGGAACAAATAGCATGTTTTATTGAACTGGAACAAGTGGGCTGCAATGATGTACTGCTGGTTTGCACCATCTTTACTTGTGGATTGGCAGCACTCATGGATTGATCGCTAGGAATAGTTAGTTGCTAGTTTAAGATCATAGCTATGCCCCATCCTTGAGGGCAAAATGCCAGAAGAAAATGTGTGTTTTATGAGCAGTTACAGCATATTTCAACCTTGATCTTTGGGTATAGCTAAATACCACAAGGGAGATTCAGGAAAGCACAAGGAATAGAGATGGCTCTAAGGATGCTCAAGTTTCTGTCATCCCAAGATAATACTGCAGCAGCCAGAGATCAACAGTGATGGACTATCTGAGTCTCAACATTGTCGTGACTCTGAGATGTTTGAGTTAGGTTGGGAACATGGTACCTAACTCTGCCATGCCATTCCCACCAGAAAGCTACCCTTTCTCCTCCCCCCTGGGGTGACCTTTGTGTATGAAACCTTGAGGCCAAGCAGGAGTTGCAGTACTGTATTTTTCCAGCCAACCTGGTTCTTCTCAGCAGAAGAGCTTTCTTACTCTTTCTTTCTTACTCTCTGGTTGCCTACCAAGCATTGCAACCCCCTCCCTGCCACAGCATATCATGCAATGCACGTCTGTGCTGTTCCAGCTAGTAAGCTCCCTGTGCTCTTTGCCCTTCACCGCACCCCAGTGATGGAGATCCTGATCTCCAGGGGGTCAAGTCAGGAAGTCTTCACAAGCCAGTGGCAAGTAGAGCCTGTTGCATGACCTGCACTCTATCCACCTCCTCTTAAGGCTCCTTTTGTACACCTGCTCTGTGCAGAAGATCTCAATCCTGGCTGAGAATCAGGACTGTTCTGTCTAATTTGGTTTTATCTTTTGGCAGCAGCTAATTATATTCTAAGAAGCACCAGATATTATACTGAATTCTGTGCCTTTCTCTTTAACTTGTTTAGATTTTGTTTTGCTATGGAGAAGCTACCTGATTTTTTTCCCTAGGAAAAATAAACATACTGGTCCTGACTATTTCATTTTTGCCTGTCTCATGATTTTTAGGCTGTGCTGTAGTTTCAGTTTAATTTGTGCTGACACGTTTAGCACTTGTGGTGGGTTTGCATATTTTTAAGATGAGAACCAGTGTCAATCTATCTTTTTTATTTTATTTTCTTCAGCTTTTCAACTCAGATTTTGGCCTCTCTTTGGTAGGTGGAATGGATAATATTTGCACCCATTGGCTTCTGCCTTGGCATATGAGGGGTTTGGGATTCTAACCTGAGATTCACCCTATGAGGGCAGCATTTCCATAAGGCCTTTAGACTCCCACAGGAGAAAAATGAGGTCATTTATTCAGCAATGTTAGGCAGCTGCATATCACTTTATAAAAATCCTAACCAAAGTAGACATACATTATTTTTTTTTCACTGTGGAATTCATCTATTTAGATATTTTTTTAAAAATATCTCCTTTTCCTAAGAGGAAAACATTTACCATGACATCCGTTTCATCCTGCCCCTTTCCATCTGAAATAGCTTAAGTTGCGACCTGCTTGGTTTTCACTGACTTCTGTAATTCTCTTTTAAAGTTCCTTTCATGGTGCACTGCAGAAGGAAAAAAAAAGAAAAGACACGGAGACATTTTTATATGCTAAGGAGGCTACTTCAGACAGAGGCAATTAACTGTCGCTGTAGAGCTCATACAACAAAATCAGGAGATGTGAACTAAAGCTCAGTCTTTGAAAATCTGATTAACAGGCAGAGCTTGAAAGACTCCTGCATTGAGTTTGTGTGGCAAGGTTGTCATAGCAGGGGGGCTACAGGGGTGGCTTCTGTGAGAAGGTGCTAGAATTTGTGCCAGGGGAGGTTCAGATTGGATATCAGGAAAAATTTTTGCACTGAAAGGGTTGTTAAGTATTGGAGTGGGCTGCCCAGGGAAGCGATTGAGGCAAGGTCCCCGGAAGTATTTAAAAGATGGGTTCACATAGTGCTTAGTGACATGGTCTAGTGATGGGTTGTTATTTTTTTGTCAATTGGGTTAATGGTTGGACTAGATGACCTCAAAGGTCCCTTCCAACCTAGACAATTCCTTGATTCTAAGTTTCCCCCATGTCAGATGGCCAATGCCAGTTAATGAAGAACTGCAGCCAGTAGGAAGGACTCCTGTTGGAAAAGTTTGTGGAGGACTGTCTCCTGTGGGAGCAATCCCACTCTGGTAAATGGTAATAAATTAAACTAATTTCCACAAGTTGAGTCTGTTTTGCCCATGACAGTAATTGCTAAGTGATCTCTCCCTGTCCTTATCTCAACCCATGAACTTTTCATTTTATTTCCTCTCCCTTGTCCAGCTGAGGAGGGGAGGGATAGGCTGGCTTTGGTGGGTGCCTAGCATCCAGCCAGGGTCAACCATACCACAAGTACTGCTGAAGTATTTTGAGTTATTTATCAAAAAGAGAATGTGAATTCCTCCCACTGTAATGAAACAAGTTCTGTAAGCTATGTTGAAGGTCTCTGACTGTTTTTACTCATCACAGCTGTGCAAAACTGAAAAGAAATACTGCCAAACAGAAATCCTCCGCTGCCTGGGAGCAGCCTGTTGGAGACGGGTAAGGGACCTCCTGCAGGTGCATGGCTACTAAAATCAGCCCTACACTCCTGCTGACCACAAGCTTATGATTTAATTCAGCTCACTGGCTGGTAACTCAAACAGGAAGAATAGTACCAATCTTTATTTTTATTTATTTGCGCAAAAGTCACATGGTCAAATTCTTGTCTGGTGTCACCACTGCTGGGGTTAGTTTAAATGCTCCTGTTCACATGAGCAGAAGTTTTGGCACAACTTCATCATAAACAGTCACCCATAAAGGAAGCTCATGTGTGATCTTAGAGCTGCAACTGCTCAGCACCAAGCGGGAGAGAGTCCGTGGTGGGGGGAGGACTAGTTGGATCTACCCCAAAGTCCAGTCATCCAACAAATGAAATGGCAAGACAGGAAAACAGCTATTAACTCCTCTGCAGGTTAAAAGACTGGGAAAGGGTCCTACTCCAGGAGTACCAAACATATACAGATCAACTTCACCATGACTCAGGAGCCTAAATCATCTTTGAGCACCTGGGCAGAAGTCCAGTAAAAGCCAGATTTGTGATCTACACAACAGATTTTCCCTGGTTCATCTTGAAACATTAAATTTCTGGGGCTTATTTTATGCGTATGAAATATTGCTGGGTAAGCCAAGACAGAAAATTCACAGATACCTTCTCAGACAGGAGTTGGGAGGTCTCTGTCTACATGTGATTTTTCTAATATCTTTTATTTCCAGACTCTGAATCACAAGTGTAAACCCAAAATCTTGGGGTTGTCATGTAAATTTGTGACATACATTGCACACCAGTCTATAAGGCAAGAATTGATTTACTTTAATCAGTGCAGTTTTTCACTGTGAGGGGAATTATGTGCCCTTTATTTAATACTTAAAGTAATTCAGCCTGCTTCTGTATTTTAAAAATTAGGGATTAACTCAATCTGTAAAACTGCTTTAAACTGAAGGACTCAGGGGGCAGCATCCAAAGTGGCAATGCTCACACCATTGCAACCAACTAGGGAATAAGCCAGGCCAACCAGAGCAGGGATAAATGTCCCTTGGCTGCCTCCCAAGATGTGAAATGGAAAACCAACCACCTCCAGTGTATGTATACCAGTGCACACAGCCTGAGGAACAAACAAGAGGAACTGGAGCTCTGCCTCTGGTCAGAAAGTTATGATATCATAGGATTAACTGAAACATGGTGAGACAACTCACGTTACTGGAAGATTGCAATGGATGGCTTTAGGTTCTTTCATAAAGACAGGCAGAGAAGGAGAGGGGAAGACATCGTGCTCTATGTTAAGGTGTACCTTGAATGTGTAGAAGTTACTTACAGCAATTGTGGAAGCCCTATTGAATGCCTCTGGGTCAAGATGAAAACTGTCATCTCCAAGGGCTATCTTATAGTAGGCATCTGCTACTGACCTCCAATTGTCCATTGGACAATAAGTCCAATGAAGCAGTAATTGGGTCAGTTGAGTGAGTTTCGAGTCAAGAGAACCTGGTTCTTATGGATGACTTCAGTTACCCAGACATTTGTAGGAAGAAAAATACCACACCTCACATGTCATCCATCAGGTTTCTGGAATGCATAGAGGACTGCTTCCTCATACAGATGTTAGATGTGAAAATCAGGAATGAGGCACTGCTGAACTTGCTACTCAAAAACCAAGAAAACCTGCTTTGTAATATCTCAGCCTTGGCTGCAGTGATCCCAGTATTGTCAAGTTTGGGATCCTGCTGAGCATGCTGAAGGTTCGTACTAAGATAAAGGTTTTAGATTTTTCAAAGGGTGAACTTAAGCTCACTCAAAGCTCAGATGGAAGAGATTCCATGGGAAACTTCCATGGAGGAAAAAGGAACTAGCAAGTGCTGGGAGTTTTTCAAGAACGCTCTCCTGGAAGCACAAAGACAGTTTGTCCCCTTTAAAGGTAAGGGAAGTAGACAGAGCAAAAGGTCCCCTCCTTGGCTTTACTATGAGCTTCTTGGTCTGCTAAAAACCAAAAGAGAAGTACATCAGAAGTGGAAAAATTGACAAATACCTGTTGAGAACTACAAGGGCATTGCCAGGAGGCACAGAGGTGCAGCTGGAAAAGCAAAAGCTCAGCTCAAATTGGAATTGGCCATAGATTTCAAAAACTACAAGAAAGGATTCTTCAAGTACATGAATAAGAAAGACAAACAGAAGGAAAAGGAAAAAAATAGGAGAGGTGAATTAATCATCAACAACAAGGAAAAGGCAGAGTTTCTCAGCGCTTTCTTCACCTCTGTCTTTACCAGCACTTCATTGACAGAGTCTGAGGTTTTTTTTCTTTCTCTCTCTCTTTTTTTTTTTTTTTTTTAAAGTTTTTAGCAGGTCCACCTTAATTTATAATCTGCCCTGCATTAAGTGTGAATTGACAGGTTCAGGTCTGGTGATCTCAAGGGCTGCTTTTATTAACCAAATCTGTGCTTTATGTTTCTAGAGGTGGGGCTTGTGCTTTGGGAACTAAAGGGTGCGAGTTCTGTCTCGCCTTTTATAGGAGCTTCTCTGGTTTCCAGTGAGTTTCATTCAGAGATTTAGGTAGGTGTCATTCATAATAGAGAAAATTTCAGTGCCTGTTTGAAAGCTATGGAATCCAGTCAGGCATTGTAGCATTTGAACCTGTAATGCAGGCTGTCCATGTGTTAATGGGTCTAATGGAAGAGCAGAGACTGTGCATCTTTCAGTAATAATTGCGGTGCAATAGCCTGTGATTCAGTGTTAGCTAAGGCAGCACAGTTTTGTTTGAAATATTTAAGGGCTGAGCTCTGTTGACCAGTCTTGAAGTTTTTCTTGCTATAAGCAGACTAACATGCGTGGAAGCAATCCATGCCACTGCTAGGCATGTAAATGTAACACAGTGGTAATGTAGAGATTCTTTTTTGCCCTCAAAATATCAAGAGAGACCCACTTCAAGTCTCCTATCAGTAGATTGCAGGAGTATATAATGATGTAATTGGATCCAGCCAATTTCTGCTCATTCAAGATTTTTACACAAGGAGCCAGAGTTCGTAAAAATCTATAAAGGATGAAGGTTCAATTCTGCACTTATTTTTTGGTGCATGAGTCAACTGCTGAGACTGGAGCTGATTAAAATCAGAATTTATCTTTCTTCAAAAATTTTGTCAAAATTGGTATGATTGCGTAAACAGAGCTGGTTTCCTCAATCTGGCTTTTCCTGGTGGAAATCTGCTCCAGTGGAAATCTTCTGCCAGATCTTGTTAACGAACATATGGATCCTAAACCTGCTGTGACTGAGGAATGAGGCAGTTGTCTGCTTGTGCATTAAAAAAAAAAAAAAAAATTAAAAAAAATCCACAACTACAACAACAACAACAAGAGAAACTGCTGTTTTAAGACTGAATAACTCTCCATCCACCTCCAGTTTTTGCTCTCAATCTGAATAGAATTCCTGAGCACTAATTTCTAGGAGAAGAGTTTTAACTCGTATGTAGCCATGCACATCTCTTTGGAGCAAACAAAGCATTTCACAAAACAAAATAAAAGAAAAAAAGAAATTAAATAATATAAATATATTAATATATTTATGGCCTGTGATGGAAAGCTGCAAGTGTGTGACAGACATATTCGAACTCAAGATGCAAACCCTGCTCTCCGGAAGCTGAATATGCTGTCAGATAAACAAAATACTGCTGTAGAAGGCAGCACATTCATAGGAACATTCAGAGAGATGATATATTCCAGATAAAAGACAAACATCCTAATATATATCCTTCAATTGCACGTGCAAAATTAAATCACAGAGATATATTTTCTTCCAAGGAATATATGTATCTTCTAACAGCAATGCTGAAATTGGCTTATTGGCTCAATTCTGTTCTTTTTACTTGTTCATTTTAATAGTATTTCTAAAAAAGAGTTAATTAGGTTAGAGTTTGTGTGGTTTTGCCAGCTTCTGTAGCATTTCTCCCAGCACAACTGTTCTCTTGCTAAACAACTTCCAGAGAGGGTCAAACGTTGGCAGGAGTAAGCTACACTTCCCACTGGGACTTGGCTGTGGCCTCGAGTTAAAATGGAGATGGGTTGCTGCAGTACAGAAGCAAGCATAGTTCTTTCCCAACACTGACATCCCAGATGTGCTTCCCACATTATTTGAAATTCATGGAAGTTAGATATTTATAGCACCACAGTCATTAATTCAACTAGAAATGGAGTCCCAAATAGTGAGCAAATGTTTTCAACTTTCATGCGCTCAGTTGCATCAGCCTATTCTTAGCTTATTCATTCCATGTTGTGATCAAACTGGATTAAGACACGCATTCATACGTAGTGACAAGTTTGACGCAGTGTCTTGAAAAGTGGGAGGATAGTTAACAGATTTCTACAGCTATCAAAGTATTTGCTCATAATTAGCAATCAGAAGCATGAAAGGATTTTGTTGCAGCAGGGATAAATCTTTAAATAATGCCAACACAATTCCTGAAGCTAGCCATAGCCTGGCTTCAGTGTTGAAGGCAAATTAACAGAATTAGAGATAAACCAAAGGAAAAAGTGGCACTGGACAGAAAGGGGCAAAAGTCAAATATCATTTGTGAAGAAGTCTATCACAGAATCATTTTGCATTTGAATCACCCTGAGCCTTTTATTAGAGATGCGTGCCAGTTGCTTTTTAAACTGCTCTAAGAGAACATCCCTACTGCTCATCATCCCCCAAAATAAACAACAAATAATGTGTGAAATGTGGAATGAGACAGGCAAAGTGTTCTGCTCACTGTCTCGTTGCAGGTCAGTGGCAGAAGATGGGGGAGGCTTGCAATTCCCCAGTTCCCACTGCTTAGACATTACTGGCTCTTCTCAGTAGCTGCTATCTGGAAAATGGCAGTCAGAACCCCAGCTGGCTTCTCTGGGGTGTTTTTGATGCTAAGAGCCCTTGCTGATGGATGGAAAGGATGGCACCAGTGCTTCTGGTTCCTGCTGCTGAATTGAGAAAGGCCAGGAAGATGTAGCTTGGGGTGTTCAAGCCAGTTCTGTTTTGGGGGATGTACCCTGGAGTACAAGCTTGAAACAGCTTGTTAGGGGAGGACTTACACAGCTGACTAATTATGGTGGGAGGTTTTTCTGTGGCAGGAGGGGATTGTCTCCAGCTGACCATGATCTGCAGGGGAAAACGTCCACCTGAGTGTGCAGAACAGATTTCAGCTAAACCCTGGAGAAACATGGGTGCTGCTCTCACCCCTGGTGCAACTGAGGACTTTGTCACGAGCCAGGAAGGTGTATGGCCATGCTCTGGGTCTCCAGTGTGTTAGGTAAGGCGATGACCGTCACCTTAAATGAGTTCTGATATCTTCTGGACCTAGTCCATTGGTTCTGTAGCAACAGAAGACAGAATTATCTGGTATGGCCTGAAATCTGGGTGCCAGCAGCTGGCTGGAAGTCCTGTGCCACTGTGGTACAACTTGTTCCTTTCCCTGTTGCACTCCTCATATTAGACCACTCCTCAGATTGCTACCCCATAATCTGCCAGCAATAGATTTTGGATTGAGTATTAGGGGAATTGAATTAGTTGTACCAGTTGTATTCCCAGGCACGTACTCACTTCTGTGCTGCTCCTTCCCTGTGTGGTCTCCTCTGTAATGCCTGGTCCTTATGGAGAGGCAGCAGGAGAACGGTACGTGATGTCTCTGTGCAGAACAGCCTGCACGTTTCTGTTCCCTTAGACTGATGGGCTGCCTCAACTGCAGTAGATCAAATGTGCCTGGGACAGTTCTCAGTTACTGAAGCCATCTGGCATAAACTGCCTGCATCTCCATTGCTAACCTCTCAGAGACTCCCAAAAAAGGATGCCAGTTGCTTTTTGGCAACAGGCCTTGACCTGCGTTAATTCCCAAACTGCCCTCAGGAGTTACTTGGGAGAGCAGCAGGTGGCAAGGGCCAAAAGCGTGCCTGTGACTGTCTTAATAAAGGCCTCAGTATTAGCGCCTATGAATTGTCCTTGACAGTGGTTGGTTTATTAGCACAGAGACACAGGGACCTTTCCCTTTTCTCTTGCAGGGGACCAGTGCCACAGCCACACCCAGTGCTCCTGGACGCACAGGGGACAGGGAGATGTCAGCATTGTGAGACCTTAGGAAAGAGAACAGTCTTTTCTTAAAATCATGCCATTTCACAGTTTGTCTACATGGCTCCAAACTAAGACTGAAATCCAGAGGAAAGCCTCTCCTGAAGTGTTTTACTTACTCTCACAAGTCAGTAAGTAGTTTCATGGCATCTTTAGAGAATGACGAAATGAAAGGACTGAAACTGAACCCTGGTATCCCTAAGGCACCTTGGTTTCTTTTCAGTTTATTTCTGAGGTAGCCATTCTGTTACTTAGATATTGGAGGCACTTGGGCAGAACATCTTTAAAGACCCATGAATGGATAGAATATGTGTCAAAATGTAATTTAAAAAACAAACAAAAAAGGCACATAATAAAAATAATATAATTCCATAACTTTTAGTACCATTAAATCAGTCAGCAGGGGGTGGGGAAGTCAGCCAGGAAAGAAAAAGCATGATAATTTTTTAGAAGAACATAGGCTGCTAAATTACTTTGCAGCTTCCAACCATCTGGGGAGAAAAATAAAGTATGCTCATCCCTGCTTGAACTGATGAATTGAAACTACAAAAAAGGCTGGTTTTTTTGTATTGCTGGAGTGCATGTTAATTCAGAGCCTGAAGCTGGTGGGTTCTGCATTGACTGAGCAGAGTTAGGACAGCGTGCATGATGAGAACTTGCCTCTCTGATATAGTCTGAATAATTTCATTCTGGTGGAAATGGTTGCTCAATAGCATGTACAGAGAGGAGGATCGTTAGTCTGGTTTCCTGGGAAAATGAGGTGTTAAGTGATCACAATGTGTGTGTGAATGCACACTTCCTTCTCCTGCTCCTCCCCAGTAGTTTTTTGATTCAACTGGCCGATATCAACCGTATCTGAAGGAAGACCTGACAAGTTTAATGAAAATCAGTGGCTTCATAGAGGAGAGAAACTATTTTTGTGCCTCCACCATATAAAAGGATGCTGTATGGATTTACTCACAGGGACAGTGGAGGCACCGTAGAAAGGAAGATTAATAGGAATGCTCCAGACAAGGGAGTTGATACCTTGTTAGACATCAGAGAACCTGGGTGTGAGCCACGGAGCCATGGAAGACCAGACTTCAGTAGCTCCAATGCCCAGGGAGCTCATTTTTTCCCCCTTGTTTTTCTTTCTCTCTGCTTTCCCAGCTAGCAATGTAATGTAATTTTAAGGGCCATGGGTGGCTAACAAATAAAGAAGATACAGCATCCTGCTTAAGACTTCTGGAAAGCGACCCAGCAAAGAAATTACTAGCAAAGAAACTGCCATCTAGAGCATGCTGCCTTCCTGAGACAACAATGTAATGGTGAAGCATCAGGTCTCTACACCTTCCTTTGAACTTGTGGACATTCCTGCTGTAAGAAAAGGCTAGGTGCTTTGTGGGTGAGGAGCGGCTATTGCTGCGAGGACTGTGTGTGCCACGATGGAGTTATGGACCTTTCATAACACAGCCTGTGACTTCTTCCCTCAGGACCAGCAGATAAAAGGGGAGTGTGTAGTTTTTAGCAGATCTTGCTCATTTTTTGAGTGAGTAGGTTATTTGCATTGTCTAATGAGTTGCTCATGAGAGATGGCATTCCCTGGACAAATGACCCCTGTACAAAGCCCCAGGTCTACAGGGCTCATGATCACCCAGGGGAGGTTGAGCTGACACTGACTATTGGCTCAAGTGGCATCACAAGTGGAAAAGACGTTTCTGTAAGGAGCAGTTGGGCAGGAAAAAAAAAAAAATCTGTGTCCAGACTTACCATCCTTTCGTGGCTTTCAATACCGTGGTAATGAGTATGATAGTTAAAGCAGAAAAAGAAATGAAAACAGGTAATGAGCAGTTTGAGCCACACTCACAAGATATGATTGTATACCGAGTGCCATTTGCCGAGGTGCATCTTCAAATAAGGACTTCCACACTCTCTCCCTTTGCATAAGAGGAGCTCTGTGTAAGCATTCATTAAACTAATCCACTATTATCCTTTATCATCCTTCAAATTATTGCTTCTTACCATTCTTCATTCCCTTTCCTGTTTTTTTTTTCTGTCTGCCTGTCTATATCTGTGTTCTGTCTGGCATTTGGCTTGAAATTTCTGGTGCATGAACTCTTTTTGTGTTCTGATTTATATAGCACGTTGCACAATGGGTGAGAGCCCATACCTGTTGAATACATGGTATTACTTTTATAATAGCCATACTTTACACATCCACACACAGACATTTACTCATATTTTCTCCTTTTTTTGTTGTTGTTTTGTTTTTTGTTTTTGTTTTTGTGGTTTTTTTTTTTTTTTTTGAAATGAAAAGAGAAATGTGAACTCTCTGGCATTTTGATAAAGAATTTTCAGAGTAGAGTTGCTTGTAGAATTTTGGTTTACTTTGTCGGCTGTTTTTCCCCAACCACAAGGGACTTTTAGCCAGAATTTTACAGTGTCTCTATTTTACTTTGGGCCTTGTTGGAGTTTGGGTTTTATAGGTCCTGGAACCTATTCCTGCCTTATTTCTTGAGTCTTGCCCAATTCCATCCCCACTGTATTCAGGTAGTAGGATCTTCTCCCACTTCCAACAGGCAGTTTGGATAACAGCATCAGCATTTTACTCTTGATGCACAGACCTGATTCTCTTTGCCACAGGGAGTTACATGCTTGGGTTCATCTAACCTGACTGACAGATTTAAGTGAGAAGGCTGGTTCCCCGCAGGCTCTCTTTATAGTCAGTGGGTTTTGATGGACATGCCCAAAAGTAGGTTTTCCCCCCTGATATATGACACAATCTCCACAAACATCTGTCCCAGGGCTTCCAGCCTTGGCCTGAGCAGTGTCACCGTTTGGTCATTATGTTTTGTGCCCTGAAAAATGTCACACAACTCCCATATATCAGGAAAATAGACTCATAACATTACTGCTCTTTTGATTTCTATTATGATAAGAAATAAAGTGTTTGGTAATGAGTTTTTATTATGCATTGCTTGAGGTTTATGACTACAGTGCTGAGTTTATATGGCTTGCTGTATATTTAACAAAGTTAAAACCAAGGTTGATCAACAAATACAGCATTAATGGCGATATGTGAGTTACAAATGAAGAAGAACAAAGGAAGATCTTTGGAGTCACCTGAAGTACAGTGAAATAGGAAGTTTGTGAGAGCCTATCACCCAGGGTGGAGACTGTCTTGCAGACACAAGGCACTGATGATGGAGTCAAAGTGATTACTGTGTTGGATTGAAACTCTACCTTTTCAGATGGGCCATAGCTGAACTTATTGAGGGAAACCATTCCTTCACACAGACTGTAGTCAAAGGTAGCTGCATTCCCAACTTAGTGCCTTGAGTAAAGCACCTAAAGTCAGACGAGATGGCTCTAGATCATTCTTTATCTTTTTGTGTACATGTGAAAACTAAGCCATGTCCTGCAACTTTTGCATGAGGCATCCATCCTGTATTTTGCATTGCATGTTTCTAACTCCTATCAGAGTATGTCTGAGGTTCAAGGGAGGCAGAATATGACAATTTATCAAGAGAAGTAATGTCTCATTTAAGTTCTTCCATTTTTCTTTAATATATTCATTGTCATGTTACTCCTGGAAGGAGGGGAGGTCCTCCTTTCCGCTTTCTGTAGTTGGAAACTCTGGTATGACAAAGGTCTTTGTCCAAGGTCTTTCAGGAAGCCTCTGCTGGAAGGAGGCTTGGATCAAAGTCTAAGGCTCACTTCTGAATGTGTTTAAGATGAGATCTTACTTGGGATCTTTACTGATGCATTGGGACTGTCTACAAAGGTGGGTTACTTTTGACCAGGACAGATTCAGGGCTTTGAAACGGTTTCTATTGTAACCTCAGAGAGATGGGGGTGGTTAGGACCTGTTTATGTGGTTCATTGGCTTCATGGAAGGGGCAAGAAGTTAATAAATAACCAAATTTTGGGGTTGGCAGGCCTCAATAGAATTTTTTTGATGAATAATACCCGGTGTTCAGGCTCTCATCTGTCAGCTTCTGTCTAATGCTTTTTGTGAGTTTCTCAGCCAAACTCTTTTTGTAGTTAAGAATTTAATTTTTTCAGGCTTGCTGTTCACTTTCTTTTGCTCTGCATTGCGTTCATTGAAAAAGCATGGGAGCTTTCCTCCATGTGATAACCGAGACTAGGTATAATATACCCAGAGAGGTATTATCACTTCCTTACAGTGTATAGCAATTATAGTAGCACTTTTGATTTATATTATATTCCCCTAGCAACCACACATTTTGTTTGCAGCCTTCATTTCAACTGCAAACTGCACTTACAGCTTTGGGATTTTTTCCTCATAGTAAAAGTCTTTAATCTCTTAAACAGCTCCAAATCACTTTCCTTATCAGTGTGCTAAAACTTCTCATTTTTATCATGGTTTTTCTTTTATTATTATTATTAGTGCTTTTATTTTTTTCCCCTCCAAACCCTTTTCTTTCTTCATTTTTGCATAAGCTTTAAGCTTGACAGCTTTATTAATTTAATATCTGTCTGTACATTTTTTTCAGATTTGAGAGGATGATATAGGTACTCTGTGTCTGCTCCAAGTTGGTATTTGCAAGCTTATCAATCCTGTCCAAGTCTTTTGTGCAGTGTGAATGCTGGCACCCAGGAAGCATTTATTCCATCCATAATAATTCCACTGTTTGTGCTGCTGTTGAATTTCTGCTGTGAAAACCTTCAAGGGAAAACAGCACTTTCCTCCTCCTGTTATCCACTGGGAAGAGAACAACCACTCAGAAGGGTTCATTTCTGTTGGGATGGTGTTAATTTATTATGATGTTCTAAATTTATATATAAACAAATGTTAATTTGAGAGCAGGCGTCTTTTATAGTGACAGAGTCATCTGCAGGGGACTGATCCTAATTTCATTTCTTTGCTTCTGTTTCTATTTCTAGAACACAGCAAGTCACTCAGTCCATAGTCAGTGGGAAGGTAGGTGGGGGCAGCCACAGGCAGCACTCAGTGTTAATGTGGGAGCAGTTTTCTCACACAAACTGTTCCAGAAGCATTTCTGCCAGCCCTGACCTCTTCATGCTGATAGTATTGTCCATAGGCTCAAGCCCTAAGGCTCCATCCATCCTGACAAACAATATTTTGGCAGGCTGTAGCCCTGCAGAGGCATCAGGAGAGTAATGGCAAGAAGTACCAGAGCATGAGTTAAAACTTAATATTCCTGTCACCTTTAATAATCTAATCCCATGCAATGGAGAGGCCAGCCCAGGAGCCTCTTGTAAGCATACACTAATCATGAACTGGGGCTTTTCCTTTCTCTGGTTTATCCAAAGGGAACTGGACTCTTTGAGACAATTTCCATATTGAAGCAAGTGGCAGCCTTGGCTTGAGTGGCAGATTTAAGCATCAGTGGCACTGAGCAGAGGCGTGTGTGTATTGGGGGTGGTAGGAAAGTGAAGATATGGGAAATGACCTTTTATTTTATGATTCATCCAAAACCATTGTGATTGTACCATTTTGGGAAGGTTACAAGTAAATCAGCAATCAAATCCTTTTGAAAAATGTATGATAAATATGAAAAGCAGCAGAGAATGAAGCATAGGGGTAGAAAGAACTGGGTGTTTTAGCACAGTTTCCAATCCAGGAACCTGCATCTCTCACACGGAAGCCTTTGAAAAGTTTTCTTGCTTCCAGGGGATTTTCAAGGAGTGGGAGTTATCCCTTTACAATGCCATTTGTATGGTATGCCCCTTGGCTTTTTTTTTTTTTTTTGAAGAATAGTAAAAAAAACCCCAAAAGATTCAGTAACCTTAGCACAATATTTAGGATTACATTGTCTTACTCTGCGTGTTTCAGACTGTGACTATTTTGACTTTTGCAAGTGCTTGGTATGGATTCACATAGAGGATGCAAGAAAACAAGGAAATCAACAGCTAAAATGTAATCTTAATACTGTAGTAGGAAAACACTGAAAAATATCTGCAGTGTAAGAAAAAGAATAGTTTCTTAACTACACGCCATTGGGTATGTGACATGGTGGCTATAAATGGGCTAGGCAGACTGATCCAGTTGCCCCCTTTTTGGATGTCTCTGGAAACAAATAATTTTCTTTCCATATTCCTCATCTGGGTTTATAATTAGTGGCATTTACACTATCAAGAGTAATTTTGCAGTAATTTTGCTGAATTTCAATTAAAATTGAATTTACATTATATTTAATTAAAAAGACTGACCATTATTCTTTACTGTTCATGGGAATACATTTTTTCCTGTGACCTTGGCACCTCAGATAGTGCCGCAGGGCGTTTTCTCTCATCATCTTGGTTCAAACCAGATGATTATGGCGAATGTTTTCTGATTTATATATCAAGAAAGGAAAAATGAAACCTGTATAAAGACTTTGGGCAATCTCTGGCTTAATATTGAATTATTGGTTAATGTAAAATGTACAGGCAGAGATCATATTTGTGAAAAATGGCCACATGAAAGATTTCGTCATGGTGATGGTGCTATGTATTCCAGCTAAACAACTTACACAACAAATCTCAGATGCATTAAAAATGTTTCCTGTGCTCCAGTCCAGAATAAATTTTAAAATCATGTTATAGAATACCTTCAGATCAGGTGCCATCAGTCTGAAGTAACCATTGGTAGCAAAGTCCTTAAGAGAGAGTGCAACAGCCTGCTGGAGTGAATGGTCCTGAAATTCTCAAGGTTTAATTTGTAGATCATTTTCTTGAAGAGATACCCTTTCCAAGGGGTGTTTGTGTATTGCAGGAACTCATGCATGACTTCTTCATGCTGGGTGATGACTGGCTTCTTTCAGCCCACACAATTTCAGCACAGATGAGGAACAAGACCTGGTATCACTCCATTACCAGTGGACTCCTGAACAAATGTCTGCCCCACAATCTTGGTTGTTTCCCACTAAATCCTGACCTGGAAATTCACAGCTCAGATTAGAGAGATTAAAAACCAGGATGAAGAGGAACAGGAAGTATGTGCAAAGATGTTTTTCCATCTTTCACCTCCTTCCATCAGTCTCAACCATTTCTGCTGCCCTTTTCTTCAATCTGGAGGGAAAAAAAAAAAGAGGATTTGTAAATTTGTTGTTGTATTCATCTCCAGGGTAACTGCATGTTTTTCAAGGTCCAGAAGTCCTCAGGGCTTTTTAAGTCATGCTGTGTCCTGGTACAGTGGAAAGATGATTACTCAAGGTGACATATTTGTGAGGCTGTGACTATTAGTTAACTGAAGTGAATTTGCCTTTGGTGAGAGCCAGGTCACATCAATGGTGCTTTTGAAAATCCCACCCTCTGTCTGTACCAGACGTAGCCTTTGGGTGTAACTGTCTTAGGCAGATAAAAAAAGATCCCAAACGTTATAAACCACAGATAATTTATGGTAGCATGTGCTTTTCATTTTCATCTTTGTAATTCTGACATTTGGATGGATTCATTAAATTTGAAGTGTTTGAGAGCCTTGAGCTTGGTGACTGGAACTGTGGAGTTTCAAGCATATACTTGAAGACAACTTGGATTTGGACACATTGACACATTCCCTGCTCTGCTTCAAGCCAGGAGGTAGACTGGAAGGAACAGTGATAGATGCACCCTTGCTACTTCTCTGGAAAGGAGCAGACTTGTATTCCCACTTATGGACCTTCTGCAATGCTCAGCATAGCTGATGGTGCTGTTCTGCTGTCCTACCGAAGGATGGTGGCAGCACTCCAGGAAAACATTTTGTAAGGATTAATGCTTTTCTCTGAGGATTGAACAGAGCCCCCCAGTCCTCTCTGGATTTCCACGGTGCTGTAGTCTCATCCTCCCCCTGCATAAATCAACTGGGTTGTGCCATGAGGAGGCTGCTCCACTCCAGTAACAGCCCTGATGTCACCTCTGGTCTTTCTCTGTCCCTTCCATTTGGAAGCTATCTGAACTCAGGTACCAGCTTTGTGGTGAAAGTTATATCTGTGGGAAACTTTCTGTTTTCCTTGGGAACTTTTCCATGTGGCACTGCTGTCTTCCCTTCCAGTTCCCATAGGAGAAACCGTCTTAGCACTATGACCTCTACCAAACAGCCCCTTCTGCCTCACAGGTGCATGCCGCCTTTTCTCTCAGATGGTCTAAATGATTTAAGATATTTCTTTAAATTCTGAACAGCTGTACTTAGCTTAAAATTGTTTGGGAAGATTGGTGTTTCTGTGGCAGTTTTTCCAACTTTATCAATTGGACTACCAAAAAATATTCTCTCTCTCCACAAAAAGAGAGACAGAAAGGAAAAATTTTGGGAGGCTCACCAATAGAAGGAAGTCTTCCGCGCCTGGTAAACTGTCAACAGAGTCTGCAATTTTGAGTTTTCCTCCCTAATCATTTTACCAGTGGCTCATAGCAATCCCTGACACACACCTTGAAAAAAAAAAATAATAAAAACACAGACATACTTTCCCATCTCTGGGGAGCTATGTGCCATCTTTACCGGAAAAAATGCAGGCTTGATGGCTTGATCGTACGCTAAATGCTTTCAGTACTTCCCACCTCTATTATTGCAACATATTTTATCTGACCTTGAAAAGAATTATGCTTTTATATCCAGGGAAAAAAAATAATCAGTTATTTCAGAATGAAGCTGTAAGCCTCCTCAGCAACATGGATTACTGAAATCACATCACTTCTGTGCTCTGCTCACTCCACTGACTGCCTATATAGAGCAGCAAAAGGATTATGCAACTCTAATAGATAGGCTGTCATAACACAACCCAAAATCAGGTGAGTTGGGTCTAGATCTGGGTTGTTGTGAATGCTTTTCAGATAGCTCTGCATACCACTGCAGATGTCTCAGAATGAGGAAAATGGAGATTCATTAAAACTCAAGCTTTCTGATCTGTTTTTAATAGTTAGATTACACATAATTACATTTAGACTTGAAATCCCTAGCAGTCTCTCTTTTACAGTTTGTCTTAATTAGCATTGATCTGGACATGCTGAGCAAAAGCTAAAATTTTAGCTTTGCCTTGTTCCATTCTTCCCTTTTACTAGAGTAGTTTAAAAGATCAACTTGTCAAAAAGAATAAAAGACTCTCTCATGTTGAGAGTTCTCATAAAAGGCCCTAAGAGCTTCTATAGAGCCATTACTGTCTATTGTGCACAGCAAATCTGTAAAATACTGACATGGGGCTATATTTAATGCACTGAACTCTGTTAACATGATTGGGAATCAGCATGTTTTCCTGTGGAATTGGGCACCTTTAGCCCCTGTCTCCAAGAAAGCTTCGCTATTGTGTACTTTCCATTACTTACTTTATTGCTTTGAAACAGTGTGTTTTGTGGAGGAAGAAAAAAAAAACGGAAAAATGTGGGGGAAGTCAGGAAACACTGGCATTACAGGTATGACTAAGCTTTGTGCCCTGACAGTATACATATTAAAAAGACAGCTAAAGGAAAATTCATTTCTATTAAGAGTCAAAGAACTGAATGTGAAGAGACCTGAATGAGATGCATGAAATTACAGGAGACAGAGAAAATAGTGGGTGTCACAAAGCTGTATCAGACTGAAAAAACATGGACAGAAGGGGATGCTGAAACTCTGAAGAAAGGTTGTTGTGACAACACTGCAGTTAAATACTGCAGGAAAAAAAGTAGTGTCCTTTCTACACAAAGTGCTGTAATCCTTGACTTTTAAATCAGTTTACAATGGCAGGAATGCATCAACATGCATAGTGGGGAAAAAAATAACACAGAGGATTTGTGTAAAGATAACTAAGACAATTAATACTGATTTTTTTTTTGGCAGTCTCAATCACCTAAAACTTTTACTTTATAAGACAAAATTATCCTTTTCTGATATTTTTGCAGAAGTGTATGTACTGTCTGTAGTACCCAGGAAGACATAAGGAGACTCAAGGAAGATATAACAAGGCCATCTCATACACTGCGAAATCTTAGTGTTTTTCTCAAAGAGCTCCCTCAGGAACCCACCCCATAACTGCAAAAAGAAAAAGGGAATCAATGCTGTCTTAAAAAAAAAAAAAAGAAAATTTATGCATCAAAAAGACATTTATTTTGTCAGCAAAGAGAGAACTGGATAAAAGGCCACAGAGTCCATTAAGAATTTTGTTATTGTTGCCAATTTTCTCAAGCCTTGCTACAATACTGTGTGGAACTAAGACATACTGAAATAACTAAGTTCAGTTAGTTAAGCTTAAAATGAAGATTAGCTTTTTGTGTGGCTAATGGAAATGCCCATTTTTAATATATGAAATACTACATGCATCTTGTTTTTTTCTGCATTTCTTTGCTTGTTTGGAGTGCAATTGCTTTTTTGTAACAGAGTTAAATTCTGTGGGCGAATGAGTCACCAAAGGGATGATATTCAGGAAAAGACACCTCTCAAGGACTGCTCATCACCAGCTGAGACGTTTAGATGAAAACTGCTGGAAATGCCCATTTCTCTCCATTGACAATATCTGACATTGATGCCTGAGGTTAGGGTGTCAGAGGAAATGAGATTAATGCTATCATCAACCTTCATATTTAATCTTAGCCACGACAATATTATAATTACAGACTTCAGGCTGTAGTTTATGCTGCTTTCTATGGTCTTTATTCAACCCAGCTTCATTTTTGCAAGGACACTGGCTAAACTTCTGCAATTTAGTGAACCTTGCTGAACCTTCCTTCTTTGCTTTGGATGTCACTGTGCTGCTGTGCTGGTGGGGGAGGACCTCCTTCGAAAGCGGTGTTGGGGTTGTGAGAGCGACACAACACATTATGGGCGATGGCTGTGTCTTGCAGCCAAGCTGGCTGAGGTGGGATCCTGATATAGGAAAGGCTGAAAATGTGGAAGCAGCAGGCAAATCTGCTGAATGCAGGGATAGGAATCTGGGCAGAGTTGTTGGTGTAGTGCATGTCCAGAAGCAGGAGCAGAACAGGACAAGAGGCTACAGCATGACCCTAATAAAAACTAAACCCAAATTCTTTCATAAAGGTTTTTGCCAAAAAATGGGAGGAGCAGAAAACTTTTCCTTTGACCTGTATTTCAGGACATTACCTTCCCACTGCTTCCAGGAAAAAAAAAATAATTTTTTTTTTCTGTGAACGAGCAGAATTACATCAGGGAAATATCTGACTGTCATCCACAAAAACAAAACATCAAAGCAATTGGATTAAAAAGAACTTTTAATTTCTTTGGTTTTCACCTTAAAATTTCCATGATTGGTTTCTGATGTTTTTGCTAGTTCTGATCTAAATTTCCCTCTTCAATATTGCTGTCTTTTGTCTCCCAGTATTGTTGAACTTGAAAATCAGGTGATAGCTCCTAGTGTAACAACTCAGCTTCATTCATTTCATGCACCAGTCATTGTGTTACCTGAAAATGAAGGGAAAAACAGTGTATGCTTTTGCATTATCTAAATGTAGCTGTTTCAGAATGCATTCACCTACAGAATCAAGAAGGTGGTCCTTATGCCTGTTTTACTATTTGATCAATCTGTATGCTTACAGTTGGAGTAGCTGCTCCCCTATTTGGAAAACCTGTTTTCTTTAGTTCATTTGTCCATCTCAAAAGTTCTGTTCTCAGGGAAACTTGATGTCAGCTTACAGCGAGAGAGTAGAACCATGTCAGTATTTTTATATTCCAATAGCATATGGTCCACATCCATGCAGATTCAGAAGCTTAATTTATTTGCAGAACCTTTACCTTAGAGTACTACCCCAATAATTTATTTTTTCAGGGGGTTGAATATACCAATATTGAGTAGTTTTTCATAGATAGACTATCAGTCTCTGTAGAGCAATCCTGTTTTGTAAGTGCCATTTAATGCTACAGGAATTCAAATTTATCCATGATTGCTTTCAGGTTTTTTTGCATCACTGCTGTCACAACACTGTAGCCAAAGTAACCTAAATTAATTTAGGTCTACTGGCTTTAGGACTAATTTACAGTAATTGATGATCTGTCCTTTATGGTTAATGCTTTTTACATGTGCTTTCTCACTTGTTGTGTTAGCTGGGCACCTAAATTGAAATAGCCAAAGTTATGTTTTGTCAAATTTTTCCTCATACATACTTGCCTTGTTAACATGTAAAAACAGTTTCTTCCAGTGCTTCCTAGTTTGACTACAGCATTTTTGCCACTTCTGAGAACACATTACCCCCAAAACCTGTAAAGAGATCTTAGGAAAAAACTCTTCCTACCCTTACAATGTTGAAAAGTGCCATATATTCTTACGGATTCATTTTTAACTAGCTTCTAATCCATGGAGTTTCTTTCTCTCCTTGAAGAGCCTACCACAAGCCTGCAGAAGCTGTTGTGATTCTTTCTGTTATCCTTAAAGGGCTTTGGATTAAAACCGATGTTTTTCCCATACTGTCTTCTGAGGGATTTTCTAACATTAAAAACAAACAAAAAAAAAGTCACTCTTATGTATTCTGTTACAAAAACGCTGTATGTCTACATAGGTCTCACTTCTTCTGTCCCAAATGTCTGATGTATTGAATCTATCTGTGCTAGTGAACTAAAGAGGGCCAGGGCAGGACCTAACAGCTGCTCACTGTTGTCCATACTGTTAGTCTGTTAGCAGAGCTGCTGGCACAGTTTTCATCAGTCACTGTCCCCAGAAGTCTTTGGGCACAGCTCCAGCTGTAGCAGAGGCTAAAGACCTTTCCCCCTGGGCTGTTAGCATATGTTCCCTGTTTTGGAGGAACAAGGGACTTCAGCTCTACGGAGGTAACTATACTGCTTGGCCTCCAGACAGGCAACCATTCAGTCGGTTATTTCATCTTTTTGCATAGATATAACTAGGCAAACTGACAAAACAAGCATTTCTAGGCCATGTATTTTGTGTAACGTTGTGTATCACAGTGCAGAAGACAATGCTGTGCTTAATTCCAAAACTCGATATTGGGGAGTTGAGTACCTGAGGAAAGGTTGGCAGGATTGCCACCGGCTACTGGGCGCTAAGAGGCATATAAAGAAATGTGAATGAGTCTTGATGTCCTGTCCTTCACTCTTTGTCTCCAGACTGCCTTCCTGCTTATAGCTCAGTGGGCACAAAATGTCCTGGCCTGAAAAATAATTTGGGTCATCCTCCAAATGATCCATGCAGGACGTTCAATGGTGCTTTTAAAATTGATAGCTGCCTTTTTAGTTAGTTGGACATTATGTGTGACCAGTTGGCTGAGAGAAAGATGATATTTTTCACATATACCCTTTAAGGTAAGAACTTGCTATTTCTCAATTCACCCAGAAACAGTGAAGTTCACTGTCAAGTGATCCCCATTAAACCAAACCAAACCAAACCAAAACAAACCAAAACAAAACAAAACAAAACAAAACAAACAAAAAACCCACCTCACAATGAAAAACACTATATAAAAACTTCCCATGGAAGTTGCAGGGAGTTTTCAATTATACAATTGTGCTTTTCAAAGCCAAAAGTAAGTACCAGAGGGACATTTAGACAAGAGAACATCCTTACCCAAGAATAACTCTTTTTATTGAGTGCAATTACCTTCTGTCCTTAAACGCCAGTTCTGTTGAAAACATTTTTTGGTATTCCCTTATATCACACAAGGTGCAATTTCAGTTCCCTCTGAGAGAGGCTTACCTTTAAAAAAAAAACAAACCAAACAAACCCAATAAAAATAAAAGTCCAACAAAACTCCCCAACCTTCTCCTCTAAACCCAGAAAGCAGTGAGAGGTTGTACCCTGAAGGAAGGACTTTGTTGAGCATTTCAGAGCATGTAAAGGAACAGTCCCTCTCTCCAACATTTCTCAGCAAGCCTACCTGCATCATAAAATGCTTTGCATTGGAAAATGGTCTGGGAAATTAGTCATTATTTCACCATGCTCACATTTTTGTGAAGTAGTCATTCAACTGACCAAAGTATGTTTTCATTCCTTAAAATACAAAACAAAACAGAACAAAAGTTATAAGAAATTCTATTAATCTGTGGAATGAGAAGTTCAGGGAATAGATGTAGTTGTGCTCTTTTGTGTACACTTCCCAAAGACGTCAGCACTCATTGAGGCAAAGGCCAGTGCAGTATGACTGGGTACCAAGAAAAGATGTCACCAGTGAGAGGCAAAGGGAGTTCCCTTCTTGGGTAGCTGGAAGTGATGAACAGCTAGAAACAAGTAACCAAGAACAACTTCCTGTCCTCCAGAGTGCCACTTATTTCCATCTCCTTCACCCAAAGATTTATGAACCCCCTTACTTCACCATTTTGCTTAAATCTTATTGAAATACTCAATGCTTGATGCATAAAAATATGAACTAACAAGGAAATGTTACAATTAAGAGTTATAAGGAAATGCCATGGTTTGCTTCCCTTAAAAAAGACTGCGCACTTTCATAAGGGTGGTGCTCTTGCCTTGGCTTACCTTTGTCTTTTGCGTCCATTTTTCATACACTAAGCCTCTTAGCACCACACCACTTTGCTTGTGCTAATGACCTCTGTTGTGTGTGTCTTAAAATATAACTCCTCCATGCAGATACCTTTTCTAGATATTTGGAAAGTAACACGCACGTCAGTGGCATGGCATAATGGAATCACTCAGGAAAAAAGAAATCATTTTGGATTTCGAAGCCATGATGACATACTATTCAGCAATGAATTGAATTAACACCTAAAATTGCTTAGGTACATGAAGCTGTAAAGGACATCTGGGGTTGGGGCCAGCCCCCTCTCATAGCCAGCCTCTGTCAGCTAAGCCCTTTCTTAAACTAATTAACTGATCCATCTTAGAACAAATTGGGTCACTTCCTACCATTACTCCCACTGGGAAATTGTTCAAGAGGCTCAGTTCTCTGTTGCTTTGAAACATTCTTCTAATTTTCAGCTTCAATTTATTCATGGCCAGTTTATATCCATTTGTTCTTGTGCCAGTGTTGTCCTTTAGCTTAAATAGCTCTCCTTCCTCTCTTGTTGTATTCCTTGATGTATTTATAGACAACATTCATGTCCCCTCTGAGGTTTTGTTTTACCCAGCTGAACAAGACAAGCTTGTCTCCTCTCCTAACACAGGCTCCTGCATTGGCATGATTGTCCTCATCGCTCTCCTCAACACCTGGTCTTGTTTAAATTTGTTTCACCTCTACGTGTATTGTGACAAATACAAATAATTGGCAATAATAGTAGTTATCTCTATTCAAGGTTCAATAAAGGAAAGATAATCTGCATCAAATATGCATCAGAAATAGAAATGATTCCTGCAGTAGGAGAGGTGGCAGTATTTCTTATTTTTGGTAGCGTTCTTAAAATTCTGAGCTTATTTCAAACAAAAAAGAAACCCCATTTCTTTCTCTAGAAAGTTTTCACTTTTCTTCCACCCCGTATCTGCATGGGTGGGGCTTTTTTGCCACTTGTGGCTGATGTTTTCTTCTCTCAGGCACTTTTTTCAGGCCATTGGTTTCTTTTTAGTACGTCTGGGGTGGACACAAAGGGGAGAGGCGGAGAACCTGTGCATTCGTGTGGCCACAGATTCCTTGAAAAGATGTTTCCCCTTTCTGTCCCTTCTTCATATGCAATTATATGCCAGAGAAGGAGCTGCTATGTAGGTTTGTGGCACACTGTCTCATTGCATCTAACACTGCAGGTTTCCTCCTGTCCCGGTGCACAGGTTGGTGTCCTTAGCACTGTCCTCTGCTCAAAAAGGGCTGAGAAGCTGTGAAAAAGATGTTCCATGCAGCTTGAAACATGTGGCATGCCAGCAAAGGGTCACACAGGACATGGAGGTGACTTTGGTCCCTTGAGTAAATCCAAGCCTGGAGACTCACTTCATCTTTTGTCAAAAAGATGCTTTCACATGCTCCCAAAAGCATGTTCTGAAAGCTTTGTTATTTATTATTTTAGTTATCATGTTGTGTTTTTTTAGGGAAAGAAGCAAAGATGTTGACAGTGGTGTATGAAATGCCTATGAAAACAGTTTCAGGGAGTTTCTATTCTGGTGCTTCAGTACTGCATAGGTTTAGGTATCTATTCCACTTTAAATATATATGTCTTTTAAAAATATGTGTAACATTTAGAAATATATGTTCGTATGCTTCAGGTTAAGCAACTGTGAAATCCTTTGAAGCACCATAGCCTAAAAGATCAAAACAGCTGAGGTGCTTCAGGAGGTGCAGAAAAGGTGTTAACAGATAGATTAATTCAGTTACAGAAACTCTCCACATGCTCTTCTCTTTATGGGCCTCACTGGTGCTTCAGGAATGGAAGATCCTTTAATGCATAGGAAGTAGAGAGAAGCCACATACTATATTTCAGAAACATTCTTGAAATCATGTTATTCCTTTCTCTCTTCATATTCTTGACACATGCCATCATCAAACGACCATTTCACATAGCCGACATCTACTCATATCTCTTTTTCTCATCTAAAGTCCTTTACTTCTGTTTTGAGCAGTCTCTAGACTTTAAGTCTCTCAATTAGAGATGATCAAAAAAACATTTCAAATTTAACTATCATCAAGAAATGCAGCTTGATCAAAGAAGACACATTTTGCAGGAACAAATTGGTTTCAGTTTTGATATGACTTTAAGTGGAGAACGAATGTGAATGAATTGTGTCAGTTTTGTTTCATTTAAATATATGAAATACTTCATTTATACTTCACTGTTTTGATTCATTTTTTTTCAGCTGTCATATTCTGTCAAAACACTGCTCATGTTTCTGCTTATTGTGTGTCTATTTAAATTTAATATTTAATTAAAATGCTTTGGCATTATTGACCTGGAACTTCCCTGTATTGTGATGGGCTTTTTTTTTAATTTAGAGTTTTGTATTGGTGAGAAATTTAGATGGCCAATTTTTCTTTCTAGTTCAGAATTCCCTAATTCCAGGAATAAACTTGCAGTGAGTCCTTTCTCCGTATTTCTTATGTTGTGTGGGGAGCATGGCTTCCTCAGATTTTCATTTTATTA
This sequence comes from Thinocorus orbignyianus, assembly GCA_013400375.1. Taxonomy (NCBI): domain Eukaryota; kingdom Metazoa; phylum Chordata; class Aves; order Ciconiiformes; family Thinocoridae; genus Thinocorus; species Thinocorus orbignyianus. The sequence continues at coordinate 621,991 of VXBW01005588.1, read as the reverse complement.
CCAGGTGATCCAGATCAGTCTTGCTCAGACAGCCTTTGGCACCAGAGGCTTCATGCAGATACCACTGAGCTGGCTCAGCTGTTACAGGTACGCCTTTCTCCAGGAGAATATTAATTGTGTGGAGGGCAGCAGAGGGTTTTGGAAAAGGCAGTTCAAAGACTGCAAAGGTATGAAACAATGGTACTAAGGGAGAATGGAGAAGGCATGCTGAAGGGGCCTGGATGAGTTACAGGCTATCAGATACTACCTTTAACCAAAAAAGAAAACCACCAAAAAAAGACCACCACCAACAGAAAGAATTACTGTGGCACACAAGTTTTGTAGCTGAGACCACAGCAGGGAAGGGTGGAATGGCACTACCTGGGTCTGGGTACTTATTATGTGAATTTAGCTGTCTTTGTCATACAGTGTCCTGCGAGCAGTTTATTATCTGGAAAGTTTTACAGCCCTGTATTTCACTGATGGTTATGCATCAAGTGTTGCCAGGCTGTGCTCAGACATCTGAAGTACTGAGGCCTGAACAATGGGCCTTGAACTAAAGCTGACATCCAGATGAATCTCACAACCCAACGATATATCTAATACGCATAGTATTAATCATATATGTGATGTATTAGTGACCTATTTTAGTATGCATATATGTGTATTTTGATGCCAATCTATAAAGCTTTGCTGTAATGATTATTTTATAACGGTCACCAGCAGAATGATCTTTCTTTATTGAGGCACGTTGCAAGGCCATGAAACCAGATGTCTGACCTTGTTGAGAAATATATGGTCAAAGCCAAAATAGATAGAAAGATTCCCTTGGATTCTTCCTTGAGCCCTGGCCAGGTTTTGAGCGGAATCTGACAGGAAAGGTGACACCAGATGTTTCCACACTTGAAGTTTTGAAATATGTTTATTAAGCTACATGAAAGCTGGACCCTCTTGCAGTGACTTTGGAGACCTCTCCTACTAGTGGATGCACTGTGTATGAACTCCCAATTGCCAGGAAAGGCTCTCCAAATCCTCACTGCAACCGGGGCTCCCCAGCTGCTGGGCATCTGGATGATGGTAAAATATTATGGCAATTGGTGATGTATCTTTCTTAATCACTATAGTTAACCTCATGTAGTAACAATTAGGTGCATTACCTTGTTTTCTTTCACTCTCACTCTATTATTTCATGACTAGGTGCATTACCCTGCTTATTCTCTTTGCTGCTTAAAATTAGAGTAAAGTAAGCTTATTGTTTTAACTAACTAAATGCATTACCTTATTTTTGTATTACCTTGAAATAGAGAGTAAAATAAGCCTACACTTTGTTGGCATCTGTGTCCTTCATGTTGACCCCATCAACTGGCAAAACAGACATCTTTCAAAATTATGGTAAATATTGATTTAGTGCCCTGCTTAAACATGCATCACCGGCACAGTGTGCCTGTGTCAAACAGAAGAATTAAACTCACAGCCAGAGTTCACTATAATAGCTGTCCTATTCATCTTCTGCTTGCCTCTTTGGAAAGCATCATGCTGTCATGTGTGTCTCTGAAGTACATAAATGAAATAAATGTATTAAAATGTTAAGATCTTTGACAGTGAAACATCCCGAGCACCTTAATGCTGGAAAAGACACCTTTGAAAAGTGACTGTAAAAACGGTGTGTTAGGGCTGTGCATCTCAGCTCCTAAGGAAAAGGCTCCCATCATCCAGCCTGAGAAGTTGTTACTGCGATAACTATTTCATTTCACTCAGTATCAGAAGTAAACCAGACATCCCTAGAAGAAACTTTAGTGCTTTGGTGTTTTTTGGTGTGTGGTGCTCTTCACCAGAGGTGGGCCAACTTAACATCTGTGGGTAGGCAGGCTTTTCTGCTGCAATCAACAGAGAAGTCTGCAGTGATTTATGTGGCTGGTGGTCTTCATGGAGAGCTTCCACATGACCCCCTGAGAAGTGCTCTGATGTTACTAAACTGGGACCTTTGCTAACTGAGTCTGATATTACAATGAGTTTCTGATTCCTCAGTATTACCTCCCTTGACCAGTTTTTACAATAACAAAAATCTCTTATGTATGTAAAATAATACAGAAAAGTAGAAGAGGGTTGAGATGGTTGTCTAGAATGGTTTGAGGCACAGGAAGGATTAAGAAAACTCAATTTAAAAGAAAAAAAGCTAACTTCTGCTTCGTAAGAAATTATTTTAAGTTGTCCACACCCTATCTAAGATTTTTTTTTCCTTTGCAGTGCATATATGAAACCACCAAACATATTATTCTCTTTGATGTTGCACAAAGCCCAGCCACTAGCAGTATTTAATAGCTAGCATCTCTAGGAATTCATTTTACTAGAGGAATTCCATTTTCTTCATGAGAAACATAATGTTGGCTGTACTGGATATGACCATTAGTCCATTTTCTGGATATGATTTTTGCTCCTGCCTGATACTGCCTGTGCTATAAACTGGTCACGTTCTACCATGTCCTAGAGGACTGGCACAAGCCCTCAGCAGACCTATGAGGATATTAGCTTGACAGTGTCTGCTGCCCTGCTTACACAGGACCTTTTCTTGTTCTTTTCCTTTAATGATGCCACCCATGATCAGCATTCACCAGTGGCTTAATACAGCATCTCCCTTAGAGCGGCATCTTTTATAATCTGCCCATATGCAGTGAAATAAGAGTGAAGCCTTACTTCTCTTTATTTCTATATGTAAAATGTGTAAAAACAGTATTTTTGAGGTCCTTCATTCTGCAGAAAACTCACCCATGGTAAAGGGGGTGAATCTGGAAAATCTAAAATGCAGGGAAACATCTGTGATTATGAGGAGGGCATGCAAGCAGCAGAGGCCAGACTTGAGGTAAAGTAGTTACTGACAGCTGGGGGGAAAGAAGAGGATGTAATTCTTAGTGGTGTCATTTTAAAGTGCTGATGGATTAAATGGCAGATTTGGACAGGCTGGTGTCCCCAACGAGATCAATAATGTGAGAGGTTAATTAATGGCACGTGGCTCATTTAGATTAGGAGGGGCATCAGCTGGGCAGAAGATGAGATACTTTTATTGAAAGAGTATCACAGCTGAAACTGGTTGTATTGGGTTAGTTCTTCCAAAAACGAGCTCTTTGGGTGCTCTTCTCTATACCAGCTTCATAGACTGTGCTCTAGGTAAGTTTGCTTGAATATCAAGTAGTGATAGGAGGGGGGGTAATAGTCTCAGACTGGAAGATGGTAGATTTAGATTTGATATCAGGAAGAAATTTTTCATTACAAGGGAGGTGAGACACTGGAACAGGTTTCCTAGAGAAGTTGTGAATCCTCCAACCCTGGAAGCATTCAAGGTCAGGCTGGATGGGGCTTTGAGCAGCCTGGTCTAGAGGGAGGTGTCTCTCCCCACGGTGGGAGGGTTGGAACTAGATGATTTTTAAGGTCCCTTCCAACCTAAACTGTTCTATGATTCAGTAGTGTGTTTGTGCATGTTTGTGTGTGTGGTTTACGTACAAGTGTGTGTCCCATCGTAGGCTCCCTAAAGAACCTAGAGAAACTAAAAGTCTTCTGAGAGGGGATATCATTAATGGTTTCTAAAGAGCCAATAGAAATCTGGCTGCCACTGAGTATGCTACCTCCAGTCTAGGAAGGTATTTAGTAACGTGCTAAACTTTTCACCTAGGAATACCCAGAGTAGGCCAAAGCATGTGCATAAATGCTTGGTTAGTCCCAGTCAGGTTGCTCTGCTTTTTGCAAAATGGAAACTAATGAGTGAGACTGCTCACAGTAATGGTGGTATTTTTTTTAGAATTCAGACATGACGGTGCTCTTCATCTAAGCTCTTTGTACAGGCTGTTGTTCTGCCTCATTTTAGTAATGGTGAAGGTCTTTTGCTCAAGATTACCCATCAAGCCAGTGGCAGATTTGCAAGCAAAAGTCTTTTGAACCATGGGCCTTTCTTGGGTGTAAATTCAGCTGACCTTCACTGAGGAGCCACTGTCACATATGGATGGTACCTACTGCAGTGCAGCTTTGGTTCCTTTAGCTCTACCATGATAAAATAATTACTGTGTAAGGAATTATTAGTTGCCGCTTGGCCTCCGTATCTCATACTGGTAAGTGTGATGGAAAGAGTGAGCAGAACCCCTTCTTCCTTCAGTCAGTGAGTGATAATGTCCCCACACCTTTTCCTGTGGAGACAAACTACTTGTGGGGATGTGGGGAAGAGGTGGTGTTCATCCGTTTCCCTCAGGTTTCCACCAGGAATACGCACCACGGCTGGGTGCTAATATTAGTGATAGTTTTGTAGAGAGTGGTTTGAACTGGATTAGAACTTCTTGCACATCCACCTGTTGGCTGTGAGCCATTGGTCCTGTGAGAGGAACAGGACACACATGTGATACAGTCTTTTAGAAGTAAAGAACGGTCTATGCAATTCATCTGGCCAGGACCATCTAAGGTGTTGCTGGGAACATTGCAGTTGCTGTATGTTGCCAATAACAGCAGTGGGATTTTCTGCTGGAGGCAAGAGGTTCTTCAAGAAAAAGTTTTCCAAAAACACTTGTGTTTCTTCATATAACCCAGAACCTCACACTTCAGGCAGATGCTTCATTTTTAGGCAACAGTTAAATGAAAACCAAACTGCTTGAAGCAGGCATGCTGATGTGTATTATTAAGAGCAAGAAGGTGAGTTCTTCATTTCTCTGTTATATATGTGGGCAACCTCTAGCAAATAGCTGTGTAATTACTGATAAATATTGAAATTAATGGAAAACATTCAAAATATATACTGTTCCTTATCAGTTTGTTGACTTTGTAATAAACATTGATTTGGCTGAAGAGCCACTGAATGATAGGTATGATTGATGCTGTTTCATCTTATAAATTCTGGTGCTGTAGGTTGCTACATATCTTTATGGGTTATCAAATGAAATATAAACATGTCTGAACATCTGCCGTTCACTGTCTTAAGAACACTTTGAGAATATATAGGCTAAGTTTGCCCTCTACTGGATTGCAAAATTACATCACTGACTTTATGACCAGCTAGAGAAGTTATGTTCTTGTTATTCTCAATGAAGTTTTCCAGTACGTGATACAATACACACACATATGATCCTCAAGGCTATGTAACTGAGGAGTTTAGAAAAAAACTAAACTAATGAAAACATAAATAATAAAATAATAAATAAGAAGAAGAAGAAGAAGAAAAAAAGGAAAAAAAAAAAACCCAAAACAGTATACAGTATATACAAAACCATATCAAGCTCCCAGGATAATGATCACATTACTGGGAGGCATCAGGAAAAGTCCCAGACTGGACTCAGTGATCAACAGGAGCTGGATTCCAGATCTGGAGTCAGGAACGCTCGGATCAGGATCAAAGGCAGACGAATAGACAGGGTCATCTTTGGACATCGGCCATCAAAGAGAGTTGACCCTTTGATCCTTCAGCTTTTATACTGAGCATGGTGCAGACGGGATTGAATACCCCAGTTGGACAGTTTTGGGTCACCTGTCCTGTCTGCTCCTCCCTGAAAGTGTGACCCCTCTACGCTTTTCCGTTTCCAGCCCTCCAACAGGGCAAATAATGAAATTCCCTGACCTTGGTTGTTCCAGCAATAAGTATAAGCAAGGGCCTCTCTGCACACCATTCTGTGGTATAATCAGGTCTTATCACTGTGAGACTGAACAATGTGCTGTTAATTTCAGAGTTTAGTTAGTTAGAAGAGGCCCAGCTAAAAAAGTAAAACTGTAAAACAGAAAATTTGTTCATTTTACCTCAAACCAGGACACTCCACCCCTTATTCCATACCGTTTGCATCGTGCTCAGATTATTATAACTCCTTATCTATCAGTATAGATCACCTTTGCTGTGTGAACTGTTTCCTCAATTATTTTGTTAAGAGTTACTCCTTTTAAAAGGTACTCAGTACAGTGATACTTTTGCATAAGGCTGGTAGCTTTTTTGGTTTTTTTGGATGCAAAGTTTCTGCAGCTGGAATAATTTGGAATGGACATAATCAGAAAGAAACTAACAACTGATTGACAGGAGCTATCAGCACAAACAGATCCGCTCTTTTCCTTCTGACAGCTTGTTTCTAGCAGGGGTTGGGGTCTCCATCAAGCTGTATTCATGGCCAGAGAACAGCCCACGAGGGGCTGCAGCTTCTGCTCTTTCTCTGTCAGTCAGGCTGCCTGCTATGGATTTTCTGAGCGCTTTTAGCGTGGATGCAGCCACTTGTAGTCAAGGCATGCAATTATGCTGCATCCTATTTCTAAGCACGTAGTGCAATTTTTGGGCTCATTTCATTATTTATTTTTTTTTTTGCTTTTAATAACAGTAACAAGGACGAAAATCTGTGACAGGCTTTATTTTGAAATCAGCTCTGCAAGGGTGATCCCAGAGTTATGAGGTCACACCCATTCTGTATTGAATCATAAGGTGTACAAGGCCAGATGCTCATCTGATGTAAATCAGTGTAAGTTCCCTGACCTGAACGGAGTTGTGTTGACTTGTGCTGGCTGAAGATTTGTCTCATTTTTAATGTCATTTCTCATTTGTTGTTTTCCTCTGTTGGATGAGCTTGTAATGAAGGTTTATTGGCCTCATCATGCCACTTCGAATTTCTGTCCTTGCTCATCATTTTTTGGTCTGCCAGGTTCTGTTTTACTACCAGAAAAGCTATGTCAAACATATATTAGTTCCAAAAAGAAAATCAATGGCTGACTGGACAATGCTCAGTGGATCTCTGTTCTAACCCTGTGTCCAGATTTTATTGGTACTGAAAAAGCACCATGCAGCACAGTGGGGCACTATTGACACTATCTGTGGCAGTACTAATAACATGTTACGAGCAGCTGATGACAATTTTTAGGGCTCCTTTTACAACTCCCCTGTAGTCTTTCTTGGAGCTTCCAGCAGGACTGCAAACCAGAAAGCCATGCTGAGAGCTGTTGTGCTGAAAAAGCTCAGGTATTTTTTCTACGAAGTTGTGTATCCATACCCTGGTGTGCTAGAAGGTTATGGTGAAAAGCCTTGAAACTATAAAAGCTCTTTCTAATAGCACTACAGTCTTCCAGGGCCAGCAGGTTGCTTTTTTGTCATGTTAGTTTTATATATGGATAACTTGAAAGAGGCATGGAGATTGAATATTATGTGAGTTGCCCACCAGTCAAGACTAAATTTGGAGGTGAGGAGGAGACCAGCATATCTTAGAGCATCAGGTAATAGAAGGGAGATATTTCTGGCTGGCTGATTTATTTGTCTATTTATTTCACCATCAATTTTGGAGTTAAAGTAAGTCCCTGGGAAAACGGGATAGGCAACAAATGATTGGTGGTGAAAGGTGTATGATAAATTAATGTGCCCATGCCTCCACAGTTCATCTCAGGGGCAGCACCTCCAAAGCAGGCAGAGGAGAGACCTCTGCTTGTGTTTGGGAAGAAATATTTTTTAAAAAGAACAAAAAAATGAGATAAAGCATTTCGATATTTGAATGTGGAGTAGGTGGAAAAGGAGGACCACTATACCAATAGAGAGCCCACTGACAGGGGGACCAGGGTGGCTTCTCTCAAAGTCTAGGGTGGGTTAATCTCATCAACCTTCAATTTCTGAATCTCCTTAGGAGAAGTCAAAGCTTGACATTTGTCCCAGTAATTCATGTTTTATAGGTCCCGGCCACTTTCTCAGTCTCTGTGAGAACTTAGTGCTGTGATTTCTTAGGCTGGACAAATTCTGGTTGCACTGGGGAATGTGTCTGAAAGCAGAAATCAGCCCACACTCCTCAAATCAGGAGGTGTAACTGCACAGATAATAGCTCTGCTAAGTAAGGAGCTTCTGTGATTTAAGGGTTGAGGGTTTTTTTAATCATTCCCAAGTAGTCCTTCGGTGCTGAAGTAGAACTGCATGGACATGCTGGATGTCCTGAATCCCATATACCCTGAAATGTGAGATTTCAGGACTCTTCGCATGGCACAGAATTCTCCTGCAGGGAAGATCATACAGGTCTGCTTTGTCAGCAAGGCTGGTTCTGCAAGGCAGCACACAGGGTATTTGCCCACCACATTAACCCTGCTCAGTGCACAGAGAAGCTAAGATCTGGGTCCTCAAAGTCTTTTGGCACTTAATGTCAGGGGTTTGAGTGCACTAACAGGCTTTAATTGCCCTAAACATCCTCAGTTTGGACCTCTGCCCGCATTCTCTGCTTATGACCAAGGAGATCTGTTTAAGCTTGGGCTCAGGTGTCCAGCACTTGCCTGAGCTATTTTGTAGGTGTTCCTGAGCACAGCCCTGTCTTCTGCTGTCCTGGCACTGACTGCACTCCCTGGATGCACCCCAAGCCTACAGTGTTGATAGCTTGTCTCCAGATTGGTCTCCTGTTGGGGCTCACTGCACAAACCTAGACCTGACCCACCATTTCACCTTGCGTATGGTTCCATTACCACCTTGGCCCTGCTCAGATGCTGTGGGACAGTGCCCTATTAGTGAGGGCTCACATTGTGTCACCCTTGGCTCCTGGCTCATTCTCCTTCATGGAGCAGCCCTGCTTTTGCTGCTCCCTGGCACTCAGCCCGGTTGAAGTCAGTGGGCCACTTATAGACATTTCAAGAACTAGCCTGTGTCTTGCCTGAGGCCATGGAGCAATATCAGCAGACATGAGAAGTCTTCATTGAACCATCTTTCTTTTGTGCTGCATCGATCCTCAGTAATTAATAAGATTTACAAACTTATCCCCATTACTTAATTGCTTCTGTATTCATTAAAATATCACAGCATTTTAGTTCCTTTTACATTTAGAGGCTAGAACTATGCAAAATATGGGGCGCCATGTGGATCTCCACTTTGTTATAATGTAAACCTGGTAGATAGAACTGTCTTTGTGGTTAGCACAGGCATATGACCACTGTAGACCATAGGCTATTTTAATAAAAAACATACTTTTGATAGAGAAAATGGAGACAGGCAATGGAAAAGAATTTGGGAAAATGAAAGAAAATCGGGAGGGCAGTTTAATCGTTTTCAAAGAGAGGCCATTTAAAAGGATTGGAGAGTAGATGGGAAGAGAGAGAAGAGATGGGGACCTGGATTGTGAACATATTGCATAGAAATGGTCAGGGATTTGTGCAGAGCCTCTCATACAGGACTTAGAACCTCCTCTTCTTCCTGTAATTCACATTAATGGAGAAGAAACACCTATGTCTCTTTCACTTGTGCAGGAGCCTGCCTCTGATTTCTTTTCTCTAGGTATTGCAGAGCTAGACAGTTGACCGGTAGTATTCCATGTTTATTTTTAAAGAAAATAGCTATGGCATTAGAATGAATCTATGTGAGTTATAAAGAAAAGAAAATAATTTCTCTTACATTTCATCATCTCAGCTCACATCTAATTTATTCACTTCGTTGATGCATAAATTCACACAGAAGTCGGAGTCAGCTGAAAACAGAGTAGATGGAGTATTTATTGCATAGGCAAGAGCAGCCTAAGAACATCAGGAAAAAGAGAACACCAAAATACATATTCTGAACTTCCATCTCTTCAGGACCTTTGATTTCAAATTCTTTTACGGAGTGGAAAATAGCATCAGAACAACTGCTTGAACAGGCTTTACGTTACAACTGACTGGGGAACAGTTTCATCTCTTGTACTTACTTAAAAGTACTTAAAATAAACTGTGCTTACTTTTTATTGAATTAAAAAAATTTTAAAAAAGAAGAAAGAAAGAGGCAATGATTTTAAGAGAGAGTAAGGCATAACAACTTTGCAGTATCCCAGGCAGCATTTGGAGTTACATCAAATTGTTCCACTCTGATTTTGGTCCAGATTTGTAAGACCTGTTTTCAGTTCAGAAGTTATTTTCTTTGCGTTCTGTGAAAACACTAGACACTTGAATGTCAAGGAGGTAGCAAGCATTTGTGTGGACGTGAAGGGGAGATAGAAGAGAGTGAATGGTTGTCTAAGGTTAGGATCTCAATCCACTTCTAACAACAGTAGCAGATGTAGGAAGATAAATTTTGTCCCTCAGTAAAATCTTGAGAAAATAATGTCATCCTCTCACTATGAACTGCTTCCATCATCAGGTCTTCAGGGTATCTGCAGGTGTTTTAGAGCTCTTGGTCCTAGAGGACTTTGGGACCTGCTTCTTGTGGGAAGGGGAGAGGACACCTTGCCCCAAAGCTGTACAGCAGTTGCTGGATGTCGGTGACATCACGCAGGTGAGCTTGGGAGCACCATGGCTCTCAAAACCAGGACACTTGTGTGTATGAGCCCAGGCCAGCTTTGCAGGTCACAAAATCAATGCCAATGGAGCTGGCAAAAGATACCAAAGTGAGCTGAGGGCTGACCAGTAATTCTCATGATTTCAGCTTTAGACCCAAACATCTAAATTCCGTTTACGTCCTGCTTTAGGCTTCCAAGTCTTCCGCTGGCCTTAATTCCTTTTTCTCCATTTATTTCCATTGAAGAACTACTGTGGTAATCTTATTTTGGCTCTGCCCATTCTGCCTGCCTACGTGCCTGATCTCTGTGTCCTTTTCCAGCTTGGATTTTTTAAAATGTGCTGTTTGTGTTTTGTATTTGTCATTAATTCATCCTTGGAACCAGAGATTCCACTTCTATAATGCGTTTTGTTTGACTATAAATGATAATTGAGATGGGTTCACTTTGTAAAATATCTTGCAGATAGCTATCACAAAAGTTAATAGCTTTTCTTACATAAAATATGCAAGTGTTGGATACAAACGATTATCTTTTTAAATACATTTTTAACTTTGTAGAAATAGTAACTTTTTTTTTTTTCCCAGCAGTCTGTATAGTTGCACTTGACAGCAGTTACTGGGGGCTTACAGGACTCAGCTTCTCTGGAATTATTGGCTTAATAAATACTTAATCAAATATTTTCAATCTAAATAATTTTGAGATGCATCTTGCAGGTTTAGATAAATCAAAGTTTTCATGGCCAGAATTTCCACAAATTTGTACACATTTCTTTTCTGCCTGCATATTTGTTTGTATTTGGAAAATAGAAGGGAGAAGTTTTTGCTGTCTTGTAACCATGCTTTGGCTTTTTACGCCCTTGTTTCTGGTTAAGATTCCTTATGCAAGCTGTCTTGTCTGTATCCAGGAAGTGAACAATACACCTGCTGAAGAATGGAGTAGTTGAAATAAAATGTCATTTAGCCGAGGATCTAGGCCTATGGAAAGAGATAATGGCATGTCAACTCCCATGATGCAAAACAGCTGCATTTCAAAACCGAGTTACTCATGGAGAATATATTTTTCTTTAAAAATTTCAGCATAAAAATATATTCTTGTCTTTAAGGGACAGTTTTAATCAGCTGTACTTCAAATCATTTTCTCTTGCTGTATTCCAAACACTGAACTTTGTTGTTTCACTTGTACTGATATTTAATAAATTGGTTTTGTTTTTCAGCCCTGACAAGGCAAGATGAATTTCATGGAAAAGGACTGTCTAATGGAGATGTGGTGTATAATTTGGATGATGAATTATCAGAGAGCCAGAGTAGCCTGTGTTGTGGTCATTTTATTGTTCAGAGCAGTAATGGAGTTAAGTTATATTTACATTTTCTAATTATATTTTGCTACGCAAAAACCCCCACAAACGTAAATATTCTCTCGCCAAACCAACCACTGAACTCTATTTCTCTCTCAGAAAAAAAGAAAGAGAACAAGTAGGACTGAAATAGAAAACAAAATAGATAATGAAAGCCCACTGAAATCACAGAGAGGCTATGCACTGCATTCCAGTCAAGCGTCCTGCTTTTCATCACAGCCATGGCCTTTGCTTGTCCACTGAGTCCACAGCAAAAAGTCTGCTCCTGCCAACAGACTTGGCCGCGATCCTTCGCTCACTGCTACTTTAGGACACACGTTTTTAATCCTCTTGATTTTGAGATCAGTCAGGGAATGTGGTAGCACCCAAAGGCTGTTTGAAATTATGCTCCCCAGCGCCACAAGCAAAGAAGCTATAATGGTGACTCTGAGTGATCAGGTTGTGGCATATGCCATCTTGTCCCCACAGATCCCAGGCACAAAGCCTTTTGCCCTTGAAGGGATGGCTCAAGCTTTGCTGCTACTCCATGCAGGGTGGTCACTGGGGACCTGGTGGAGCTGTTTGGGTTGTCACAGGAAGGACATGGAATTATTAGAACAGATCCAGTGGAGGACCACAAAGATGATTAAAGGAATGGAGCACCTCTCCTATAAGGACAGGCTGAGGGAGCCGGGGCTGTTCAACCTGGAGAAGAGAAGGCTCCGGGGAGACCTTAGAGCAGCCTTCCAGTACCTGAAAAGGAGGCTACAGGAGACCTGGAGAGGGACTCTTTGTCAGGAAGTGGAGTGATAGGATGAGGGGTAATGGTTTTAATTTGGAAGAGGGGAGATTTAGATTAAGTACTAGAAAGAAATTCTTTCCTGTGAGGGTGGTGAGACACTTGGTGAGACACTATAACAGGTTGCCCAGAGAAGTTGTGGATGCCCCGTCCCTGGAAGTGTTCAAGGCCAGGCTGGATGGGGCTTTGAGCAACCTGCTTTAGTAGGACGTGTCCCTGCCCATGGCAGGAGCATTGGAACTCGATAATATTTAAGGTCCCTTCCAACTCCAACCATTCTATGATTCTAAGATACTTCTAGGGTAATCACAGAGAGGGAGGGCCAATGTTTTTAAGCAAGGGACATTTTATGGAAACATATGGGGAAAAAAATACATAAGCAAACTACTATTTGCATCACTGTATTGGAGAAAAAAACATTGCTGTTATTTATCAATTTAAACACAATGTATCTGCCTAAGTTAACTGACAGAGATCCCATTCACCTCTCCATAATGAGCACAAATAGCTGAATTTTCTAATACCCATTGCAGTCAGTGGATTTGTTTTATGTTTATATATATGTGTGTCTTTGTAAGAGAAGGATGGCATAATCCTTATTCTTTTTGATGTGGCTTCTTGACCTAGTTCTTCACTGCTTTCCCAGGTATTTATTGCAGTGAACACCATTTTCCTTACTTAGCAGTTTCCCAACGTTTAAATGACCATATCTAAATTAGGCACAATGGGATGCATTAGAAAGCAAATTGAGGATATAAATTCATTTATGATTCGAAGTAAAATAGAGTTTACTACTGTATCTTTTAATGACAATAAAGTCTGAGGCATGTTTAAACTTTGTTTTTTCTCCCCTCAAGCTGGCAGCCTAACCTGATATCTAGAAAAATTAATAACTTTCCCAAAGTTCCTTCTGTTTCCACTAGGAAAATTGTTGGTCCCATTTTAGGCAGCACTGAGTCTTTACTGTAAGGCAAAATGATGATATAAATTGTTTGCTTTCTACATACCTTGACTGAGAGCTGAAACCTGACCAAAGCAATCAGATCCTTGACTATTCTTCCTAAATGCTTTAGGCATTCAGAGACACCCTTGTTCTAGACCTATCTTACTAACAGTGGGAAACCAAGTATTCTAGTGTAATATTTTATATTATCGGATAGAAGCTAGGGCCCTGGCATTTTATTTTTGCTCTGGCATTTTATAGGTTTGATACAAAGTAGGCCCTACCCTAGAGATTTCACACTTTCACGGACTCAAATGAAGAAAATTGAGTGATTGGCACAAGAGGTTAACTAAGACCTTGGGTGTGGTGAACACCATCTTAACATCTGGCTTACAGCAATAGAAAATACAGATAACTTGTAGGCATGATAACCACTTCTTCAAAAGGACATAGGTCCCTAATCTCAAATAAGTGAGAATTTGAGTTTGATTTACAACATACACCCAGGAAGAATAAATTGTATGCTACGATGCCTGTGTTGCAAGATTTGGTCATCCACTGTAGTGAAAGTCCACTCAACATCCACTGAAAAGTAGAGGAAAAAATATTTGCAAGTGTGGTAGGAGCATCATCCAACAGCAAGAAGCATTAGCATGACCATGAAGGTGGAGAAAAACGCAAAGTGAATTGACAGGCTTATAGCAATCTCTCATCATAGGAAAAAAAAAAAAGTTGGGGGGAGTAATGCAATTAAATACAGTCTTATTTAGTTGAAATATTTTTGTCAGGCACAGAGTGTTCTGAGGTAATACAGATAATTAGCAGAGAAATTTAATCATCCGTATCACAATGGAAAAAAAAAAAAAATTGGCTCTTTAATCAAAACATAGACCCACCTGATCTGAAATTAGAATGTTTCAGTATGTCTTCCAGGCTTGAAAGTCTAGTTAAAAATTAATGGAAGTTGGCAAGCATTAAATTATCTACCTAGAAGATCCTATACAATTTCATGAATTAAATAGAAATACATTGATATTCACAAAATAAGTTATCTGCAAGACGACTGCACTGAAATAATGAAATAAAATATACCAAAGGGAGAATGCCTTCTGAGCAATATGCCACCACCAGGGCATGTATTTATTAAATAGAAGGTTCATTTGTGAGTCCAGATTTTCTACTTGACTGAAGTGAGAACTGCATTGTTTTGTACCAACAGTGAGCTGGACTCATGGTGGTGTTGCATGTTGAAGGAAATTTTAAGGCTAGACCCTGGCTATAGCTGGGAGTTCCAATGGCAGGACTTCTATTGATTTCATTGGGATGAGCTTACTTCACTCTTAACACTTGGCATTTTCTTGGCGATGTGTGAGATTCTTTTTGGTTCTAGCACTTGTGGTTTTGATACTTTTCCAACTTGGCTGGAGTCACTGTCAGCAGTGAACACTTGAGTGAAGGGGACTGTGATGCTTTCTGCCTTCTCAACATAATTGTCATTAAAAATATAACTGTCAAAATGGTATTGAAATTAAATTTAAATTGTTTTAGAGGACAAAATCTGTTGCATAACAAACTTTCAGATGTTTAACACAAGTCTGTCTATATTTTCAATTCAGTGTTAATGAAAATCTTGGCGCATATGTTGCTTTTGGCACACTATATTTTAGTGATGCTTTTGTGTATTCTTATGTGTTTGTTTTTTAAAACCCTGCAGTACCCACTTCTGCTGGGAGAAGCTGGGTAGTACAGGGTACTCATAATTTAGCAAAGACAATGTTATCCATGCACTGGAATTGATGAAGTCCAGCTGGAAATCCAAAGTACGTTTAAGGGTAAGGATACTTGCTAGAAGAGGTTAATACAGTGGATGTCATTTCTACTACAGAACTTGTAGTTTTTAAAGCATAAAAAATTCTAGCTCTGAATACCTAGAAGTTGTACCTGCCTGAAAAGCAAGGTCTTGTAATGCTTCCTATTAGCATTTTCCTGTAACCACTAGTGAGTCTAATCATTCTGCCCAGATTTTCCTAGCATTCTCATATATTTAAATTTCATGCACCAAACCATTATGCAGAAATTACATTCTGAATGTTTTTCCTCCTACTCTGAATCTCTTAGCAACTTCAACAGTTTCATTCAAGGAAAAGTAATTATTTGAATTCTGCATACGTTTAACTTTTAGTAATGAAGTTCAGAAGCTGGAAATGTAGAAAACCCAGAAACTTTAAGGGGGAATCTGTATTTCTAGTAGGAATCCTCCAGATTTTGCCCACCCATCCTAGCCTATATCTGTCAATATTGCCTCATGCTCAGACAGCACTATGGAGTATATCTGCTGCCAGCCTTAGTAAGAAACCTCGCATGCTCAAGGTGGACAGAGACTCGTTTGAGTCCCCGAATTTGAAAAATATAATTGGTACTTCTACCTAACAAAGTAAAAATACAGCACATTCATTAGTGCTATGGATTGTAGTATGAGATCTCCCACCTGATCTGCTTTTATGAGAGCATGGGGGAAGTTTCTGCCTAGAGTAGCTGAGGTGTCAGCATAACAATAGGAAGGCAGTGCCCCACGTGAGCCTGTGAGCTATTGGGTTTACTGTGGACTACTCGAAAAGAAGCTGGAAATCTCTGTAGCAATGTTACGGTCTATTTGCAGCTGAATAATTCACTTGCAGATAATGGGAAATTGACTACATTCCAGGTAGCTGTCCCGAGGTGATGTGTCTCAAGCCAAACCCCTGATGAATCTAACAAATTACCATGTTTTCTAAGAACTAAATGTCAAGGCACATATGTGGGCATTTAGTGTCTAAGTAGTGTCAGGAGAAATCAGATGTGTTGGGCTCCTCACTGTTTCACCCAGGATGGAGTTGGTACATTACCAATAAACTGTCCAATTATACCTTTGGGAAAATATGTTCCTATTGGTGTAACAGAAACGCATTGGTAGGGCTTTTCTAAAAGGCAACAGTTTTCAGCGGTGCTGTTGCAAATTCCCCAAGTGTGTAAAGTTTCTTAGTCCTGCATCCCACTGAGAGGGATGAGAAGTGACTGGCCATGCTTGCAAAGAAATAAGGTGGAGATTGTAGGGAGAGGAGGAGAATGTCACCATGCAGTGACAGTGTTGGCAGTAACTCACAAAAATTCAAGGGTTAAAAAAAGAATAAAAAATTAATGGTCCAAAGACAAAGAATTCAAAATTTCAATAGTTTCTATCATATTTCCTTTTTCCTCAGAATGTCTGAGATACCATAATTTCCCTTTATCCAGACTCTTCTCTCCCATTTGGGTTAACAAAGATGGCTTAAGTACCCTCATGCAGTAAGAGCTAGCAAATATTAACTTTTCAACAGCAGCTACTCTGTCATTATTGCAATTTCTTGAAGAATTAGGAATCCTCAGAAGTAGTTTTTAAGTTTATTTAACTGTGTGTTTGCTTTATCTGACACTCCAATGTCATCTTTTTACTAGAAGCAGCAAACATTGCAGTTGTAAATACATGGGCAGAGTCTGGCATAGTATGAGCAAAGAGTTTTCAGAATAGACATGTAGCACAGCTTTAGTAACAAAATTCTCAAAGTTGGTCTACTTAGGAAGGAAAAAAGGTTGTTTGCTGTATTATTTTTTTTTCCTGTGGTGCACTACTAAACACCATTATGGAGTATATTCACTATTACTAAATCTCTGCTTCTGACTTCCATTATGTTTGCATAGCGGAACGCTCAACAGTTTCATTTGGGATATCACCGATACCATTCCTCTTGAATGTTATAAGTTAATAGCAAAACAAATACTAGAGATGATCTCTCCCTCAGCAATTATCTTCTTTTCTTGGCACTCATTAGACCATATCTGTGGTCCAATTTTGGGCTCTCAGTACAAGACTGATACAAATTGGAGCAAGTTCAACAGAAAGCCACCAGGATGGCCGTGGTCTGGAACACATACCTGTTGCAGAGAGGCTGGGAGAGGTGGATTTGTTCAGCCTGGAAAAGAGATGGGTTTGTGGGACCTGTCAGCAGCTTTCCAGTATTCTTAGGGAGGTTATCAAGATAGAATCAAGCTCTTCCCAGTGTGGTATGACAGAAAAGACAATGGGCATCGGTTGAAACAAGAGCAGTTCAGACTGAATAGAAGGTAAATCTTTTTCCCTGTGAGAACAGTCAACTATCAGAACAAGTTGCCTGGTGAGGCTGGGTCATCCCCATTCCTGGAGTATTTCAATACATGACTTGACAAAACTCTGAGCAACCTGGTCTGACATCAGAGCTGACCCTGCTTGAACAGGAGATTGGGCTGGAGACCTTCTGAGGTCCTTCCAGCCTGAATGATTTCTGAGCTTAAGCATTCGGGTTGAGTTCCTCCTTAGCATTTCTGTTGAAAATCTTTCCTGTTTGCTTGACAGAAAGCAGAAATCAGACTCCCCTGATACTCAGTTCAACCTCCTGGCACAGTGATGGAAAGAAGACGCAGGTCTCACAATGAAATCATGTGCGTTGGACCTGGGGCTGATGGGATGTAATGGGGAGAAGTCAAGGGGAAGGTGTAGTATGACTGGGCCTGATCTTACAGAGCACAGTCTTGAAATTAGGCTGGAGAGAAGGCTGAGCACAGACTTGTGGGATCAGGCTGACAGGAAGAAGATGGGATCCTCACAAAAGGATCTGACTGAGAAGAAAAAGCCATTTATTGTATTTTGAGAACCCAAATTCTTTTTTCTGGGGAGAATAGAAAGGAACCTTAAATTAAGGAGAGGAAGTAACATCTGATACTCTTAGAACCGACTTTTAGTACGACAGCTGGTGTATTTGTCTGTGGTCTTACATCCTTAAAATATTTTTCTTTTAAAATTCCAAGTAAATAAAAGTCTGCTGTGCAGCCAGCTATTACTGTGTGAAATTAATTCTTTCCTTCTATTCAGAAGAGCTGTTCATAAGCTTGTTTGGCTAGTGAGAAGGAGAGCCAGCATCAAATGCGCTGAATGGGTTTTATTTGATAAAATAAATTCTCCCACTCTCTTATCATCGTAGCTTTAAAGTATTGTGAATAGGATGTAAGCATTGTAGCCTGTGTTCCTTTTTAGATAAAGACAGTCAGCTTCAGAGTACTGAATCCCACAAAGAATACTATATCTATAAGACTTTATTTTCTTTTCTTTTCTTTTTTTCTTTTTCTTTTTTCCCCCCCATATATCTCATTCTCTGAGGGATGTGAAAAAAGCACATTTCCTCAAAATGTCCTATAAAAATGTTGGTGGAGGAAGATGCCGTGTTGGTTTTGTCATAGTACCTGAGATACAGAGAATATCTCTAGATCAAATATTTAAAAAAAGCCTGTCTGGGTTCCCTGTTTTGTCCTCCTGGTATGTACCTTGGACACAAACGGACAGATTGCAGAAAACCCCCTCCTTATACAGAGGTTTCACTTAAGATCTTACTGTTAAGATGCAGCTGGGTCTGGGCTGAACTTTCCCATGTTTATACCAAAAGTAACTCTACTGACAAAGGAGGTGCACTGAGATTAAACCAATGAATGCAAGTCATGAATTTTGACAATTTTCCTGATAAAAAGCCTGACATGATTAAGAAACCTTATAATGTTTTATTGAGGTTTTCTGGGCCAGATCTTTGGCCTTAAATACAGAATAACCACCAGCAACCTTGGTAGCTGCTTAAATCACGCTACTTTATTAGGTCCCAGGGTGACTGGCTATCCTTCCACATCATTCAAAGACAGTAAAAAATGTTCCATACAAAAATGTGAAAGGAATTTCAGATTGTCTTTCTGCATTCCCTGTTTCACTTCCTAATAAAAAAGTTGATTCCTTGTTTTGTGAAGGCAAGTATTTGTCCCAGATTTAGTGAACTGCCATTAAAATGACATGGAGAACATCAAGAAGAAAAATGCAACATTTGTTTGAATGCTGAATGCAAAGAAGCCCAGTGAGGTTACTGTACTCGAGGGAGTAAAGTAGTGTTGCTTGTAGCTGTCTGAAATGTCCCAAAGCTGAAAGATGGTTTCATTGACCATTTGCAATGGAATCACCTACCCATAACTTAGGGTACAAATCTGCAGCGCAATTCAGTCTCATGCTTCAAACAAGAGTAAGTCTTAGCTGTTCTATTAGTCGAACAAAAGCAATTCATACATGAAGAATATCAGCCAAAGTCATGATTGGCAGAATCTGAGGTCTTTGGGGACATGAGGGATGCTGTTTGGGAATCATCTTAGGAACTGACACAACAGTCATTTGTTAATCTGCAATTAAAAAAAAAGGTCACTCAGTTTGGAATGTTGTGGTTTTATGGGCCACAAGATAATTTAGACTGGAATAGCCCTCAAGGAGGTCTCTTGCCCACCCTCCTGTTCAGAGTAGGGTGAGCGAGCTCTGAGATCAGACCAGGTTGCTCAGGGCTTTATCCAGTTGGCTTTTGGAAACCTCCAAGAGTGGTCGTAAGAATTTCAGAGGTAAACCATTTACTACCTCTTTTCTCAAAGTGCCATTTCTTGTGAAATCTCTGGATTATAATGATGATGACAGCATAGTTCATGTCAGAAATGGAAACATGGTAATGTACAAATGCTGGCCAGTTCAACCCTGGTTGGTGTTTAATAATAAAAAACCCAACTCAACAACTGGATACAGTCAGTGGTAAAACTAAGCATTTTGCATTTTGCCAGTAGTCCCAACTTCAAACAAAGCTGTTTTAATCAACACAATTGCTACAGTTATGCCAATAAAAATAAGCACACAAATCCAGTAACTGCATTATGACAGGGCTGAGGGAAAAATATCCAAAAACTCACTATTGCCAGAGTTCAATATACATTAAGTAATTGTATCCACATGTAAAGTAATGCAGGAGGCAAACGGGACTACTAACTGTGAAGCAGATAACAAATATTTTGTGTTCATACGTAATTAAAACACCTAAGAGTAAAATACTGAGATGCAACAGGAACTGCCTGATAAAACATCAAAATTGAAGTAAAGAAAGCAAGAGAGGAGAGTTTGAGGAACATAATGAAGAACTTCAGGAATGTATGAAGTGTAAGCAGTTCCCAAATACAGACAAGGGAGAAAATAATCAAGACCTGCAAGTGAGGCGTTATGTTTTTGTAGGACAAAAGTCTTCCACAGGTGCTCCTCAGGGGCACGATCATCGTCTGCTCTTGGCATTTCTCATGAGTGCCTTGGGGTTTTGCTTCCCCATTATCATCAGTTTCAAGGTACGTACTTAATGTCTTAAGTGAGGGATTTTGTATTTGATTACCCTTCAACAAGTGCGCAGCTTAAAGAAAAATACAGGATGAGCAACACTATGGGACTGCACAGGTTGTGTCCGGTTCCTAGTGAAAAAAAACAAACAAACTACAAACCAGAACTGTCCTAGACATTAGTTTGGTTAAACCTCAGATGACAAGAGTTTCTGCTTTTTCTTTTTGGTTTCTCTTCTCGGCTGCTAAGCAAATTGCTTTCTTCTCAGTCTCTTCTTTCCTTTTGAGTGAGCAACATCTGAAGCAGTTCTGTTCGTGCCAAATGAAATCAATGGGCACCTAATTCTCCTGGAGATGGCTATAATTACTTACGGTGCATCAGGGAGAGACAAAAGAGAAAGCTCTCTGGAAGGATTTTTTTTTCATGTGTTCAGGCTGAGGTGTAAACCTTTGGGATAGGTGGCAAGGCTGTTGGCCTTGGAAAGCTGCACCAAGGCAAGAGAGGTGATTCTACCCCTCCACTCCACCCTAGTGAGACCCCACCTGGAGCACCATGTCCAGATCTGAGTTCCCCAACATTAGAAGAACCTGGACCTGTTGGAGTGAGTCCAGAGGAGGGCCATGAAGATGATCAGAGAGCTGGAGCATCTCTCCTGTGAAGACAGGCTGAGAGAGTTGGGGCTGTTCAGCCTGGAGAGGACTCTGGGGAGACCTTATAGTGGCTTTCCAGCATTTACAGGTTACCTACAGGAAAGATGGGGAGGAACTCTTTATCAAAGAGTGTAGCAATAGGATGAGGAGCAGTGGTTTTAAACTGAAAGAAAGGAGATTCAGATTAGATATTAGGAAGAAGTCCTTTACTTTCTTTGTCAGGGTGGTACGACAGTAGAACAGGTTGCCCAGGAAAGCAAGGATGGAAGCTTCATCCCTGGAGGTGTTGAAGGGCAGGTTGGGTGGATCTTTGAGTAATATGGTCTAGTGGCTGGTGTCCCTGCCCGTGGCAGCGGGGGTGGAACAAGATGATCTTTAAGGGCCCTTCCAACCCTGGGATTCTTTGCGTGGTGGCCAGGGT
>VXBW01005588.1:519116-599174 GCA_013400375.1 Thinocorus orbignyianus | reverse complement strand
CCACCCCCCGGTTGCTGTTGGTAAAAAGCGTGCCCCCCCCAACCCGCCCCCCTACCCGGGGAGAGCGGCGAGCCTGGCACAGGCAGGGGAGAGGGGGGGCTGTCGCCCTCTACCAGCTCCCTCTTTTTAATTCATTCTTTCTTTTCTTTTTATTCCCCACCACCTTTTCTGCAAAGCGGTCCCCGGGGGGCCTGTGTGTGTTTCGGCTCGGCGGGACCTCCCGGGGCCTGGGGGGGCGGTGGCCGGGCATGGCCGGGGCGGGGGGGGGGGGGGGCCGTGCCNCGTGTGTCCAGCTCCCTCCTGCCCACCCCGCCCCGCCGCATCCCGCAGGGCAAAAGCTGAACCTGGGTGGTGGTGATTGAGCCTGGCTGCTCCCCCCACCCCTTCTCCTTTGACAGAAGCTATTTTATTTTTATTGCCTTTTTTTTCTTATTTTTTTGGGGCCAAAGGAAAAATATATATTGAAAGGGTGGGGAAGGAAAGGAAAAGAAAAAAAAAAAGAAAAAGCAAGCAGGCACCCTCCCCCTCTGCTGCTCGTAGTCCCCTCCACTCCACACCAAAAAGAGCCATCGCAAGTGCACGCCGGTTCTTCACTAAAGTGATCCAGCCGCTGGATTAAGTAACTCTGGGAGAGCAGCACACGCACGCACACACACGGCAAAAAATCCAAAACACCCAAAACCCCCCAAAATGAAGGAAAAGGCAATGTTTCAAACGGCTAAAATGCAAGGAAACATGATGGTAAGTGGCTGCTGCTGCTGCTGCTGCTGGCGCCTCCAGTGACTGTGAGTAAGTGGCGGGGCTCCTTGCTGGGGGTCGGTGGTACCCAGACCCCCTTCAGCTGCGGAGACCACCCGCGCCCCACCGCGGGGGCTGAGCTGGCGGGGGGAGCCAGGGGAGGCTGCACCTCTGCTTAGTGGCTGTCTCCCTCCGTTCCGTGTCCCGTTCCCCCCCCAAACCGCTCCTTCGAAGGGGGTCACTGCTGGGGCAGCCCCCTTTGTAAGGGGAGCTGGGGGGCAGGGGGTGCTGGGGCTCGGTGGTACCTGGGCGGGATGCGCGCCCTCCCGCACCGCGCTCCATCCGCAGCCAACTTCGCCAAGTTGATGACCACGATGTGTGTGTGAAGGAGATGGAGAGGGTGTGGGGGGGTTACTTTGCCTTTCCTCCGGCATTACTAGTTGGAAACATTTGTCTTGATGAATTTATTATTCTTCTTAGTATTTGTTTTTTAAAACCAAACCTTCCCGCGGTTCTTTTTAAATCAGCTCCCCCTCCCCCATTAATGAAAAAAAAAAAAAAGACAAGGCAAGCCAGCTGCTCTCCCGGAAGAAGTGTTGGTTGCCATCTTGTGCTGATGGAAATATATTTGTGTGTTTTGCCTGCTGGTTTGACCCGCTGGGGGCGGCGGGGGGTGCGGGGAGCCCGGCAGCCGGGCGGCCCCGCAGCTCGGTGCTCGGAGGGCGGGGGTGCGGCGGAGGGTGGGTAAACGTGATGGCTTCGGGGCACTCGGCTTTGAAAACAACTTCTTTCCGATAACCTGAAGCTTGTAAAAAGGTACCTGTTGGTCTTCAGTCCCCTCCCTCCTCTCAAGCAAAGCACTCCTGCCCGCATTTTGCCTCCCGCCTTGAGGGGAAATGCTAATATTTAATAGATAGGTAGTATGCATTTCTCTCATGCCTTGCATTGACGTGTTCAAGAGGTGGCTGGAGTGTTCTCCATCCTTTAATTAAGTTCTGTAGTAAAATGCTTTGTTGGCTTTTTAAGGAAATGCCTCCTTTCCCAACTCCAATAATATTGCTTTTTCCAGCGGTAGTTTTTAAGAGGAAGGTGCAATGCTATGTGACCTGTGAATTCAACTAAGGGAACTGAACAGGAACTTCTGCAAACATTTTTCCAGGAGAAATGCACAGACAGTGTGACTGCATAGTACTCCTTTTATTTTGCCTTTTAAATACCTGGGAAATATCTGGTGCTGGAACTTTTTTTAACATTGGGAAATTGAGATTGTTATTTGTTTAAGCTACTGATCCTGGAGGTTGTTATACTCTTTGATTAGAATGTTCTGTATCTAAAAGAATAAATAATTAACCACCTGAGATGACATTATTCAATTAAAGTACAGGATTAAATTAATTTACATACACAATGTCACAGAATTAATAAAAAAAAAAAACCAACCTTTTGCACATTTTCCTTGCTAATCTCAGCAAGGAATAATGAGCAGGCAGGGACTCCCCCACTGCCACTCAGAAAAGGGATAGAGCTTCTGCTGGGATTTTTGGCTGGTGCTTCTGAGCGTGGCAAAATGGATCCGCATATCCACACCTCTGTGAGATGAGCAAAGGCTGGAGCGATCGATCTGCACTCAGAGCTGTGTAGCAGGGGCTGTCCACAATTCAAATCCTCTGCCAGAGACAATAGTTTTTGCCTCGGATTCAAACAGAAGCAGGATCCAGCCCCCCAGGCTGCTAAGTCACAGTTATTTCTTACTGTCACTCGGGGCAGTCTCCCTGGACCCAAATGCGAGGTTTTCATTTGAAAAACTCATTTTTGAGGTGCTGTCAATGAAATTTAAAGGGAAAGAAGCTGTTACACTGACACAGATGATTTCTTTAATTAATGCCTGTGGAATTATGGGCCACCTCAAACACACACAGCTGGTTTCTGTGTTAATCTGGTCTGTGGCTGCAACTAGATCTGTGGTTAATTTAAGCAAGAGTTAAATTTAGGTGAAAATTAGAGCTTTATGATCTTTGGACAGATTTTATATTTCTTCAAGATAATAATTAGTGGACCTAATCCTGAAATCTCAGATATGCTTTTGATGGAAGTTACAGCAACTTAAGACTATTACTTTCTTCACTTTTTTCTGCGAGCTGTTCTTTTACGTTTAAGATAACAGTATTTTACTTATTTATCACTTTTGTTACAATAAAAATTAGAATCCTGAACTGGTCATGTCAAAACCTAATGGTGTGAATGTCCTCTCTCACATACCTGGCAGTCGTTGAGCATATGGGGTTTGATATGTGTGGGGTCCCATGACAGTATGCACTGCATTAATTGCCCAGCAGAATTTGAAAGTCATCAAAAATCCAAAGCCCAACATGGCTCTTTTTATGTGTTTGTTTGTTTTATGGCAGTTTTTGCTCTTGCTTAGAATCTTGACAAGCTTCTAACTATGTATTGATTTTCTTCTCTTTAAAAATCTTTCTTATATTGAGCTATTTCATTCTTAAAATGATGTGGCAGCAAGTGATAATACTGGCATGCTGGTCCCTGGCCATCCAGTGGGCCCTTTGTAAGTGTGGTGATAGCTCATAGAGTCACTACACCTGTGATTTCTTTATTACCTAATTAGACCAGCAAAACCAAAGCCATTCTTGTGACACTGGGATAAATGTTTTTATCCCTGTGACAGTATTTCACCAGGGCTTTGTTTTGGCTTTTTTAAACAGAAGCATTTACCTGGAAAGGTGCCTATTTTTATTTTACTGCTCTATTTCCCATTCATCATTTGAGCCAGGGGAATGTAACGTACAGAAATAGTTCACGCTCTTACAATGGGATTTCTCTTAATTCTCATAAATACTGCAGGGAATGATTAATACACAGTGGTTTCTTCTAGTAAGAACTGATATACCCCATGAGTTTTCCACAGTCTTTTTCAAGTTAATAGCCAGTGGTGGGGTGTGCAGATAAATGTTTATCACTTTCAGAGATAAATTTAATGCACTTACATTTGATCCTAACTTTAGGTACAGGTATATAATTTATTTCATTAAAATACTCCTGTCTCTTCCCTTAAGCATTCAGTTGTGAGGTCAAGGACAATAATACCGCTTACACTTGTTTTACTCTGCTCTTGCCTGTGTCTTCCCAGGGACTGATCTATGATGTACATGGGATTTTTTTATTTTTTTTCTTTTTTCATTTTTGATGGATCAAAAAGAGCTGGTTTGAAGAGGACCTGTGGAGTAGTGCCAGATTCTTCTCTTATGTACACTCCTGCAAACCCTGAGAAGCCAGTTTGGTAGAGTTACAGATATAGTAAAGATAAAAAGGTGCTACTACCTTCAGACGTAGACAATTAGGTGAGTGGAGACAGCAGGCTTGGTGATAGTGCATAGGGGTACCGAAGGCAAAATGTAGTGTGCTGTATGTGAGCATGCTGTTATTTTGGCACACCTGGTTGTTGGTGAAAGGAGCGAGTGCTCTGCTGTAGCCAGCTATCTCTGTCAGAAGGATGTTGCTGTGAAACTCTTGTTCTGATTTTCTGTCTAGCCAGCAGCTGCTCTAATGTTTGGAAACTACCAAGAGAAACTGTGATGGATGTATCACTTTTCTGCTTTACTCTGATGAAAAATTTATGAATGGGGCAAAAGAAGCAGTTCTGGTTCATTGAGAGCACTTGTACAGGAGTCCTGAGATTTAGATGCTTGGTTTGACCATTTAAATCCCAACTCTGATAGCTGCAGTTTGGATCTGCATATAAAACCAAAGAAAAGTAAGACCAGTGGCAAGTACTGACTCCTAGGAACTGTGCTGGCGTTTCTGAGGCCTCAGGGACCTCAAAAGCACAAGTGGCATGAAGACCAACCTACTCAGTCATCCTTGGTGTGCTGCACTTCCTGGAAACACAGTGGTGCAGCCAAATAGGAAAACCAGGTTTGCTCCTGCCTGTTTTGTGTCTCTGGTGCCTCTCATGAGCAGTAAATCCATATTAAAAACATAAATAAAAGACACTGAAGTTCCATTGTGATTTCCCTTACTTGCCATATTTTACATGCAAGTTTATTGCTTGCAGTGATCAATCACTTTGCACTGAAACATGGTGTAATACTTCTCAGCCAGGAATTCAGCTGGCCTGCCATGGGGTAAAGAAACTGCAATGGAGACTAATTTTTCTTGAAATTCCCACACTGAAGTCAGTGGTGGAGTTTGTGATCCAGCACAGACTTCTGCTACTTGGTTCTTCCCTCTGTCGTAGATTCTACTCGATTTAGACGCCAAATGCAGTCCAAATTTTGTGTGTTATTTATTCGCTGTCTGCTATCTCGGCTGAAACGTGGGGACCTCCAGAACTGAAAGCGAGGGAACTATGGTAGTGGTTCCCAGATGAGCTATCAGGACTGCAGCTGAAGTTTAAAGCCAGGCAGAAATTCAATTGCCAAACTAAAGCAAAAATCACAGCAGAAAATCTTTGGACAGCTGTTGTTGCTTGGTGAGAGGCAGGTTGTGTTCTAAGGACGGTAACAGTCTGGTATCCTTTCTGGGTCAGGCATTAATGGGAGCAAGCGTTCCCCTTCGTTAGGGTAATACATGCAGTAGGGGCTACAATCCATAGGAGGTACTGGTGTTGCTGCACAGTGGCCCAGCGGAAAAGCTGAAAGATGTTCCTCTTCTAATGTGATGTTGCTAGTTGATGGGAATTGAGATTCTTTGTACTTTTAAGGTGGGATGGCAGAGTACTTCACTAAGAAATAGCCAGTAGGATCCCAATGTTGTCCACTTGATGTAGAGGGTCCCTTTAGATACATCCTTGCTTCAGGGACAGAAGTGCAGAGTCTGCCTGTGGTGTATTTGAATTATAAGGGATCCACTGTTGTAGGTCCCTTGTGAAATACATAGGACCAGGCTGTCTCAGAGTAACTTTGGGAGTCATGTGAAGCAGTACACCTTGCTAGCTCACTATTTAGCAATGTGAGAATGAAGGAGAAGGAGGTGTTTGTGGTCTAACTCTAATTCTCCTAACTGGGAAGGCTCAAAATCTTGACTAAGGTGGATCTCCCACCTGCATCTCTCTCTTCAGTACTACCCAGCAGCTTCTCTGCTTCCTCTCGCTTGCGGTGAAAGAGGACCACTTTTATGTTCGTTTCTCCTTCCTTCCTCTGAACTGCCTGATCACAGGATAGTCTATCCCCTCCCCTCTCTTTATAAATCTCTGCTCCTCTCTTACTGTTTGGGAAATCAGTGAAATTGAAGGGACTGTCAGGATTTTACTGCTAACCCACTCAGCTGCCATTCAGTAAAGCCCTCAGCAGCACAGAGCTGTCGGTGCCATCAGGAGGACAGCATTGCAGTCATCTGTATTTGAGAGGTTACTTTTGTCCATTAATGAAATCTGGATTTGCTTGATCTTTCTAAAGATAAATACCTCAAATGTGTGTTTTGGAGAGGTTGATGGCCTGAGGCTTTGTTTGATGTGGAGAGTTCCCCTCTCTGCATAGTGGAATGAGTCTTTCAACTGCCAGAAAATACTTCATAGCATGTTCCCTTGCACTAAGTGTCAATCCTGTGTATTTTGGAGATTGCGTTTCTTGGCACAGCTTTGTACTGATTTAGTATTGTTCTAAGGCACCGTGTAAAGGGAAAGGCAATAGAGAGCCATGCCTATTCACACCTCCAGTTGGTACAAAACGTCTAGTAGCAACAAGGTCTTTAATGTACCTGACAAAAGCAGAATCAGATTCAAAGCTGGAAGTTGGAGTCAGAGCATTTTGGACTAGAAGATAAGGTGCCCAGTTTTTACAGTGAAGGTGATGAGCTAGTGAAACAGTCTCTGTGGGAGTGCAGTAGTTTCTCTGGCTTTTGAAATTCTTCAATGGAGAAGATGTGGAAAGGATTCCTTGACTAAATATTGACTTCTTCAAAGTAGACATCTACATCTAAGGTAGTCAGCCTGGGCTCTCTTTGTAACTGAGAGTGGAGTCTGAGGCATGATTCATCTTCATGGAGATGTGTAAAATAGGATGGAGCACCTGCACCCTTAAACGCCAATTTCTCTTCATGAACTTAAGGAAATATGGGGTACTCGCTGAACTATAAACATCTAACCTGCGGATATCTGTGTCTTGAGTCTGTTGCTAAACGTAGTCATAGATATTCCAGAGCATCTCAGATGACACTAAGCACACCATTAGGGCTCTGCAATTATGTGAGACAAGTACTGCTCTGCACATCTATCCAGGGTTTCTCAATGACATCTGCAGGGGGATGTGGAGGTGCATGAGCTGCGTCTTTGGAGCTTTACTCTTCCCAGGTCCCAGTATGCTTGTGCAGAAGCAGGCTGGGTCTCCCAGCACCACAGTCCAGCTGTAGCAGGAGAGGAGCTCCGTCTCAGCTGGATGCTGTCTTGCTGCAGAAATCACTTGGTCCAGGATTTACATGTGTAAAGAGCTTTTCTAGAACATGATAATGAACGTCTAGCTTTAAAATTACTTAATCCAAATAGTTTAGTGTCATCACAAGTGCAATACATGCATTTAGTCTTCTAGGTCTATGTGTTTGCATGTGTGTCTGTCTGTACGTTATTGTACTAAAGAGTGACTCACGTGAGATTAACAAGCAAAGCCCATTTATTAAATTGTTTTATGTACTGTAAATCTTGTGTAATCCACTAATGCATAATGCTGTCACTTAGGAAGCTTGGCATTCCTTCCCAATGGAGCATTGCATTTAGCAGGCTCCCATAGCATTCATTTTGAAAAGGCTGCAGCTGAGAATACAATTTTAAAAATAAATCTAATTTACAGAATAAATCAAAACCATTAGAGGCTGAATGCTCACAGTACAGTGGTAACTGTGTCCCAGCTGTGGCATGCATTCACCTATAGATGCAGTGGATTTTCTGCCCTTTTAAGGACATAGTAGCCAGCAGAGCTTGCACTGGAACAAGCAAAGTTTGCATTTGTGGTACCCTGATTGCCCTTGAAATGGGTTATCAAGATTATGTTAAAATTCTGCTTTTGCAAAAGCTGGCTTCATGCACCTTTGGTGATATTGGTAAGGTCCTGGGAATTCCTGGAGCACCTGTGTTGTAACGATTAAGTTGTGCACTGGGAAGAAGAGTCTATCTTGAAGGTGGTTTCCAAGCACAAAATGTTCCCCGTGGGATCTGTATGTCCAGTGATACCCTCTTCATCACTATGGAAGTCAAGGGTTGGAACAGGAGCAGTGGAATTGCCTGTTATATTTTGACCGGGGGAGGAATTATTGTATGTGTGGCTAAATCTGAGTTTAGCCCTCAATTGTGAATAGGTAGTTTCCAATCTGTAGGCTTAGAAGGCACTGTAGAAGAATTACAAAGTCACTGCATATCCAGTAAACAATACGGGATTTTGTTTGTAATAAGGCCTCTTTCATGGTGTGACTGAATTTTTATTGATTTTATTAACAACTGTGAAGTATTTCCATTATCTCATTCCTAATTACTACGGAATAATGGCGTTAGAGGTTACCCTGAGATGCACCTGAATGTTCACTCAAAGCAAGTATGAGAAAACTGACCATTGAAGGTGGTGGGGTTAGCTGCAGTGGTGGGTGTTGGATGCCCAGGAGAAGTACTGGATGGTCAGTGCTGTGAAAAATCCCTCTCAAGTTACAGGCAGTACTGGCCAGAAGATTTTTGTCAACTCAGGCATGTGTAGAGACAGTTAGACTTGGCGTGAATTCCAGTCACACATTAGATGACCTCATTCCGTAGTCATTATTCAGCACTTACTCAAGCAAAAGTTTTGCTGAACTTAACGGGTTTGCTGCTCCTGCTGAAGTGAGTAAGAAATTTGTCTGAGGCTCAGGTGCCTTCAGACCTCAGTCTCAACCCCAAACCCCGCCATGTTCTGTGTCACTAAGGATTTTCAGTATTATTTCCTATTTATATGGAACACTGAAATATTTTCAGTGGATTTTTCCTTCATCTCATTTTGTACGTTGTCCCCTGTGGAGAACCCCATCAGCTTCTCTATCAGATATTTCATGGGGCGTGCTGCATGCTTGCACTTTCACTTGTGTTTGTTTTCACTGATGATGATAGACTGGGAAACATGCTGGAAATAAAACATTTTTATTTGCTAATCATTTGGGACTGAAGTTATTGCAATTGGGGAGAAAAATTGAAATGATAGCTTGGCATGTTTTCTGTAAATACCGAGTAGATCTTCTGCAGTGCATGATATAACCAAAGTAACTTAGAAATAAGCTTGTATTGCTCTTTTCTTGTGGCTAATTATGAGGATGTCAAAAATATGCTTATATTAATGCCTTCTCATCTGGCTGTGAGGGGGCTGAAAGTACCTCTTATGAAAATCTAGTTTGTAAAGCGAATGATTGTAATGGGGGAGTATTGCTGTTCATGAGCTCTGACTTTATTTGCTCTGTTAAAAAGCAGATCTGCGGTCCATATGAAGGATGTGTAAAATGCCGTGGGTGGAGCAGTAATACAGAAATTTGTTGTAGTTTCCATCAGTATGACTGAACGTTTCCTGATCTCACTATTTGAGAGCTTTTCTCGCAAAAGAGTTCATGCTATATTCCCTGTTGCGTCTGTGTTATTCTCTGTGCGTTTTATTTCATTTGCATTAACCACATACATTGACATTTACTATTTGTTAAAAACTTTGTTAAGGAAAGTACCACTCAGTTGGATTTGGAAATTCTTGTAGGAATCAAAAACCATACACGATTCCAGAAATTAAAAAAAAAATAAATTTACTTATCTCCTTTTTTATTGCAGTATATTCGGTTTTACAGATATACCATAGTGGTGGTTTTATTTTTAAAGAGAGCATCTCTCGCTATTTCCTTTTAACAGAACTGCAGCTTTGGTAGGGAAAGCAGGCTGTTGGTAATATCTAAGGGTAACAAATAAATAGAACCTGTATCTGTGCAATAGCAATTAAAGTAGAAATCACGTACTCCAGAGGCATGCTCCTTGTTATGTTTCCAGTTCAGCGGTGTACTTAAGCACCTGTTTAACATTAATGGTAAGCATATGCTTAAATGTTTCTGCTGACTTGGGAGTTACGAGGAGTCTGCCTTGCACACACAATAGTTGAACAGCCCGTTTTCCATCTGTGTGCAAGCCCAGAGCATGGTGCTAGCTGAGCATTTTCCAGGTTAATTAGATTGGCATAACAAGATCCCTAGCGGACTCTGTGCAGTCATCAGCTCTTCTGCGCTCTCCGGCTATCGGCTTGAAGTAGTGTATCTTTTGCTGATAACTGAAACAGAATATTGCACTGTATTTCACCAGTGTGTTCAAATGGAAACAGAATTGCATGGATTGTAAGTACACCATAAATACCAATTTGGCTCCATATTGCATGTGCAGCGTCTACCAAAGACTATCTGTTCTATAGAGCTACCAATAATGGCTCTGCTTTCATGAATTATGCATGTGTTTGTCCCTAAACATCACCTGACCATGATTTAGAGTGTTTGAGACTTGAAGCTGGCTGTAAGTATAAATTGCAGATATTTTTCATGAAATATAATGCCCTTACAGGTTTCTTTGCAATGTTAGTCAGAGTTCATCATGCCTACATCTACAATAAAATAAAAAATAACAAATTGAATCAAAAGATTTCTAATTCAGTACAGGGGGGGGGAAAAAAGCTTGGTGCTCCAGTCTTGCAAGAAAAGACAAAATTACATGAAGTCAAAGGTGTTCTATCCATCTGTTCACTAAAGCAAGTGAAAGGAGATGGAGCCCATTGTAAAAATAAGGGGATTATTATTTATCAAATGAAGAAAGGAAAATGACCCCCTGTATGCCTAGAATCAACTTGGCGAGGTGTAAAAATGTAACAGTAAGAATTATATTAGCTATTCAGGCCTTTTGATGGGTTAAAATGATGAGAAAAAGCACATGCTTTTAGGGAGGTATTAAATAGATGGGGAGGAGTATGGTCATTATAGCTGAATTCAGTGCCACGAAATTTAGCTTTCCAGTATCTTTAGGGAGAGGCTGCCTTGGCTTCTTCTGAAGATTCCCTATTCTCCCTGTTTATACAGTTTTATCACATTTGAATCTCTGGTTTCTAGAGATTGCTCTGGTATTTAATTTTTAACAGTAAGGTTTTGGGGGGGATTTTGGTGTTTTTGTTTTGTTGGGGGTTTTGTTTTTTGTTGTTGTTGTTGTTATTTTTGTTAGTTTTGGTGGTGGTTTTGTTTTGTTTGTTTGGTTTTTTTGTTTGGTTTTTTTTTTTTTGTTAAGTTTTTAAGGAATTATATCCTTGTGAAGCCTTGCGTATTAGCGGTGACATCACAGAAAACATTGAGACAAAGTGGGCTAGTTTGCAGAACAGTGACAAACGGCTGTCGTGCTATCCTGAGCTCTCTGCTTCCTGCTATATTAAAGAAGGCACGTTATGAATAGGTGCAACTGAAGAAAGGCAGAACGATGGAAAGACCGGAAAGCTTTGGGCAGATTGCATTTGGGTATGGGGAAGTTTTCAATCTTCAGTCACGGTTTGAATCTATGCTAAGTTGGTAGTTATTGATAGTTGCTGACATCCATTGCATGCTTGCTAATCTTTGTGTGCTGTAGGAGGAGAAGAGCCCCAGCTGTATGAGTAGTAGCTGTGAACCAGCTTGTGACCAAGCTGCTCAGGCACTCTCTGGAGGTGACTAATGGAGTCCATGTTGCACATCACTTGGCAGGAACCCTTCTATCCCCCCGTAGTCTCCCTGAGTGACCTCAAGAATTAAAATACTGAGTTTGTATTTTCAGCTCAAAGGGCAGGATTTGGTTCGTCTGAATGATGCTTTGGTTCTGTGACATGCAAACGTGTGCGCGTGGCATGTAGGGGTTGAAAGTGCAAGGCCCACTGAGACAAGGCTGGAGGAGAGTCCCAGGAGGAGGAGATGTGACCTAAGTGTCCACTGTCTCTCTGGGGCAAGCTCTGGAGTGACTGTCTTTGTGAACTGTGCCTTAAGTAGCATTGATTGGAAAAGCATCTTAGAGGTAAATTGCCACATGTGAAGCACGGACACTCAAGTCCTAGTTCCTGGAGTGAAATAAAGAGGGAGGTAAATTTGTAGTCAGGACACACACAGTCTCCTCTTATGGGTAGAGTCCATACGTCAAAGAATGCTGCAGTTGGTAAATTCACGCACAGGCACATCAAGAACTTGCCATGCGTAGGAAGAGTTGGATTGGAGGATACAGAGTCTAGTTCACAGCTATCTAAAGTAATTGTAGCGTAATGTCTTTGTCATTTGTGTACATAGGAGAAACTGTGCTTGAGGCTAGTAGAGTCTGCTGGCTCACACAAGCTGAGCCCAGTAAACACTTTTACTATCTGAGAAGTGAATTCAGTTATTTCTCTTGTGCCTTGTAAATGCGTCAGACTGGCACACGCAGTCCGCTAGGTTCAGGATCTCATGCTTTCTCCTTTTGAAAATTCTCATAGTAAACAACTTTTCCTCTCATAGAATCATAGAACCATGTCACTAAACATGTAGAGACTTGTAACAAAAACATAAAGAACATTGTTCCCAGCAATAAAATTGAGGAGTGTGCTGAGTTGTCAAGTCCAGAAGACCTGGACTCTGGTAAAAGCCATGGTACAGACGTATCTCCAGCACTAGACCTTGCTTTCTAAGGACGCTAAAAGACCACAAGGTACTAGCATAATTCCTTCTCTTGTTTGGCCAACAAGGAGCTACACTGTAGTCAAACAGATGTGTATATTTTTGGACATGCAAGCCAGGTAATGAGTTGAAATACTGCTTGAATTTATGAATGCCTGTGCAGACAAGATTCTCAAGCAAAGGACCACCCCTTACCAACTGTTGGCTCACAAAGGGTATAAAAGACGTGCCAAAAAACTAGCTTACGATTTCCAGTCAAGAAAAAAACCAAGTGTTGCTATGCAAGCTTAATAGTTGGTATCCTTTATCTTCTGTGGCACATACAAATTGTCTCAGCCAGACCACTTGAACACACATATTTTGGTGCATGTGACAGTGTGATGAATGATCTCTAAGAGAGAATGAGTGGATAAACCCAGCACATTCAGGTTTTGTTAATAAATACCATTGTCTTCCATAAGGTCTTGCACTGGGACTTGTTACACTAATTTCATGCATACTTGGAAACTGACATGTTTCATTCACTGCATGTTAACGGCAAGGATCTGTACATTGTGGTAGGTCACAGATGTTATGAGAACAGCAGAAGATTGCACCTCCTGACCTCCCTAACCATGTGATTGCAACTGTGCCAGTGGAAGATGTGACTGGAAAAAATGGTAGCTGTGAGGCTAGAGGCTGTCAGAGACCAGTGTTGGAACGTCTTCTAGTAATAAAGCCACGTACATTTGCAAATGTCTAGGTGTATTACGCCTATAACATTACCTTTGTCAATCCTGTCTGCAACTCATCAAGAAATAAGATCAGGTTTGTTTGATGAAACCTGTTTTCCAGAATTCTATATAGACTAACATTAGTTATACTCCTATCTTTTAGTTCTTTATTAATTGACTCCTCTATCAGCTTTACTGCTTTTCCATTCTGAGAAGGATCCCTTCTAAGGGGAGACTAGCTAAGCTGCATCCTTTCTATGGGTAAATAGGGCATTTGTTTGGAAAAGTTTGGTTATAAATTTTGTAAGCCATGACAATAAAATCAACAAGGGTGAAGAGGAGATGCCAGGAGCTGCTTTGTGGTACAAGGCAAGACAAAGCATCATCAGCAAGAAGGTCCATTCAAGATTCTGTAGCATCAGTAAGATGATAGAGTGCATGTGTCTATAAGAGGACAGGAGAGCATGAAGCAGAGCAAAATGATGTTGGTGAAAGTCCTAAGGCAGCGGTATTGTTTGTTATATGTTTTGTTTGCAAGCAATAGCAATGGATGCTGAAGGTGTGAGGAGAGGCAAAAATGATATTGATGATTCTGTAGGGAAACAACTTTATGATGAGAAGAAAAGCACTAACAATTCTCAGCTATAATGAGGACAGACTAGGGTGAGAAGCAGAAGAATACTGATGCAGTTCTGTGTATGCTGCGCAGGAGTGGAAGTATGTGCCGTGCAGTCTGACAGAAAAGCCTATGCCACATTGCTATGATATGGAGCAACTTAAGATGTTGTTAATGCAAATGTGTCCTGCCATGGGGAGAAAAGCAAGTCTAGAGATTTGACTATAAACGAGAGGAGGGACTAACCTATGGTAATGAAATGCAAAGTGTCTGATCAAAATTCAGCACGTTAATCTGAACAGTAAATCTTTTATATGGATGTGTCACTTGAGCCCCATAGCCTACATGGTTTTCTTCTTACAGTATATGTTGCCCTTGATGTCCATTTTGATTGCAGAGTGTGCTAACATTTCACTATTGCCATGTCATTTGCCTGCTGGAGCCATATGGAGTCAAATGACTTTAAAGGTTTCCTAAGTACTGGAGGCTCCAGGATGTGTAACGCAGCTGTGATTTGTGTAGGAACTTTGCATGTGATTGAGAGTGTGATATTTGAACACTGGCATTGCTTCTGATCTAGTCATGAGTAAATGAAATTTAAAGCAAAAACTATATTTAGGTGCTGATGAGTGTAATGCTTAGAGAAAACCACACAGAATCACAGAATCTTCATGGTTGAAAGGGACCTCTGAGATCATTGAGTCCAACCATACATGCACCAAAAAAAACAACCAACAAACAAGCAAACAAAAAAAACAGCCCCACAAAACAAATGATCCGACCCCACAATCTTGGCCACTATAGAATGCCTTGAAGTGCCACATCTACATGTTTCTTAGATACCTCCAGGGATGGTGACTCCACCACCTCCTGGGCAGGCCGTTCCAGTGCCTGACCACTCTTCCAGTAAAGTAATTCTTCCTAATATCTAATCGGAATTTCCCCTGCTGCAACTTCAGACCATTTTGTCTGGTCCTATAATTATTCACTTGGGAGAAGAGGACAACCCCCACCTCTCTACAACCTCCTTTCAGGAAGTTCCTTTCAGGTGCTTCTGCAACTTCCTTTCAGGTAGTTGTAGAGGGCAGTGAGGTCTCCCCTCAGCCTTCACTGAGCATATCTCCTTCATGCAGGCTTTGACATGGTGCATGGTTTCTGAGGAGAAACAGTGTCCTACGGTGACTACACTTGGACTGGCATGCAGTAAGTTAGCATTTAGAGGGAACGTGATACTGATTTCTCACATAAGCTTGGGCAAGTCTTGTGAAACCGTGGTGCACAAAATAGCTGTGTCAGTGCAGGGAAGCTTGACCGCCTCTTGCTGCACTAACCGCACCCTACCTGGAGCTTCTCACTGTTCCCTCTTTGTAAAATAGAGACAATAATTTCTTCCATTCCCTTTCTTTGTGTATTTTGACTGTGGTATTTTAAGTTCCCATCTGTATTTGATTTGTACATAAACTGTGCCTTGTTTTGCTAAGTTTTAAGTACTTGTCTGCACTTAACATATTAAATGATACAAACATCATTGATCTATTGAAGGTACAACATTCAGTAAGAGCTTATAGGAACATGTAGTAGTTAAGCTACACTTGTAGAGCAGGTTTATTCTAAATTACAAAGAAAACTGATGATGTTGTCTTCTATTCATGTCTCTGTTTGTGTCTGAATCAGAGTTTTGTTATGAATCTAAGCAGTGTTTGTCACAGGTGGTGCACAGCAATTAACTTTTTTAGGCAGTATCCTACATGTTAGTAACTGGAAATATTTCAGTTGATGAGAAAATTCTGACTGTTAGTGGAATCCAGTGTAAATTTTGAGATCAAATATTTCTTTCTGTATTTGCGCCATTAACCTCATGTAAGAATATCATGGTTTTGATAATGCTTTGATTAGAAAAAGATGAGTTAAACCATGCTACCAAAGTCTGACAACTGGGAAAAAAATTTAAAATCTAATCCTTGATGGTTTTTTGCTTTTATGTTAAATAAATAATATGTGGAAAAATAATTAGTTCAGTTTTAATAAAATGAGATGTTTTGATTGATGGGAACTGAAATTTTGTTTACTAGGAAGTTTCAGCAGTCCTTGTACCTTACTTGGGAAGAAAAACAAATATTGAAATAATTTTTCTGCTATGTGGAGATTTAATTTCCTTTCCTCACCTTTATTTTGCTTTTTAGTACATATTTTTCTCATCTGTCTACAACATACCAATAACATTAAAAATCTATTGTAAATTGAAGTGACTGAAGAAAGCATATATAGACACAAGCTATTAATCAGGGCTTAATTCATCCTTTGCTGTTGTAGCCTTTGCGTTACACAAGACTGCAATTTCCATACATAATTCCTTTAATAACCAGTGTGGTATTTCAAGCATGAATTGGCTCCTTTCAAGTTACTTGTATAAATGAAGTGATTGGGATTGGGTCTAGAACTGTCTACAGGATAGAAATGTCTTATATTGAGGAGTATCTTGTTTCTATGTCTTCATCAGAAAGACAGATATGTGCTGTTTGCCATCTGTAAGGGGTGTGCGTAGCTTCCTTCATCTGGTGCCCCTTTGGTTCTGATATGATTCCAGGGGAGTAATTACAACTTTCACAATAAGAATGGAATAGCTGTTTTGCAGCCATGAATATTCCTGTAAGAATGTACTTTAAAAATCACTCATCATGGAGAGTGAGCTGATGAGTACTGAAGGCATCCTTAAAATCCTTGGCATACCTCATGGGTTGGTTTTGAGCAGACCATTCTAAGTTTTCCATATGAAGAAAACATTCAGATGTGCCTAGCTGAATAAGGCATCCAGATCCTGCAGTGGGTATTCACTCTGGCTTCAGTGCCACACAGTTAGATCTTGGTTCTCCATGCACATCATATGCAGTTGTGTCTTTCAAGAGGAGCAAAGGGAGGAAAATGATGCCTAGGCTGAAACCACAGTGTATAAATGCTGTTTTGAGGTAGTTGGCCACCTACAGTGACTCTGGGTCAGGCAGCTGCTCTGAGCACCACGTTCCCATGATTAGTCTAATATCATCCCAGGCCTGCTTGTATAGATATATCTGAACTGCTGTTGTACCCTGACTGCATTTAGACTTGCCCTTGATCACAATCCCACTTCTGTTCATTTGTTGTAAGTACATTTTATTCTGTCCTTATTTGCCTTGCCAAATTTGGTGAGATGTGTGTGTTGACTTCAGACAAATAACTTCTAGAGAAATGCTATCACTTAAGGTAATCCTTGTTACTTGGCAGGTTCCATGGCTAATAGAGTGTGGGATGTATTCTCAGGAATGTGAGTTTGAAGTGAGATCCCAGTGTCCCAGGGTAGCTGGTAGCTATCAACAGGAGTGGTGCCAAGTGACTCAGAACAGTTATGCACAAAAGCTGGTGGGGTGATTTGATGTTTTTTCCCAAAGCGGGCACCTCAAAGTTTACACTGTAAGTCAAGTGAGCTTTTTCAGAAGGAAGTAAAAGAAAAGGAGATGAAAAGAAGAAAAGTGCTGAAGCGTAGCACTCAATGAGTTCTTTAAAAATAATTTGTAAAGGATTATTCATTTAAATGCTGTTTGAGTTCTTAGTGTTCTTACTCCTTGCATGGGCTGTCGCTGGATCTTCATCTAAAATAACTCCGTGAAAGCATCAGTGATAAAGTTTTTAACTGCAGTCCTAACCTGGATGATTTTTTCCCCCAGCCTGGAAAATCCAGTTTCCACCTTCCTTCAGGCCTTCCCTGTGATCACAGGGAATGTGGGATCAAAGTTATGCCCTCCCTATGGTTTATGTCCCATTACCTTTATGGGGTTATAGTGTATATTTAGGTCATGGTCCTATTTTGCTGTGATGTACAGGAGAGGCAGACAGTCTTTGAACTTTGTCAGTACACAATTTGGATGTCATGCTGTGGTATTAATATTTCTTACTTTTTTTTTATTATTATTTTTTTGCTCTGTAATGTGGCAAGGAGAACTTCTGTATGCATTTTTACAAAATGTAATTGATATATATTGAATCCAAAGCACTGGATTTAGCCACTAGTGAGGTAGTTGCGCATTTCTGTACATAAAAGCTGTCACAGAATTTGGGTACCAGTTGTGATTGGGAATGAGGTGATGTGGCATTTTTAAAGCAAAAAAAAAATACTTCATCTCCAAGCTGCAGTGCATAAGGACCATGTCTTTCTAACTATGCTGTCTTCAGTCTTCTGTTGTAATGACAAAAAATCATGACTATTAGCAAGCTGACCCAGATAGACCAAAGGAGGGTTTTGTTGCAAAGGATGGTTTTGTTCCGTTTTC
This sequence comes from Thinocorus orbignyianus, assembly GCA_013400375.1. Lineage (NCBI taxonomy): Eukaryota > Metazoa > Chordata > Aves > Ciconiiformes > Thinocoridae > Thinocorus > Thinocorus orbignyianus. The sequence goes on along the minus strand of VXBW01005588.1, from coordinate 581,166 downwards.
ACTGGCGCTGCCCCGGCATTGCACAGCAAAGACTTGTGGAGCTGTGAGTAGGGTGGAGTGATCCTGTAAATGACCCTGATAAACATTTTCATAAATGACTCTGCATTTTCTAACCAAATGACCAATGAAGCAAAAGACATCGAACAAGATTTTTAATTATAACAAATGGAATCTGTGCTCTCTAATTAGATTGTTGTATAGGTGGCTATTACTCATTGCTAAAAGTTAAAGCAATTAAAATTCAAGCAGTCATTGGGCAGATAATATCAAAAAAGTGCTTCATTTGAGGGTTTGAATTCTTTTTTCTATTTTTAATTTTTTTTAATTACAATCTCTAGTGGAAACTCACAGTAAATTGATCTTTCACATTTGACTAAAGGTGAAGTATTAATACTTGTGCCAAAACAGCTGCTATAGGCGTTACTGTTATAGACTTGCAAACCTGAACAAATTTAATATTGGGTCCCTGTTTTGTGAGAATTGCTGCAGCCTTACTGTGGTAGGGAGCAGAAGGTAACTTAAGGTTTTATATTCTATTTCTTTTTTTTTCCTTCTTAGCATGTCTTTATTTATCTGCATTTTCTGTCTCTCTCTGAGCTGACTTGACTACATTCTTTCTCCTTTTCACATATATCAAAGCTGACTGCTTGCCTGTCAGACAAGTGTGGTGGGAGTGTCTGTTTTGGCTCTTTTGGAGACTAGAGTGTTCTGGAGCAACACTGAGACTAGGTGTGTGGCCTCAGTTTAGTATGCAGCTTGTTGCTGATGCGGTATGATCCTGCTTTGAAGAATAAGGCATGCTGCTCCTTTGTAACATACTTATGTTATAGATTTGCACTGATGCTTCTAATTTGGTGCAAAAAAATCTCGATTTCAGCAAACTCTAAGTGACCTCTTTTTATCTGCATTTACCCATTTGTAATGTAGGCGACTTAATATTTGTTGGTCACATGGGAGTTTTGTAAGGCTTGCTGAGGACTTGCTTTTAAAGCGTTTGGAGATCCTTGGATGGCAGGAAATAAAGGAAAGCACTGTTCCTGTGCACTATTTTACTGCTCTCCTTTTCCATTTTAAGTCCAGCTCAGCACTTACAATGAAATGTCAGCACTCTGCTCCTGTACAAAAGCAGGTTTGCTCACTGTTTTTATTGAGAAGTGGTATTTGTATTCCCATGCATGCAGAAAAAAATGCCTTTAGAAATTAGAGTAAAACCACCTAATTCTAAATAGATTTAACTCACAGCAGGGCACACCATGGCGATGCTTCCACATCCAGGCTGAATGTTGCTAGAACTCTTCAGCAGGCTTTAGTTACAGAAGCAAGGAAGAAAACCAAGTCTAGTTTGACTGCTTTTCCCTTCAGGCCTGGTAATTTGGAATCACAGAATCAACTAGTTACTTAAGTGAGTTTTGAGTGGCATTATGAACATCCTTCTTAAACGATAAAAGTTGCTGCTTAGTCAGAGGTTTTCAAAAAGCTTGATGAGATTTGAGTGCCTGGTTCTCAGGAAATAGAATAATCCTTGGAGTGGCCTGGAGAAGTCCAGCCTGAATGCTACAATTTTCAGACTTAACTGTGTTTTGTCACTTAAGGGTAGGTGTCAAGAGGATGGGGCCATTTTTATTTTTTTTTTTTCTGTGTTGACCAGTAACAGAACAAGAGGAAATGGGCACAAACTGGAATATAAGAAGTTCCATCTAAACATGAGGAGGAACTTCTTCACTTTGAGTGTGGCAGAGCCCTGGAAGAGGCTGTCCAGAAAGATGGTGGAGTCTCAGTCTCTGGAGAGGTTCCAAACTCACCTGGACACGTTCCTGTGCAACCTGCTCTGGGTGGACCTGCTGTGGTGGTGGTGGTGGTGGACTAGATGATCTCCAGAGGGTCCTTCCAACCCCATATCATTCTGTGATTTCGCTTCAAAGGCATTTCTTTGGACGAGCCATACGAAACAGCCATGGTCGTGGGTGCTGTCCATGGTCCTGGACATCTACCTGTTTTGGTGGGAGCTGTCCGTCGTGCTGAGCGCTGCCACGCGCCAGGGGTGGGTGAAGTCTGGGCGTTGTCCTGCTTAGAACAAGGACAGATAAGTACATGCCCTCCCCCGGTTTTATAGCCCAGAGGTCTCAGTTCTCTTCTTGCCAGTCAGCACGAAAAGATTCCTGTGAAAATAACAAGGGATTGTAATAGAATCCCACGTGCAAAAAGCTATACAGAGACTTGTCCCAGAGGTACCGTGAGGATGGCATCTTCTTAAACTATGGCCAGAATTAGCCATTCAGGAGCCATTGTGAAAACACAGCACAGATTTTCACTGCCTTGTCCCATATCAATGTGTTGCAGATGAGGGGAAACATTTATAAAATGCTACCTGCCCCTTCTTATTTCTGTTTGGTCACTGTCAGAGCTCATCTATTTGGGGGTTCTAATCTAAATTAAGTAAATATTTTCAGTTGGTTATTGAAGCCACACTGAACTGTCATTCAAAAATAAAGTAGCCTTCATTTCATTTTGTTTATTTTACTCATGAAGTGGATTAAGCTAAATTAAATTAAAGCTATTTTAATTCCATATGGGACTATCCTCTCTGATATTTAATGTGGCATAACTCATCCATCTACAAAGTAAATTTACACATATCTTCCTGAGAATCTCAGTGTAAATGGGTCCTTTAATGAAAAAAAAAAAAAAATCTTTGATTGCTGTTAGACGACATACTTTGGAAGTGTGTAAAGTTGTAATGAACAAGGGCACCCAGTGTTCACCTGGGGAATTGATGTGGAACAGCAAATGGACTATAAATTCACATCTTAGATTACCTTGCAGTACTTTTCACTGTTTAGAGACAAACCAGGTTCTGTTGAAGTCTATAAGCATTTTGCTATGGAATTTATGACCCTAGGTTCTGCTTAGAAACAGGATAATCATGGATTCATAAAGTCAAGTTGGAATCTGAGGCCTGATTCATCAGGGAACACTATGCACATGATGAGCTTTAAATATATAGTTTGATTGACTGTTTAAGAATTGTGCTGAATCAGAGCCAAAGTGCAGTGGCTTTTTATGACATTTATATGGCTTCAGGATACGGATGTTCAATGAAAACTTCAATGACAGTCTTCCTTAATAATTTAGAAGTCTCAATTTTTCTTCAGAATTAATATCAGTCTGGATGATACAATCATTCTGCTCATCTGAGTCCTGGCAGTAGAAGAACTTGTTTGCAGGAAGGAGCTTACTGTTTTCAGCTTTATTACAGGCAGCAGGAGTGTTGGGCTGCAACCTCTTTTTTTAATTGAAGTTGTTTGTCATTTATTAAGGCTCTTTTAAAATTATTTTTTTAGTTTACTGGGAAAACAGTGGTGTCCTTTCCAACAATTTTAATTTAGATACATTTATATATGTGGAGCTTCTACTACAGGAAGTCTCTTTTCATCATTAGGAGGTGGAAAGCATTAATAGCAACAAGTAATGCAAGGCTCTTGATTTACTTTATTGCGGTCACAGATTAATATACTGGAGAAATAATGATACAAAGGGAATCATTGGGGAGGTCTATGGGAAATCATGCAGTACCTTATAATAGCTGTGAAACTCGCACATTTTTGCACTGTAAAGAAATCCTTCACTACTAATCCTCTTTTTGAAAACTAAAAATAACATTTTTAATTAAAAAGAACATCTTTAAAGATGAAAAATAGCTAAATGAATAATTATAAGAACTTGCCTAGGCAGTTGAAAATTTCTAATATGAATGACTGTTTCTCATCAGTTCCCTGGAGTAGCACAGAAAACATCTGGTTTGAGCCCTTAGCCTTCCTGCAAAATACTGGAAAGCAGAAAGCAATATTTGTGTAAAGTCCACAGTTACCTGATACACGAGTGATCCTTCAGTCAAGCTTTAGGAAGTGTGAAGTATGCTTCAAGAAAGAAGATTTTTGTTTAATGCGTATATATTATTTGGTATTCATATATACATTCTTTTTTCGAAGTGTGTGGACTGAGGTTAAAGATGCATTTGAATATGCTTAAAAGCCTTATATAGCCTAGAGTTAATTATCTAAAATAAGCTTATTTTAGTATCTCAGCAAACGTGGAGAAAAAAACAAATCACAAAACAAGTGTATTTTCCTAAGAAAGGAATAAAATTATTTCTATGAAACAAATTATCTCTTGATTGTAACTGCAAACTTATAATGGGTTTCTACACAGATGTCTAAAGGAAATTTTAGAAAGGAGATAAGCATTCTATAAAAAATAAAATTAAAAAAAAAAAGTATTCCACAAGAAACAATTTCTTTCCTAGAAAGTTAAATATGCAATTAAAACAGTTTGGCTCCAAGCAGACATAATTTTCTTCATCTGAGGCCCAGGTGAAAGCCAAGGCTTTAAATCTGTAAATGCTTAAGTGCATGAGCAACTTGCATTTGCGTTTCATACTTGGGACTCACCAGAGAGTGCGTCATGTGCAGAGATGCTCATGCGGGTGAGTGTTTGCAGGCCACCAGAGCAAGTCTTACACAACGGTGATGCAGCAAGGGCTTGGAGCTGCATTAATCCATCCTTCCTCCTTTTCCAGCTTCAGGGACTGTGGCTCTGCCATAACTGCTTGTGTTCAAGCTCTTACCCCAAAGCATGTATCAAACGATTTTCCATTGCTTGTGTCTCTGTGAAACAGGAGCTAAAATGACTTCACTCATGAATGTCAAGAGACAGGAAACAAGGCAGTAGAGATGGAGGTAAGAGAGGACCTCAAGGTGGGGCAGAGGCAAATTTGGGATTAATGTAGCTCCACACCTCTAAATCTTACTTAAGACCCTGTGTTGTGTAAAGTCCTACCATACAAGCTATTCCAATATTTAATTGTTAGGTAAAGTGATGTAACATTCATGTCCTTCCTGTAAAGAGAAATTCTACCATGGGAACTATTACAGCTTTTTTCCTTTAACTACTTTATTCTGCGTTTTAGTACAGGACTATTTTAAATTAATTATCCTCTAATTTGTAGTTGAGGCACTCAGTGACTGTAAGTGATAACACCTCCACAGTGCAGTTAATGTTATGCTTCTTTGTGTATATAAATACTTCACAATTGCATTTTTCTCTGATGTAAATTAAAATCTAATAGGCTAAAAGGGATCATTTCTGTATAGTGCTTAGCAAAGCATTCCAGGTGCTTGAAAGGAATTTTAGAGAGGGTGAAAAAATTTCCACAAATCCCCCATATTTTAGAATTTCTGCCAGTTTCTCCAGTAAATTTAATATTCAGTTAATAGGAAACATCAAAATATTTTTGAGTATGAATTTAGCTATTTGGGTGCAAAGACAGTGAAGTAATATGGATTTTCTGGATTTTTATTGAGCTTTTTAATGCAAGTTACTGGGATTCAAAAGAGCTGTGTGATAAAAGAATACTATAGAGAAAACTTCATATTTGTGCTGCTAATACATTGTTTGTTTTATTAATCCATCTGCAAAGAAAACAAAAAGGCATGGTTAGTAAATGGGTGTTTGCTCTTTTAGATAAAGCCCTAAACTTTTAAAGCATTCTATGAGCCATTTTTATGCATGTCTTGATTGTTATCCCTCCATCATTTATGCTATAATGCATTACTGGAAGATCTGGAGTAAATTTAATTTCCTTAGCAGCTGCGGTCTTTTCCTTTTGGCACAGAGTGTTTATGTTTGGCTGTGTTTAGAATGAGAATAGAAAAAGCTTTTCACAGCGCTTCTCAGATCTGTGGTGGTGTGCAAAGAACTGAAGTAGGAACTTGTCATGGTAGAGAACCTGTGAGATGGGGAATGAGGCTTTCCGCTGCAGCAGCAGAGTTCCTGTTCTTCAGTGACATTGCAAGAACTCTGAAGGAAGTAACTTCTTTTTGCCAATATTCAGAATATGAATGATATTAGTACTGCAGGCAAGATCACGGAAGTTCCCAACAGTTAGAAAACAATCTGGGATGTTTTTTGTTGAGTTGACATATGTGGTAATGTATGTCAGCAAAAACCTTGATCAGCAGGTCAGCATTACAGATGTGATTACCAAAAGTGTCAGGCTTAGCAGTGCTCTCGTTGAAGTCAGTGGGCATTTTCTCAGTGATATTATAGGTATGGGGATATTGTATGTTTTAAGTAAGCAGTTTGCAAATGCATGTCCCATGGGTGCACTTCAAAGATTCTCAATGCAAGAGATTCATCATTTTGGCCTTATCATAATTTCTTTTGATTATACCTTGCTAATGCTGGCTGCTGTGGTATGTGGGGTAGGTGCACCTCAGTGTTGCTACTGAATCTGTTCTGTTCCTAAGCTGTTTAGTAGGCATTTATCTGAGTCTCCAGTATGACTGAACCTCCAGGAGTGGCTTTGCAACAAGAATGTTCCTGTGACCTTTATGCACCTTAAAAATCCCTTATAAAATAGAAGAAGAGATAAACACAGGATAATAACAGCAACAACTCGGCAAGCTTCAGTCTTCCCTAAATGCAAATCAGTGAAAACTTAGACTAATTAAATTTTGCAGTTAATGACAGACTATACAAGCCTGATTTAGCAGATCCTCTAATGAGCCCCTTGAGATTTGGAAAGTAGAAGCATGCTGCCCTCTGAGGTTATTAACGCATAGCGTTACACTCACCTAAGACTATGGAGCTGCTACCGTGGGTGAGAGGCCAAGACACTTGATAGCCAACCTAGGCTTCCTAGGGCAAATCAGAGCTAAAAGAAAGAGTAGAAGGGAAGTACAGCACTGTCATTGCTCCCCTAGTTGTTTCCCGCTTACTCAGTCTGAGAGAAGGAAAGTTCTCCAACAAAGAAAAATCAAAGTTTGGATCTCTTCCAGTATGTTATGCAAAAAAAAAAAGAGTCTTGGGTTTTGCTGTAATCAGAGGGCTAATAACAACTGTAATTTCATTTGCATTTTTGAGCTTTGAACATTATTTGCATGCTATTCAGAGAAAGATGCTTTTATTTTATTTATTTTATTTCACCAAAACAGAATTTGGTGTGATTTATCAGAGATCTGCAACCAGTGCCATTTTTTAGCACTGTACTTCAAAGTTTGTTTCCAAAGAATTTAAATGTGAGGAAAGAATTAGTGCCTTTTTTTTTTTTTTTTTCCCTTTTTTTTTCATGTGAGAAAGAGTCCAATGCACACATAAGCAAAGACCTTAAACTTTGGTCAGAAGTCAGAGTTGGCACCAGTATCTGCGAGCTGTGAAACGGGTATGACATGGAAAAGCATTGTAGGGATTAACATGCAAATAAGGGCACAAGTCTTGTGGTGTAGTTTCCAAATCCCCACATTCAGTTCCGCTATAATAGCCTGTTTTCTCTTTTTTTTTTTTTTTTTTTGAAAGTGGAACAGAGTTTGCCCACAGGATAGGTTTATAAGATCACTGCGGAAGCTTATTCACTGCTGTTAGGTCTGATCACTCTGATGTACTGATTTGACTTCGATGCTAGGATCCAAATTCTCTTCCAGCACAGCTTGAATTTCACAGCAAAGCAATGTCAGAGCTCTGTGGAGTGAAGTGTAAAGTCTGGGCGAAACAAGCTAGGTGGTTTTGTTAGAGTGAGCTGGTTTTGTTAGCTGTGTGTACTTAGAAAACCAAAAGCAAACAAACTCCCCCTCAAACTTAACAATTGTTTAATTTGCTTCTAAGCAAAGAAACCTTCTTCGTAACACACAGTAGACCACCATCTCATGTGGTCCCCTCATGAATCTGCACTGACAGCCTAAAGTTTCTTTTCTGCTGAGTTTCCATAATTTGCATCTGGGAGGAAATAAAATAGGCATGTGCTGTGATATTCCATTTCTTGACTAGTGCTGAGCATCCCCAAAGGGTCAAAGGGAGTATTTGTTCATATTGGCAGTCGTTCATTAGTTGATGATGGTTTGTAGAGCATCTAGCACAGCAGGGCACAGACCTCAGTGAGGCCCTCTGATGTCCAACACAACAGTGACTTGCTATAACCTTCTCCCTGCTGCCACATATTCTGAACAAGAAAGAAGATGCCATGCTGAAGTATACATTCACAGTGGTTTAAAAATACACTTAATTTCCAAAGAGTAACAAGTAAAAGAACAAAACATTGAGGGTGGAGGATAAAGCACATATTTCAGTGTTACTCAGCATTACAAGTTTTTAAATTCAATTTACATGCTTTTTAAATTCAAAACTAGCTTTGATGGAAAAGAAATTGATTTGGTGTAAATTTACACAGTGGCAGTTTTTATTTGAATGAAAATTTTTCCAGCAAAGAGAAGTAGAAATAAGGAGAGGCGCTCAAAGATGCTTAAGGGTGAAGAAAGAGTTCCTTGTGAATGGAGAATTAATTTATCCTTGTCTTGATTTATCCTAAGAACCATATACTGCTTCTATTAAAACAAAAAGAAACATAGGTCTGATTGTTTTCTGGGAAAATGTATGGGACTTGATGGTTCAATTAGATTTTGCATCCTCCCCAAGCCATATTCCCTGTGAATTTTAATTGCCTTATGGCTGCCCACAAGAATTCCTTAGTCTGTTTCCTGCAGTCTGTCCCTGGAATTATGGATAAAGATCTTGAGCCTGTCTAGACTCAACTACAAGTCCTTACTCATTTCCACCACTGGTGCTTGAGAGATTGGGGTGTTCTCCAGCATGTTGGTGGAAGATATGCTCAACCACACAGCAAGAGGTACCAGGTACTGTAGACTCCTGAGGAGATGCCTAGTGTGTTGGACACTGCTGGGAGAATTCTTGTTTTGAGCTCAATAAGATTCTCTTAATTGGTGAACCTGACTGAACAGCTGAAGCAAAAATGTTGTGAGTTGTGGGACATGATATAATCATTGTCTTTAATTATGAATGACCGTGTATGACTTTAGTGTCTGTGAGGCCTGAGTTACAGACCAGGAGTCCCATAGTGCTCAGATCAGAATAAAAAACCTCCTAATTTAAGATTTGCAATCCAACTGGTAGCAAAAATTAGTCTTCAAAATTACTATGGTGTCAGAAAAAGAATTCACAAGGAAGTGTGAAATCATCACTCTGAAGGCAGATGAGCGCAGAGAAAATTCAGGTCTAACAAGAAAACCACAAATAGCCATCTGGGTGTAAATTATTTCTTAAAAGTATCTTTTGTTAATACAGGGATTAATTAAATATTCCCTGTGGCTGATCCTGATTTGTTGAAATACATGTATTTTTTTTAAAGTTATTTTTCCAAAGTTAAAATTTAGCAAAAATCTTGCAATTTTAAAAAATAATCAGGTCCTTGTGACTATTATCAAAATTAGTAATAATTACTTATTTCCGGCATGTCAGTATCTAGATTTACTTTGAAAAATGGAAAATGTTGAGAATAACTTTTCTTTTAAAAAGTTTAAATATTGATTGCTAAGTGTGCAACTAGAGATATGTACTTGTGAATATATACATGTATTTTTGAGTCCATTACTAACGTCTCAAAATGAAGCCATTTTAGTATTTCAAAAACCACTTTTCATTTCTCAGCCAACTGATGAGATTAATTCAAGTCTGATACAGTGCTAAAGAAATACATAATCTCTCTACGACAGCATTAATGTCTAATTTTCAGTGTTTTCAAGTGATAGTTGATTTTTTTTTAATTTCAGTACAGTCTGTTTTATAAGGTTTAGCCTCCTGCTGGGGAGTAGAGTGCTGTATCACTGAAGGTAGATGTCAAAGCAAAGTGCTTTCTTTTTCTTCCCCTTCATTCCTGATAAGGTATAGAGGAGCCTTAAGGGTCTAGCCTCCACTGAGAAATCTAAGTGTCCCACTCGTTCATCTACAAATGATGAACTATTACCTGGCACTAGTGTTTTAATCCCCAATCCAGGGTAACCCTGCTGAGAGCGGGTCTAATCGACACAGCAGTAACGGCCCAGAGGTGATGGAATTTCCCAGATGCAGTTGAACCTAAAGGTTAAGTGCTGTTCTCTCATCGTGGTTTTTAGGACTATCAGAGCTTTAGTTCTTCTTTCTGTGGGTTCAAGGGCTTTGTATATAGTTTAGGTATTAGCTTTATTCAGTGCTGTAGTCTAGGTCCTCTAATGCAGATGTTTGCAGTCCTTCCAGCATACTACATTAGAGCAAACCAGCTCTAGCTTTGAAGGTGTCTTTGCTAGCTGGGAAATGTCAGTATTATTGTTCCATAATTTACTGAAATTATAGATTGATGTGGTATAACTTGTGAAGGAGTTTGTTGTAAAGGAGACACCTAGAGCAAAATAATCGGTTCTAAAGCCATGAAGGACTAATTTGTCAGGACCAGTCCTGGCATACCATAGCTGTGGTGGTAATGCTGAGAATTGGCAATGAAGATGAAAACACAGTGCTTCTTTATGAAGAGGAGTTACTGCAGAGCTGCTATAGGGCAGATATAAAGCTTACTCTCTATTCTGCAGTAATGCTCTTTGTGGACAGTCCTATTCCATAACCAAAATGTCATCGTGTGGTTTTTAGAAATTAGTGCCATGGTTCTCTTGACCTATTAAGAGAGGGTGTTCTGGTCTGGTAAGGGAGGCAGGGAAAGATTTCATAGAATCTTAAATGGGTTTATGTTGGAAGGGACCTTAAAGATCATCTAGTTCCAACTCCCCTGCCATATGAGTGAACAAAAACTGGCAAATTCATAAGGATGTAGAGAGGGTGTATTGGAAGCAGGATAAATCTGCTGCTTCAACATAGAATTAGTGAGCTAAACTTAAGGAACAAAAAAAAGAGACTAAACAGGGACAATAAATATGAGTAAGACATAGGAATTTTTTACTACTTTCCTCATTTGATCTATGCACTTTGTTCCTTTTGGGGGTCTGATGAAATAGTGCTTTGTGCTGTAGTCCTAGAGTTATTTTAATCAACTGGCTGCTCAGATATCCCTTGAGTGAAAGAGCTTAGAGATGTCAAATGCAGTTACTCTTGTTGTGTTAAGAGTGCTGGAAGATGGAGGAGCACAGAGAGACAGTGGCTGATCCAAACGTGGTTAACGCAGGTCGTTCTGCTCAGTGTGGTGCAGAAATCCCAGCCTGTCATCTCAAATATAAATTAGAGAAAGGTTCCTGAGGCTCTCTGGCACAGGCCTCCTGGGAGCATGACACTACATTGTCTTTGTCTAATAAAAACCTGTCCTCAGTAGGGTGAATGACAACTTATTTCCATATTTTTTATGAAGTAGACTACTCAAACCTGGTACCCTTGTTCATTAAAAGCTGCAGAATTTAGGGGAGAAACATAGATCAGGATTTTCTTTTTACATCAGAAGTGACTGAAAGGTCATCAGACTCCCCTTTGTGATTTCAGCAATTCAGATGTCTTTTTGAACTTTGGTCCTTTTTAAGAGGAGTTACTCTGTTCATACAGTATGCTGATTGCATATTAGAAACAACTTTGAAATGTGCTGTAGGCAAAAGGTCGCCAGACTACCAATTTATGAAAATCATTTAAATGATCCCTGTGAGGAATTCAGTGTAGATTTCAATAAATTAATTTCTCTTAACTAGATACAATTAATTTTAGCCCATTTAGTAAAACCAAAAATATAATTTCTTAAAAGCATTTAACTTCTGTGATATTTCTTGTCCATGCAGATAAAACTGCTTTTCAAAGGAGAATAAATAACTTCTTTCCAGTTATTCAACAAGGAAATTCAGTCACCAAACAAAGAAGTGACCTGAACAAGACACATACCAGCAAGTCATCTACAGCATGAATATTTCCATTTGTATTAGTTATTCCGAGCTTCCTTTATAGTGGAGACAACTCCTACAACTCCTCTCATATATTTCATATATCTATGTTAGGGAGATAGGAATCCTGCCTCACAGGCTGTTTACTGTCAAGGAAGCTGAGGATGGGCAGCTCAGAAGTCTACAGTATCTACATTTGATCAGATAATTCCCATCCTTAGTAAGTGTTTCATTTCTGGAGTGATTTGTTGCAATGTCTTATTTTTCCTTTATGGACAGTGAGCACTTAGCCAAGGCCCATTGAAATCTTATGTGGAGGAAGGCTGAAAATAAAATATGCTAAGTAGCTGTCTGCCAGAAAGAACTGTCTGAGAAAGAACCTCTTCATTTAGTCTTGGTATGGTGTTAGATGACCTTAAATGTGGCTTAATGAAGGGAGAGAGGAACCTTCTGGGTTTAAAGATGATATTTTGGTTTGGATTTTTTTGAGGTTTTTAAACTGTACTTTTACTTGATCAATAAATGACTAATTGTGTTTGCAAGGCAAAGTTAGCAGTGATAATATGAGCAGATAGAGTCAGGTGAGTTCACGGTAGCCCATGCTGTATGTATGGTGAAGGATAGTGCAGCGTGGCAACAGCCTGGATAGTTGTGTGTGCACTATCTATGTATACGTCTCAATTTCCTGCCTTAGTGCCTTCTAATAAAGGGTGCTCAACAGCAGAAGTAAAAATAAGCAGGAGCTGCCAAAATCAGTGAGCAGTGTGGCTACCTTGGAACCAAGGGGAGTGCTGACACATGCATCAGTGGTTAATTGGTCACTGTAGCAATGCAGAGTAATAATCAATGCTGCAGGAACTTCCATTTTCTGCAAATTAAAAGCAATATAAATATAAAAGATTAATTATACTTCTGTTGCTACATAGGTCTTAATTTCAGAATAAATATTATTTCAGAATAAAAATGATTTTATTCCAGCTTGGAGTGCAGGCACTGGAACCATATTAATTTATCTGTAGCCATGTTTGTTTTTTCTTTTTTTTTCTTCCTGCTTTGTAGCCACAGCAGTTAATTTCCCCATGTAGCTGAATACTGAAATGGGTTGGCTTTGAAGCCCAAATGCACCTGTAGGTGAGATGTGATGCAGTGTGAAAATTGATCTGAATGTCACAGCTTGCAATATAGAGGACACAGGTGCCTGTTAGTACCTTTAAAGTCCTACTCCTCGGCCTCAGGCATGATGGAGTAATCACTTCAGAAATTATCCAGAGTAGAGGGCCATCTCAAACAATTTGCTGAATATCAGTTCCTGTGTAGGTGTTCCTGCTAAGCAAGTACCTCATTTAAGCTTCATACTGATTAAGGAGATCTTTCTATATGAGGAGAATGGTTGTTCATTTTTTTCCTACTAGATTTAACAGATATTTTGTCTCTGGGGAAGAACTTTATTATTATCAGTTTAATTTGTTAGCAAGTAATAAACTTGCATTTATTACCAAGTAACCAAGGAGAGAGCTCTGGTATCTTAGACACTATAGACACAGAAAATGAGCAGCTCTTACCCTAAAAGCATGCAGTTTGTGTGAGACATTTCTGGGGAATAGGTCAGAATTCCACATTTTAGGCTTGATACAAGCATTAAGACAGTCTTATGCACACAGAGCAGGGCAGTGCACTTTTGTAATATCTTCTGGGACATTTTACAGTGGCTCTGCTTGTTCATCTGGGACTTGGCTAAAAGCAAAGCAATGGAGCTGGTGTGAAGTGAAGCCCGGGGGCAGAAGATGAGAGGCAGAGGTGGAGAGAGCTTGAGGACGTAGCATATTGAAGATGTGCACAATAGAGGAAGTCCAAGCAGCACTGCAAGTGTTTCTGTGGACAGTTACAGGTTCCTCATGTATTTGCTTCCAGTATTGTTTCCATTTTCTAGGGTGTCTGGAAGACTCTCTGCAGCTTTTCTGGGCATTCCTTGCTGGAGAGGAGATGCCAGGAGGACTGGAGAGGATAAACCATCCTCTGCTCAGTTTTGGGATTAGAGAAAGGAGAAGTTGTCCTCACTGGACTTCACATTACTGTCTCTGTCTTTCTCTGATCTACCTTCCCATCTCATAATAATAAGAGGAAAAATTCCAGTAGCACTGCTGCTGGCCCACTGGTGAAAGAGGTTTTTGCTTCTTGTTTACTGCAGCACTAGTTCTATCATTTCAGCTTTCACTAGTTGTTGAAGGGATTTTATAGAATATAAAGATGTTGGTAATGTTGACAATGTTAGTTTTATGTAGTTTCCTGGGTAGCATCCTCTTTATAGGGATAGTAGACAAAAGGAAATTGGAAAATAGACCTGTACGTGCTAAGTGAAATCAAGGCAGTCATTGAGGTGTCTCAATCAAAAATGACAGCATTCTTTTTTTTTTTTTTTAAGTTCAGACTGACATGATACCTTCTGCAGTCCTCTTGATAACATGTGCCAGAAAGCATGCAGCAGGATCAGAGCTGATTCCAGGGTGAGACTGCAAAGCAAAAAATATTAAACCTGAATCCCAGTTCTGACAGCTATTCCCGGTGACCTGAAGGATAATTTCTGGCGTGCCACATTTACTTCATTCTAGGGCAGCATGTGATTCCCAACAGTTGCACAGTGCCCCATACCCCTGCATGGATCATAGCACTTACCGCTGTGAGCTCTAAATAATGTGTTCATGTACTGCAAGGAAGGGGTTTTAAGTGTGACATTTGGTTACCAGCCCTGAAAATGCTGGTCCACCTCAATTTAAATCTTCACTTTAGGTGAAAAACAAGACATCATCATTAACCTCTATATTCCTGTTGCCACGCAATGGCAGAGGAATAAAAATGTGAGTTATTAGGCAGGTCTATGGCAGTGGTATTTATTGCCTCAGGACTTCACATCAATGCAGATAATAAAATGCATATTGATATTGGCCCACATACAACTGTGCATAAGAAAACTCTTTTCTGGGAGAAGGGGCAGTTTCTCATTCTTTTCTGTAAAATGTCAATGAAATCGGTGAGACCTTGTAGGTATGATTGTGGTACAAATTATAAATGCTAACAATTAAGGCATTATTTAATATAGCTGGTATTCTCTGGCAGCTTAAATGTGAAGTATTTTCATAGCAGTGACTGTCAGCACAAAGTATCAGTCTTGTTTGGTGATGCTGTTTCAAAATGATGGATCCCTTAGCAATAAAGAAAACTGTAAATATCACCTTAAATCTTTGAAACGTAAGGCAAACCTTAACTGATGTGAGATTTCATTCTCCCTGCCTATTGCAACCCAGGGAACAAGTTGATAACACAACTACTTACGTGTCACCTTACTGTTAAAAGCAGCTTCTGATAGGCATCTAGCAGAAGCCTATTTTATTCTCTGGAGTATACAACGTAGAAGAGATGTTCACTGTTATTCTGTACTGATGCTTTTCTCAAGTGTGCTGGTCCGGGGTTGGATTTCAGCATTTCTATATGAGAATGAGTATCTGAAAAAAAAAAGTCAGTGGTCTAATATTTAGTCTTTTAATGAAATGGTTCTCTCAGTGATAAACCTCTTTGCTATTATGAAGGATATCCTTTAGAAGAGTATATTGAGAAAGAAGCAAATATTTGATTAACACAGTCTTACACCATTATGCTAAAATCTCTTACTAAACTATCTCATTTCTTTAGGCAAATTCAGGGACAATATACATGTAAATTTGATAATCATGGAAGTTTGTGATTTGGATACACGTTAGGTGGTAATTGCAAGGGACTGTAACTGAATATGTAAATTACTTTTACATCTATATTTTACTCAGAGAGCATGCTTAAATCAAGTCTGCACTGAAGAGGCTGCACAAAGACTTATTATTCATTTTTATTGTTAAGTTTTTTAATTAATACCTGTTGGCCAAATTATGTTTGTCTAAAATAATTGTGCCAGTGAAAAGGCAGTTGTGACTCTTGACTCCATGAAGTTTCTTAGGCAAGCTGAGCTAGGGAAAGGAGCTATCTACTTACTCCCAAATTAGAATTTTTATGAAGAACTATTCATTTTTCTGCTTCCTGATATAAGCAGATCAGATCGTCAGCTATAGGCAACAGGGTAAAATTGTGCAAAGGTTCCTGTGGCAGAGTGCAACGCTCATTAGCACACAGACACACTGGTCTGGCATGCCTAGGGTATAACAACAAAAATATTCTGAGCTTGTAGAACTCAGTAGTTCTACAGTTATCCTGTACCTTTGAGCTACATGTGCTGAATGGAATAATTAGGTCAGTAATCAAGAACTGAAACTTTACTGGTAGATGATAATCTGCTTTCTGGTAATGGTTGACCCCTGTAAAGAATCAGCATGAGTTTCATTGGTTAACAAGATGAAAGACTGCAGCTTGATAGGAGCAATCCACTTACTTGTGTAAAACAGTAGACTTACTGTAAGTTGCATGGACTGACAAATGAGACAGCAGGAATAAATTGATGCTTGGGTATTTTGAGATCTCTTGATGGAAACCCCTCTATAACATGAGCAATAAGCTATACATTTTTACTTTTAACTTTCTCTAAGGGAAAGCGAAACAGACCAATGTTGCAGAGAAGAAGGTATGGATGTTCAAGAGATGGTTGTCTGTGGTACACGTGGGTACTTAAATTGTTAATCTACATAAATGACCTATGGTAAAGATCAAGAGTGGTGACACAAGACATAAATAACGTGCTTGGTAAACATCTGGTCTCCTAGAAGCAGATAAGAAAATAAATAAACTATAGACAGTAAAATCATACATATGCTTAGTTTATGAGGAGTATATCTAGAGCATCCTTTGAGTAAGGTCTGAGAAGTTCCATACTAGGCTTTAGGGTTCCATTGTTCTCAGAGGTATGCAACGAATCTGTTACTCTATATTGTAACTACTAGCAAAAAACTGCCGAAAAGTTTACTTTCTGGAACCCTGTATATCACTCAGCTTTTCCAGGTAGAACTGGGATGATGAACCTGTGTAAATTAAGTTGCAGAGGGGGCAAGATCATGACACCTTGATAATCTGTTGCAGAGAGAGAGTTCTTTGGTGTGTGCTAGGAACCTCATATTTTAATTATTTTTAGAATGAGAAGAAAGAAAGAAAGGAAGAGCTCTTTGATGGCGCATTTACAGACTTGATTTCTTGACTTTCATCATAGAGGAAATATCTTTATGGAAAGATATTTATGGAAAAAATATACACATACCCCAACCTTGTACTGTTTTGTAATTGAGACAAACCAATTACACAAAGGAAAAATGTATTATAAAAGCAAAACAACAGCAGCAACTGTAAATGAAAGCAAATAAGAATAAAAAATGTCACAAAAAAATCCCCAACAAAGCAAAATGTTTGCATCCATGACGTGAATTTCCTGATGACTTTAGGGAAAGAGGGTTGGGAGCAAAGGTGCAATTTGACAAAAGATGTTACTTACACTGTCAAGACAATTCTGATGAGTCTGTCGACAGTGTGTGGATACCTAATCTCACATGTGATGCCAAGGCCATAAATTTGAGATAATTTATTCATGGAGAATTAATCTGCCTTTGTCAAGTGTCTATGCTGAGAACTCATTTACTGATATATTGCCTTAGTACAAAACACAAAAATCTACTCAGTGAAAATATTTTTAGGATATTTTGGCAGTAAATGTCTATGTAACCATAAAAATATCCTCTTGGTCCTGTTGTGAATGCTTACTATTGATCAGCGATGTTTCGTCAGAGGTGTGGAATCCAGCTTCAGTGGGGGTGATCATTCTTGAAGCTCACCACATCCTACATAAATCTGTCCCTTGTAACTCTGTGGTCCTGTGCACTGTAAGCTGCCACAGGCACTCGGCACAACATGAAGGCGGAAGGACTTTGACACCGAGTGTGATGCTATATACTGGCTTGTGTTTTGGACGGGATGAAATTGTTCAAGTGACAAGCTTACACAACAGTGGATTTTCAGGCCAGCCAAAAGTTCTGCATAAATTTGCTCTGAATTTAGCCAATCACTTTGAACCCCAGAAGGGGCAAAGGAAGATTTACAAGTCAATATGCCCTGTTTTATCATTTTTCTAATGAAATATTTTTACTTTTCCTCTTAGAACACTGCTTCACTTTGTAGTTAGACCACATGTACTTACTTTCTGCAAAGCACAGAGGTTATTTGTGTTTGATGAAAACAAATATAATGTTTTCATATTTATTTATGAGTATCCAACCTACAACTTTTTGCCTAAAACTTTCACCTCTGTAGTCTCTACTTCTCTCTAACTAGTCCCTAGCCAAAAAAAAAAAAAAATAGGGATTCACACAATTCAGATTTTATTCCTCATGACCCCTTCTGTTCCCTTTGAAGTCAGTGAGAAACATTTCAGAGCAGCAGCAAAAGAGGGTTAGATCCTGTTTGTGTCTGCCTAGCAAGGAAGAGATTGTCTTGAGTTCATCAGAACTTCTGGTTCCTTTCAAAGGCTAACCTCAATTTTAGATTTAATTAATTTTACCATCATAGTAGAAGAGGAAATTTTGATAGCAACAAACTGAAAATAGGGTTATGAGTTCATGCTGGTGATTCCTGACACTTGAAAGATTCATGGGTCTCAGTGGGAAGGTTAAAAGGATGAGCTTTGTTCAGAAAGTGATCTTAAATCATGGTGAAAACTTGTGTCCATTCAATGGCTTTTACAGGTAGAAGTGAGGGAAACTTAAGATGGTAAAATGGCTAAAGGTATTTCCTGAACTCCCAAAGCATGATTTTTCTTGTCATTACTGATGTGGTTCCCATTGTTTATGTAAAATCTGATGGTCACTTTAAATGTTGAATGACAAACAGATATAAACAAAATGAAAGACAATCACTTCTTTTCCAGAAAGTTGTCATTTTGTTTTCTTTTAATAAACATCTTTAGTATCAGGTCTCTCAACTCTTGACTTCGGTTGTACTTTTCCTTGTCCACATTAATTTTGTGTGTTCTTGTCTAATCTATAGTGATTTATGATTTAACATCTTCTTAAGAGTCCATAGAAGTATATGCCTTTTTTATGTTTCAGGGAGATAGTCTTTCATTTGGACATCACTGCCATCACCAGTCTATCATAAAAACCACCAGAGCATTATTGCTTTAATCAGGCATATAGTTTTGCAGAATGCTGATGCTTTTGATATGATGTACTATATCAAAAAATAGTAAAGGGGCCTGATTCTGTAGTATTCCTTCGGGAAAAGATCCTGCTGTAATCACAATTGGCTTTAGGATCTGGCCAGGGATTGCTATTGCCTGTAGTGATTTCTATTGCTTTGCAACAGCTAAATCCTTATTTTGTTCCATAGCATTCACCAATATTTCAATCCAACCTGTTTACTACTCCAAAGAAAAAGTGAAATCTGATACATGATATGTCTCTTTTAAACTATTTTGTGTCTCTAGGGTGTATGTAAACTAGTCTCATAATCCTAAACTTCAATAATCGATAACGACCAGTTTAGTGCAAATTCCAATAGATAGCATCAGTTTATGGAAAACAGAGTCACTTAAATCAACTTTTTATTCCCAAACCAGACAATTGAATTCAAATCTGGGCAAAAATCATCTATGTCCTAATTCTCCCCTTCTATTTTATTAGTTTTAGCATGCTTCAAGGATTAGTTGTATGTGTAATAGTAGCTGTGTTCAGATGAGTTTTATTCCAGTCCACAAACATCTTCTCCTTCTACCCCTCAAATTTCTGTTCTGGGAGCAAAGCTAAAGACTTTTTGGATTTCCCCTCCCCACATGCATCCCCTGTGTAGAATTGATTTATTGTCCCATTTAAATACAGCGTTCAATATTCAGGTGTATGAGTGTGACATAAGTAAAGTGGTGTACTCTGCTGAGCCAAAGGAGCTATTTTCCTGGGAGCTGCTGGAATTTACGGTAGACTTGCCACCAGCATAAATATCATTGGTCCATTGTCACAACCCAACAGTAAACCACTTCAGGCTCATGGAAGTCAGGTGGTCTTGAAGAGCAGAGAGCAGAAATAGAAGAGGAGAGCTGTTGCCACATATGTAGGGATGAGGGTTTGAGGCAGCTATGCCTTGGCATGGCAGTGACTGGGTCAGCCCTGCCCCATACGCCTGGGGAAAGGAGGATGGTTTCTTGGAACAGGGGAAATGTTGATTTTTATTTTGGTGATTGATTGGACTCTGAGGAATGCAATGGGACGCTGATTGGAAGATGCCAGGGCAGGGGGGCAAGATCCATTGAGGCCTTCAGCTGGAGAAGGGGCCTGGAGCAGGGTGAGCTTTGAGTTCACTGAGAAGGGGGATTATCCTTCCCTCTCCCACTGGCTTTACCACAATGTCAGTGATGATTTCAGCTGAGTGCAAAGGTGACTATCAGCTCCTCCTCCTCAATCTCCACTTCTCTCAGAAAGCTTGAAGGTATCCCTGTTATCGCACACTGACCATAAGCCTCCCAGGGAAAGGAACTTCCCAACAGTTTGCCCACCCAGGAGAAAAACCTCCCAAGGTTTTGTTGGAGGGATAAGGTTTTCCAGCTCCATCTCAGTGCCCAAGGCAGCCAGGGCTGCTGAGCTCGGCTGGGAGGAGGCACCTCAGAGAAGGTAAGGGAGGAAAAGGGTGAGTTATGCCAACTAGAGCTGCTTTTAGATACAACCTCTTTCAAATGGAGAGATAAATTAATCTCCACGATGCAGTTTCACTGTTTCAGTGACCCACAAATTACTATGGAAATTGTATTTCTTGGCTCCCCCCTACCCCACCTCCTGATTCTTCTCAGGTGGGAAAGCGGAGTCAGCGGAAAGTGGTGGCAGGGGCTTGGTGGGGCTTCTCGGCGTTGCTGCCTGTTAAAAGCAGCATGGGGAGAGGCAGAGGGAGTGGAAAGAATGAGAGAAGACCCTGCCGAAGAGGGCAAGTCCCACTCTGTGTTCAGTGGGTCCACCCTGTGTCCACCCCTGCCGAGCAATGGGTAGAAGGGCCATTGACTGTCATGGCCGTGCCTGGTGCTGGGCTGAGGCACCCTGGCATCCCTCACCTCACCTGGCTGGATGCAAATAGTACAGTGCCTGTGTCTGAGGAGAAAAAAGGCTTAAATGTTGGCCAGTGGGCTCCTCTAAACCCAGGGGAGGCAGTTTTGTTCCCCAGCAGTGATCTGGAGCTATGTACAGGGCCAAACCCGGTGATGTGAGACCAGCTGGTGTTTTATTTGCTTGATGGATCCTCCTCTTGGATTCCTATCCCCTTCACCCTTCCGACAGTGTTGCCATATTTTGGCTTAGTGCATTACTATTAGTATATGTGCATGATTTTTTTATCATCAAAAGAAGGAACTATTACACAGCATCCCTCATATTTCTTGCTGACGCTCTTCTGTGAGAGACATGAAGACAACTGAACCAAAAGTTAGCTCTAAGATTTAATTCATCACCTGCACATCTATAAGATTGATCAGCTGAATGCCCTTAAGAAAAAGGCAAATCTTTTTTAAGAATTAAGCTGAAAGTAAGGGGGGAGCCACTCCTCAGGACAATGTCTCAGTAACGCTTCACTTGGGTTAAAAAGCTATTGTTTTTCATCCCTTAAACACTTGGTGAATGGAAGGTAATGATTTGATTGGTTATAATGTTTAGTTTGTTTTGTTGGTTTATTCAGTTTCCTACTGTGAGAAATATATTTGAGATGGCTTTAAACTGTTCCATTTTGTGGCTTGAAATCAGAATTAATCATAAGGCTCTTTTTTTTTTCTTTTTTAATAAAATGAAGTGTTTCAAGTTGTAAGATTCACCTTGCATTGTACACCGTCTCATACAAGCTGCATGCTTCATGGATTTAAATAACAGTCAGGGCTTTTAATCATAAGTAATGGCAAAAGCAGAAGCAAATTAAGAGCTGCAGGCGAGAGCAGAATAACGCGTCCTGGTGAGATTTGAGAATTGATGGTTTATGTGATTATTCATACTTCAGGAGCACCTGTGGGCTTTGCTCAGGGAAGGTGGGCTAGGTGTGGTAGATGCATGTAGCGCAGGACATTTCCTGATGGACAACAAGAGGCAGAAGGTGAATGAAATACACAGATGGAGCAGAGCATGATGCGGTAGAAATGTGTCCAGTTATGTTTTTAGGAAAGTAGCTGTGGGCATAATAAAGCTCTGTGGATGTTATGGACATTTGGCAGCAGCAGGAGTGGAAGAGGTCCAGTCATGGCTCCTTGGGGGAGTTTGATTAGTGTGTAGAAGCACAAAGAGATAATAATGCTCACAAAGTGGTTCCAGGGCACAAGAGCTGCAAAGGAAAAGGTTTTTATACTCGCAGTTTGCAGGTGATGTGAAGAAATGTCAAGTAATTTCATTGTAGGCAACAAAAATTCATCATGGATGTGATGTCATACTTGAAGTTGTATTTAAAAAATAAAAATAAAGGTTTTAATAATATTCCAGAAAATGCCATCTCTTCTCTGGGAACTGAGCACACAGTTATGAAGCCCCAAGAAGAGATTTGCCAGCTGAACCTTGCTGGTATTCTCATATTTCTGGAAAATCAATGCATGCGAAGTGAACTTAAATAATTTGAAATATTAAGAATTTATATTAATATTTATTAATGTACATGTCTATCAAAATATGGTAATTCTGTGCAATTGGATCATCATAGCATTTAATATGTTTGGTTGATCACTTAA
Organism: Thinocorus orbignyianus; assembly: GCA_013400375.1. Lineage (NCBI taxonomy): Eukaryota > Metazoa > Chordata > Aves > Ciconiiformes > Thinocoridae > Thinocorus > Thinocorus orbignyianus. The sequence continues at coordinate 558,780 of VXBW01005588.1, read as the reverse complement.
CTCATTGCCATTTCCAGCCTCCCTCTCCAAAGCTTTGTGCTTGAGGCAGTCATTAATACCCTGGGCAAGGAGAAATAACCTTCTGCCACAACAGAATTGTGACTTCCTCTCACTTTGCATGAGTGGAAATCATTTCACATGCTGGGAAGGAACCTGAGAGGACTTGGGAGTCCTGAAGCAGCCATAGGTTAAGGGAACTTTTCTACCCTAATGTGACAGTTCTGTCTGATTTTCAGTCCATAGATAAACAGGCTGTAATTTCCGTTGCTCCTTTGAAGTTTTCCTGCTGCTCCCTGTGCACCACCCTGCAAGTCACATGCAGTATCCTCTGAAATTCTTGTGTCTTGCACAGTAGCATGCAAGACAGGTGGTTGCCTGTTACTTATACATTTTTGCATATGGCTATTAATAACAAACCATTTGAATGACCTACAACCTATATTTTGGTAAACACTGATTAGTCACTACCTGTGATTATTAATGTTGTAGAAGATTTGTTGGCTAACACTGTAGTGATCCTCAAGCTTGAGTTCTGCCTCTTTGATGTAAAGCAAGCAGAAGGCTTTTTTCTCTTGCCCCAATCAACCCTTTTCATCCATTTCTCTGCACTTACTCCATAGTTACCTTCTCCACAGCTCTCCCTCCACCTCACGCCCCTGAGTCCGTAGTTGTCTAGTACCAAGGTGTTTTCTATTGCAGTTTAGCTTGTATCCTTAGTGTGGCTGTTTTGGAGCTGGAAGTAGCCCAAATAGTCTTTTTGTAATGGCTTTAGGTTCTTGGCTTCTTTGCTTCAATTGGATGCCTCCCTGGTCTGGACTTCTTTTAGCTGCTTTCTTGGCTTGATGATCGTTTTTCTCCTAGGCTGCAATTGTCTGGTCTGAAGAGATCAAGCAGAATCCTGACCCTCTGTACTCTGGAAGGAGATAATTGAAGTGTTTCAGTGTTCTTGAAGTAGGGAGTCTGTATTTTCCCTCTCGCCTCTGCTGTTTAGTCTCTTAGTCTTCTCTACTGCTACTTCTTGGATAAACAGGGAAGAAGCGGCACGACAACATTTCTGTGTTTCACCATGATTATGGTTGTGTTTACTTTAGTCCCTTGTCTGAACCCAGCACAATAGATAGCAAATTTTCCTTTTGCTTCAAAAGTCCGTGCTTGAACTTCTCCAGAACTTCTACATTATAGATATCACAGCAGTAATCTGTGATCAGATACTTCCCCATTAAGTCCTGCAAAAGGTGGATTGAAGACAAAGGCAGTGTTTATTTGAAATGTGGTCATTTCAGTGGGTGCAGAAAATGCTTTCGATTTCCATGGTCTTCTTCAATGACTTCCATGAACTCTGCATTTCACTAGCCTCCTGGGCTATATGGAATGGTTGGTTTTGTTTGTTTGTTTGTTTTTTATTGTAATACAATGCAGCAGAAAGCCTCTGGTGACAGTTTTCTCTTCTGTGTCCCATTAAGATTTCTTGATGTTGTACTGCAATTAAATCCATAGCTTTTGCTTCCCAGCAGTGGCTGGTTCTCCTGTATGTCAGCTACTGACAGCTGCTTGGAGTACATGCTCTTGTTTTTGTGGATCTCTTATCGACATCCTGCATTTGCCCATTGGCCTCAGCGTAGCTTTATTGTCTATCATCAGGTCTTGCTCACAAGTATTATGGTCTGCTGTTACTGCCTTGTCAGTGTTGTAGGGATAGCATTGTAGCTGGCTACTCAATCCTGTAGGAACAGAATTGGTCATTGACCTAATAGTGTAGCTGCTAACGTGGTGATTGAATTGTTGGCAGTTTTTCCTATAGTGGGTATACGTTGATAGCCTTTGGTTTTGCTGAAGTCACATTGTGTAGCTCTGTGTAATTGGAAATCTCAGCATCTTCAATCACTGCATGCATTGCCTGCTTCTCAGAGTGGCCGTGGCTTTTAAAATGAAAAGATAGTGATTTTCAGCACATTTGATATGCCAAAGACCACCTGTCTGTCTATCACCTTCTCCATCCCCCACTTCCTTCGTGTATCCTGGGCCCAAATACCTGTGTCAGATCTGCATCTTATTTTCTTTTTACCTTGGGCTTCAGTACTTGTTCTGACTGTTACTGTTTTAACCTTTTCCCTGCCAGATCACTTACCTTTTCTGTTGGCAACCATTTCTCTAAGGTCAAGTGCAATTTAAGCTTCTCTCCTATGTGATAGAATAAAATGTCCCAAGCCTTTCTCTGATTAGCAGTCTCTGATGCCTACAGAGGTACATGTTAATTGGAGAAAGGTCCTACTTACTACAAGACATGACCTCTCAGTTCTGTGTTGCTCAGTAATGCTTGGTCAGCAACAACCAACCACTCTGTTCTATTTCTTGGTTGTGGCTCTATAAAGAAAGGTATTTCTCTCCAGGCTTTTTTTTTTTTCTCCTTTTTTCCTCGTGGATGTCAGTACTTGCTAAACACTGTCATTAGCTGTTACTGGGTTTGAGGTAGTATTCCTGGCAAATATTTCTCATAGGTCTCTCATTTTTTTCCTCAATTATGTTGTAAAAATTCTCATTTTTTATTCCTGATAATTATCTATTAATGCAGATTGTTTTTTCATTTACTGTCTCCATGTTTGAGTAAAGATTTTGTGTAGAAACTCCTTTCCTTTAGTTGCCAACCAGAAATCTGAATCCCCATCTGTGCCTAAGTTTCTAGTAAATGATCTTTTGTCCTGTTACTCTCACTCTGTTCTTTGTTATGTTTCCATGGTTTTTTTGTGTCAATTGCAAGGTCATAAAATTCCCCATTTTTACATCTGAATTAGCCTTTTATTCAGATAAATACTTGCAAAAATACTGTATGTGATATGAAAGATGTGAAAATGTATTGATTGTCTTACATCTTCACCAAACTATTTTCAAGATCTGTTTTATTCTCTCCTGCTTTCACGGTGTTTGGCCAAAGTGGTAAACAAATGATTCAGCAATATATGAGGCAATGGAAAACTTTATTTAATTTCTGGAGTGAAAATAAATTTGTTTTTTGTGGATTATTATCCACCATTACATGTCTGTGTTTTCTGAGTATTCATCTTCCTAGTCTTTTGCTATTAGCTGTCTTACACGTTTTCATGTCTTTACTGTTTTCTTTTCACACATGGCTTGAGTAATAATTTTGTAGTAATCTGTATCTCTGGTTCTGCTCAATCCATATCAGGCTTATTGTTTTGCACAGACTATAGGTAGAGTGTAATACAGATGTGTTTATTGGAGGGCATGAGAGCTTAATCCAAAACCAGCATTCATCTGATTAAAGCTGAAGCTGTCAAGAATTTAGGCATGTAAATTTAGGATTACAGTCCTGAGAACCTTGGCTCTGCTACAACCTAAAACTAGGGTACCTACATGACTTTAATATCTTACTTTTTAATGTTAGTCTGCCAAGTGCCTGGATAGCTTCTTTTTGTGTGCTGAGGTTTGTCTCTTTTTTTCCAAAGTGGTACAGGCAGAAGGCTGTACGTGTCAGGAGGAACAGCATCCAAGTCCCAGCAAGGCTATTCTAGTAGGTGCTGCCACTGTGTCCTTACCAAGCATTCATCAAATGTTGCCAAAAACCCCCTCTTACAGCTACTGCTTCAGATGAAATGATGGAGGAGTATAGAGGATAGATAACTTACCTTTTCTCTGGAAGACCTGTGGTTAGTTTTCACTTATGTAAAGCACAAGACCCTTCCTCTACCTGAGCAGGCTCAAGCCTATATGTCCCTTCCCAAATGTTCCATTTATCCTTTAAAATGCTAGCATGCATGCAATTTCGGATTCATGGGACAACGACATGGCAAGACCCACTGGCAAGCTGATTAAAGTGCTTATCTTTGAATGGGGAGTCTTGGGTTCTCATTCCTGCTTCTAGGCCTGTTTTTGTGTTTTGAATTAAACAGTTATTGGTTATAGCTCTGAGTCCTTCAAACTGATATTGAATGGCTTGTTTCATTTTATTTTTAAATAGCATACGTGTCCTAAAGAGCCAGGTGATAAACTGTGTCTGTCAGATCAAAAACTAAATAAATGTAAATATCCCTTAGGCCAGGGAAATTCTCAGTTTACTTTGCTATTTTTGCAGTAATGAAAACACTTGGAAAAATCACATCTCAACTTCAAGAGGAGTTTTATACAGGAGAAAAATGAATACAGGAGAAATGTGTGCAAAAGCAATTTACTGCATTCAGTGGCTCTCTAAAATCTCCTTTTGTTCAACCTTTATCCACAACATATATTTAAAAAGCATTCTTTCCACACCTGGTCTAACTGAGAGTCCTTAATCAGGTCTTTGTCACTTTAGTTTGTTGCAAATTGGAGAGAAATCACAAATTCAGCGTTTTATAAACACAGCAAATAACCTCTGGTGAGGTGCTTTGATTTCTCTATGCTGTCACTGATCTCTGTGACCTTGGGTGAATCCTGGAGGCTTTGTGTATAAGCTGGAAACTGAAGCAAGTGATGCATCTGGCCTAGTAACAGACCCCCTCCCTCCTTGAGCTTTTTAGGAACCCTGAGAAGTTCTCATACAGCTGCACCAAGCTTATGTCTGACCATCACTTGTGTATACTATTGTTAACGCTTCTCTCTCTGGGATCTTGAAATACACTGAATACCTTTTGTAGCCATTGGCATAGACATTAGTTGATGTTCAGTGGGGCTTCCTCCAGAAGTATATGTGGGGATTGCCCTGTAACCAGACTTAGGAAGGACCCTCACAAGACCAGCTATATTTAGACTCTGTACTTCACAAGTAGCAGCTCAGGTTGACATTAGAGTACAGATACACTTCTTTTCCTGTGCTTAGACAGCAATCCCTTGTCCTTAAGATGAAGGAGAAACATCCATTATTATCAAGCATTGAAAAACACTAGAGTGCCACTCTTCTTTGTCTATTATCTATATACGTGCTGGTACAAGTACTAGCAACAAGGAAAAAATGTAAAGGAAAGGTCAGAGCATAATACTGATGAACTGGGTGCTCCATTACTGCATGTGTACTGCCCCAGTCCGTTTGGGCAGACTGACTTGGATTGCCTTCCAGCATACCTCTGCTTTAATTAAATGTATTGGGAAGTGGAAGAAATTCTATGCTCTTCCTGACGTTCTATATTAATACCTTGCAAAACCACTAGACTAAGCTACTTTTGTGGTTTATGCTTAGGTATGCACATTCTGTATTGAGAAGTAATTAATATTTATTTTGATGCAAATATATTTTCTGTTTATGCTATGGTCTTATTATTACCTTATGTTCCTCTCCTATCATTGTTGTATTTGGCTATTTTACTCTGATGTTAAGGCAGTAATAGCCTTTATGTTACCAGTTTTTATGTTTTTGAGAGTATGGCAGTGTTGCTGAGCACTTTACAGTGAGCTTTCTCCCATCTTGCAGTCATATGTTTATTGGAAAATATAATATTCAATTAAAGTATTTTTAAAGGCAGTTTCTGTCCATGACACTTGTGGAGGAACTTGCAAATGGGTATCATAGTTATCTGAAAATCAAATGGCAAATAAAAGCAGTATAAGTAAATACTTTCTAGACTGCATTATTTTTAGACTTAGTTGCAGTGTTTGAGGAGCTATTTGGTGGTAAGACACTGGAACAGGAACAGGTTGCCCAGAGGAGTTGTGGATGCCCCATCCCTAGAAGAGTTCAAGGCCAGGCTAGATGGGGCTTTGAGCAACCTGCTCTGGTGGGAGGTGTCCCTGCCCATGGGGCTGGAACTGGATGATCTTTAAGGTCCCTTCCAACTCTAACCATTCTAAGATTCTAAGTATAGCACTGGAATTAAGGCATACCTATTCAAAACTTGTAGTGCTGACTTTTGGTGTATGTTTTTATCATATGTTCAGTGATGGCTCTGGGTCCTACTTGGAAATAAAATGAATAATAATAACTTAGTAAATCAGACAGAGTAAAGTATAAAGACTATACAGGCATGCACACACAGAGGGAAGAAAACACTCTGTTTTGTAGGTTTTTGTAAGTTTTTTTTCTGGTATGGAAATCCCCACATGAAAACTACACTTTATAGAAACATAATAAATCTTCAGTAGAGTTCTAAAACTTAACTGCAGCAAGTGCTACCAAAAAGACCCTCAAGTATCTTCTCATTAATTCTATGTTGTTACATACGTAATAGACGTATGGCACATTATCAGCAAAGTTTTAAAAAGTAGGGTTAGGCAGAAAGTGATAGTTTATCTACATTTTCTCTTATGTACAAGCCTTTAAAAATACTAATACAGGTTGAGAGGTAGCTATAAGCCCCATTCACAAACCAGACCTGTGGCTTTGTCTGGTGCTGTGCAAACACTGTACGAAGTCCTAATCCAGATGCTAAGAATGGAAGTATGTACAGTGATTTCCTTCTCTGCTATGATAACCACATGTAGAGGAAAATCCATGCGGTGAAACAGGTTCTTTTTGTCCAGAAATAAGCCTTGATAGAGATGCTGAATATATTGAGGGATATAATTGTGTATCAAGGCCATCTTTAATGGGAGTATTTTGTCTCCTGTGTCTCCCTGCTTGTCAGGTGTAAATTGATGTTTGACTTGAGCTGCAATTGAGAATGTATTTTAAGACTTTAATTTTAGAAGCTACCAATGTGATAAGGAATAGTATTTCAAAAGTACTTTGCAACGGATGGAGTACCTGCCTGTCTGCTCGTATTAGTGAGATGTGATGTTTGTTCCAATATCAGGCTGAATATAGGACTGAGGATCATTTTTAGTTAACTGCCAAGGCCCAAATAGTGCAGAAATTGCATTTTATGTCACTTCAGATATCAAATATATTCCATACAGTTTCAAAGCATGTTGCAGAAGTGAACAGAAGTGGTCTAAGACAAGTCTCATTGCTGTCTTGGTAATGGAAAAGTTCTGTTGGACCTGCCATACGTGTCTTGCACCGGTACTTTTTTCTATGTACTGACAAGAAGCAATATGATTTTTCAATTGCAGAACTCATCATTCTTATGATGTTTGCATGTGCAAAGAGAGAACAGGTTTTTTGCCTCATTGGAAAGTCAGATTCACAAGATTTTTTGCAGGCAGTACCTTCATCTGAAACAGTTGTTTTGTGCCTGTATTCTTACACATTTTAGACCCTCAGCAACTTAGAAAACTAACCAAGAGCTCAGCCATTTGAAAATCTCTGAAATGGTAAGGTGGATGTAATTTTTGCCTTTTCTCTTTTGATTTGTATTTCTCAGCTTCTGATAGAATTGCCAAATTTCCCAGAATTGCTGAAACGCTGTAAACAAAGCAATTGTTGCTATTCTGTGCTGTGTTGTGGTTCAGACCTCTTCTTGTCTGGTAATGTTACCGTTGAAGCTTATCAAACTATATTAAAGATGGAGGGCAGTATGGATCTGTGGGAACAGACAGAACTATCTGTGTTCCCTGGAGAAGACAGAAGCTGTGGCTTCAAAATAATTTGTACTCATCTGTAGACTACCAGATCACCCAGCAAGATGAACTGGATCTAATTTGGATTTTGGCATGCACCCATATTTCTGTCATCTTCCCTGGTGCGCATGCTGGCTTTCAAGGCTGCCGGGGAAGACAAAACCATGCCTGATTTCTCCAAAAGTCTGCTGATACAACCTCAACTTGTCCATACATCTGTAAGGAATGCAGAATTCCAGCAGAATGAGTTTCCATTGGGAATTTTTTTGTGTTATATAGCTAGAAGATTTTTGATCTGGTTCTGTGGGCCTTACAGCCAGGTTTGCTGTATTACTGAGCTGTGGTCTAAGCAAGGAAATGTAAGGTTTAGAAATTCTTTATTTCTTAGCTCTACTTGTTAATAGTTACAGGTCAAGGACAGGCATATGCAGTTTTAATGGTAAAAAAATAAAACATATGTGCAGTAAACAAATAAAGAAGGAAGAGATACAATACCAAAACAAGTCCCTAACATTATGCTTAGCAACAGGGATTTTATCTATTCTAAGTAAGTCATCTAAGTCATCTAATTAACTTCTACGACCCATCATATCTGGTGTAGCTGTAAGAAGTCTAAGAAGTCTCCAGGGCACATGTCCTCCTTTACTTTCTTTCTTCTTTTTTTTTTTTTATTTTTAAATAAAAAGAAAAAAGAAAAGAATTTTTTTTTTTTTTTAGTGTGAAATAGAATGATCTAGCCTCTGTCAGTCATCCCTTTACAAGACCTCATTTGTTTGTTACTTGCAATTTGGCAATGGGACATCACTGGCACTTTGACAGTATTAAATAATGTTTTTCCCTGTCCTTCCTAAGATTTCTTAAATAACACTTTTATGGCGTATCTGGATTGGATTATCTTCCTGTCTTTAAGCTTTAAGTTGCCTACCCCATTTTACAGCCTTTTAAAAAGATGATACGACTTTAGAAAATATATTATGATAAAGATTACTAGCATGCAGTAATCTTAAAACTTGTGATATGTAGCTCACCAGAAAAGCTCACAGGCTTTTCTCAGGTATATATGTACACACATGTGTATATGTGTACATGTATATATGCAGATAAAACTTAGTCTATTAGTCAATGTGTAAGGCTAGAAAACCAAAACTGCCTATCCCTTCACTCTCTTCCACTTTCACTGTTTTGGGTTTGGAGGGATTTGGCAGACTTTCCATTGCAGGAGTCAAGTGCTATACTATATGCTCTGAGACTTATTTTAGGAAATACTAGACTATTTTTTGACACAATAGACGACTTCAAATGCAGTAGCTGTGCATCTGTTGCCTTTTGTTTGCTGTCCAATTGCTATTGCTCAGAAGAGGTGCAATTTTAAGGAGATGTTCCTGGTTAGTTATATCACTTTAATACTGATGTCTCTCTCAGACAGGGCCAAAAATCTCTAGTCTATCAGTGTTCTATAGTCTACCAGTGAAAAAAAAGTAAAGGAAACAAAAAAATTCACACCTTAAAAGAATGCTTCCATAAATTTTGGAAGCTGTGCTTAGGGATAAAAGTAGTCTTCTCATATTTTCTTTCACCTGATTTGTCTTTTAGTCCTTAAAAGAACTAATTAGAACTTTACAGGACATTGACTTTTCTTATATGTACAAATTTCTACCAGTCAGGATAGACTTCAAAAGAATCAGTGGAAATTCTTATAAGTACCAGTGTGGAGCATGGAGAAATGTTTGTGTGTCTTGTTCTTCTCTGTGGAAAAATCTCCAAAAAATCCCTCTTTCGTGCTTTGGTTTGGAAAATTGGTGTATGTCAAACTATTTTGAATGTTGTAATTGTTTTGCAGTGCATTTTTCTCCAGTGTAATCGTCAGTGAGAGAGTTAACCATGTCAGCTGGGAAGCAGTCTGACTGTGAGGCATTTTCCACCCTGGGGTCCAGTATGGTCAAGGAGCTATAGATACCAGTTTAGAAACAGAAGATTGTTATACTATAATCTTACTTGTCTCAAGTTACGTATTTTTGGGCAAGACAATCAGGAGAATTGGTGGAAATTTTTTTTCTTCCCCAGGTTAGCCAAAGGGATCCAGAACAGTGTGGGCTATTTTTATAAATCAAGGTGAGTTTTAATGGCTCATTTTAAAATAGAGCTTGCTGCCCATTGAAACCCTGTGTGTGCTGGCCTTTGGCCTTCTGAAGATGAAGAGCTACTAGGACTGGGGGCTACTGCTTGTCATAGGCTAAGAGAGGGACCCAGGAACTGTGCCAGTGAAGTGTACTTGAGAGTAGATTGTCAGACTGACTAGATGGCTGATTTTTACTGCTCCTTGAATACTGATGAGAAGGGGGAGGAGCTCTGTCTTCTCCTTTTTCCACTGGTGTGTGTTTGCTCTTCAGTGGGTGGTTCTTCTCTCCTGACTCTAGATGGATGCTTTGGCTAAAGACAGCACTACACAGTACCTCACCTCATTTCACTTCTAAGCCTGATGCAATTGGTCAAGGCGAAAGAGTTTATCTAAACTGTCCATAGTAAGGGTCCTTATAGATGAATGTGTACATTTCGGATCTCTAAGAATTAAGCCGAGATGAAGATTAAAATATATCATTAAATCAGCTGATAACAGGAATGTGTCAGGGAAAGCTGGTGTCTCGCCAGCTGTGATTTCTACTGATTTGTTTCCAAAGCAGACTTTCTAGTTCTTTGAAAAGCTATTGAAAAATCTACCACAGCGTAGGAGGAGGTTAAGGAAGGCTGGTTATGTTGAAACATCCTAGAGTTTTTTCTTTGGAATCATTAATAAAGGCAAATAGACTTGATGCTTTCCCAGGGTTCTGCAAATACTACAGTCTGTTACTGATGCATTAGATATGCATAAGGACTCTTAGGAATTTATTTTAATGTTTGGAGTATTGATTGAATTGTAGACAGTTTCCTAATGTTGGCGTTAGTTCATACAATTATCTCTGATAACATGCTAGTGTGGATTATGGAAGGAGTCATAGATTTTGTGGCCTAAAAGGGATCCTCATGACAACCTAATAAGAACCTCTATGCAACACAAGTCCACAGGGGACCTGGTAGAGCCTCTGTACTACTTTGGCTGGCAGGCCTTTAGTTGCAGAGTGTATTGTCTCTTACATAAGACTGGAATGCTTTCTTACCATTCTCCACTCTACACTTGTACTGAGCCTCAATGTATGACAGGCTTCTGGTCCATGCTAGTGGCTTAAAGAATCTGATGAGGAAGGAGAAATCTGAAAGGTTTCATTCTGTCATTTTTAAGGAGATTGTGTCTGTTTGTTTGTTATTCTGGAGAGTTGTTTTGACCTCCTTCAGAAAGTCAGGTTGAGAACCCTGAAGTAGATGATTGATACAGATAAAAATCTTGACATTTTATCCTAGTCCTGATTGGATAAAACTTTAATCAAGGGTGTAGGATCTGGACTAACGTTCCTTGTTTAGGGAACTTTAAATAAGTGATTTGGAAATGGTAAAAGAACCAGTCTTGATAATAGGGACAAAAGCAGGTGGAAACCTTGGCTTTTCTAATTGGGACACTTAGAAGAAGACGTTGGATTCTCTTAAAAGCTCTTGGTAAGAGATAGTGCATATAATCCTTTCTGTGTGATAGTCCCTTGTTTCCTTGGGTGAATACTGTGCTTCACATAAACTACCTACAGTTAATGTGTCTTTCTGTGGATCTCAAAGAAAAAGACTTGAATGAAGTGAGGCCTGCTTCGGAAGCACAGAAGTTTCATAGAATTCTATAATGGTTTAGTTTGGCAGGGACCTTTAAAGGTCATCTAGTCCAAACTGCCTTCCATGGGCAGGAACATCTTTCACTATATCAGGTTGCTCAAAGCCCCATCCAACTTGACCCTGAACACTTCAAGTGATGGGGAATATACAGTTTCTCTGGGCAACCTGTTCCAGTTATAAAACATTTCCTTATGTCCAATCTGAACCTAGATTCTTTCAATTTGAAACCATTGCCCCTTGTTCTGTTGCTACAGACTTTAGTAGAAGTCTCTCTCCCTCTTTCTTATGAGCCCCCTTTCTTTAAACATTGAAAAGCCTCAGTAAGGTCTCCCTGGAACCTCTTCTTCTCCAGTACGAAGGACTCCAGAGCTGGACACAGTTCTCCAGGTGGGGTCTTACCAAGGTGGAGTAGAGGGGCCGAATTCCCTCCCTCAACCTGCTGGCTATGCTTCTTTTGATGCAGCCCAGGATATGATGGTCTTTCTGGGCTGCAAGTGCACATTGCTGGTTCACATGCAGTTTTTCATCCATCATTGTCCCTGTGTCCTTCTCGGCAGGGGCTGCTCTCAATTCCTTCATCCTCCAGTCTGTATTGATACTGGGGATTGCCCCATGTCAGTTGCAGGACCTTGCTCTTGGCCTTGTTGAACTTCATGAGCTTTGCACAGGCCCACTTCTCATGCCTGTCAAAGTCCTTATGAATAGCTTCAGAGTTACTAAAAGTTATGTGAGAGCAAGATCCAGTTAAAAAGCTGTATGAATTGTAACCTTTCATCTTAAAATAGGAGCAAATGCTAGGTCTGCTTTCTAGAAAGTTTTGAGTGTACCCTGATCTCTGCATTCAAGACACAACTTTATTAGTGCTAGTAAATGGTGAATATCTGCCTAAAGTGAAGTATACCGTAGTGTTAAGGAGAAGTCTATTTCCCAGGTGTAGCCAATGGGCAATTTTTGTCAGTTGATTTCTCCATGGCTCTGCTCTCACAGTTTCAGTTCCATGCATTATTTTTTTTCTGAATTTTCCATGCAGTGGAAGGTTATGAACTTCTAAATGCCAGATCTGTTTTTTTTTACATTCTTTTCTGAATACCCTCTTGCAACTCTAACTTTGAAAAAGTTTCAAAGATGTAGTTTTGCTGTACACACAGATCCACTTATACTGCTTAAGGCAACATACCATTCTTGCATACCCAAACAGCTTTACTCAGCTACCATTTGTCAACAGCACTTCTTTTCCTCCAGGCTATTTTGGGTAGGATATGTCATTTAAAACCAGGTCATTCTAGCTATGTGATTATGTGAATATCTTTAGTCATGCATGCACTACACCTCCCCATTAATTAGGTACTTGTTCCTCCAAAGTGATTAACAAACTACTTTATGGTGCTAATTACCAGAGTATTTGACCTCTGACCTAGGGAATTATCATAGATTTGAGACAGGACAATGCTCCAGATTTCTTCTGTGACTAGCTGATTAGAGATCCTCTCAGCTGTTGACAGTCTGCACAATCAGGGGAACAGTTCTCTCTTGAAATGGCTTTCCATCAATGGTGCACTATGTGAGGAACAGCAGGAGCTCTTTTGTAGGGAGGAAGGCAAAGTGTTTCCTTTGGAGTGCTTGTCTTGATTGATGATCCATGGAAGTGTTCATGGTGTCCTCAGTTAACCCCAGCTCTGGAGTTGAGATTGGTTTCCAAGTTCTGGGTTTTCTGGGCTTACAGCCATTTTAGGCACTTCATTTTTACTTCTCATCTAGGATCTTCTGCTTACAGGTGTGCAGAAGTCAGAAATTATCATTTATAAAAGTTGCCATAATGACTTCTCTTACAAGAAAGGTGTTAGGGGTGTGGTTAGGCAGGCAGAATTCTTTTGCTGTGAAAGTAATTAAACTCTTTTCCACCTGAAAAACACTTCTGCCTTTTCTATTTATATTTGCAAGGGAGGATAATCTTGGTGATTATCAGCATTGGAGATTTTCTCAAGTTAAACCTTCCTGAAAGAGTTTAGCAACCAAAAAAGGGTCATGACATATGACTTGAGGTCTCCTGACTCCCTGAAAACATACAGTTTGCCAGTGCCAGTTATCTTTCAGGGTAAAATACTATTTTGAAAGGGAACCTAGACTAGATTTTACTTGATTGAGAGTTAGACCCTTTACCCTTTTGATTCCTTAGAAGACAACAATGTTTGGAGAAAAACAAGCTGAAAGTTATCAACTGTGACTTCCCTAGAGTCTTTAGAGGTGGAGTATGTCAGGACTGTTTGCACTTGGAGAGGCTCTAGGAAGGATAGTCTCAGCAATGCTATCTTTGGCAGTCCAGTGTTCTTGATATTGATGTGTCCTTATTTTGGGCATAGGCTTCTCCAGAGAATTCTGTGAGATGTACAGAGGCGTGTTCTCAGTTGTAAGTTTTCTGTTAAAATCTTATGACTTCCAGTTTAACATTCTGAAGCTGGAGAAGCTTTATGTCTTCAAAAATGCAATTTGTGTGTGGAAGATGCCCACTTGAGCAATTATGTGCTACTGCTGGTGATCTCTAGTATTTTAATGTTGAATGTAATTTTAGAATACTTGGTAGAATGTAAGTTTGGTTTAACGTGTAGGTTGTTAGAGTTATTGTTGGGGTTAATTCTTCTATGAGGTTTTCCTCAGATCCAACCCATCTGTAAAATACTGAAGGTCATTTAGGTTTCTGTCTGGAGGTGGACCTATACCTAAAAACAGCCCCAGATTCTCAATATTCTGTGCTTCGTGCTGCTGCATTCATGAACTCAGAAGTGTGATACACCAGGGGATGGAGTTGCAGCAACTAACTGGAAAACCCAGCCTTTTGAGGAAGCTTGTCTGATTCGGTGAGCATTTTCTTACAATGAGATGAATATATTCAGTCACTTCTATTGTTTTTAAAGAGACTGCTGTATTCAGCAGCTTGCTGAAGAGCTGTTCATGTTACCTGTGTTTAAGAACTGCTGAATTGAATTATAGATCAATCTAACCCCAGCTGCAGTGTTCTGCAGGGGTTCATCTGTCTTTCTGTTTATGGAAGCAAGTGGTGTTTATAACAAATACGTTCATGCCACTGCCATCAAAGGGACAATTTATAGGCAGAAATGAAACCTAGAGGACAGTAGTAAATTGCAAAATAACCCCAGAACATTAAGATCTGGTAATCCCAAATCTGTTTTACTGCTTTGGGCTTATGGGTTTATTCTCATTTAAAGTAGCGTAAAACAGGAGGAATAATGCTATTGAAGTCAGCAGGAGTGATGCTTACTAAAGTGAGAATAGAATTGAAGTATAATCAAGTGAGAGATGTGTAGTATAATGAAAATCATCTTAAAAATGCCTGCATACCACATGATGGTTTGAAGGCTTTGAAGGTTTTTTTGTGGAATCTTATCATCTTATCTGCCCACCACAGACACAGTAAAGGCTTTTCTCTCCTTCACCGATCCCAGCATAGTATTTGCGTTTCCCAAAAGCACAATTTTGTTGTCTTATACTGAGTTTAAGATTTGTTTTAATACAAGATGCTTTCCCTTAGAACTTCCATCTGTCTAGAAATTCCTCGACCATATTTGTGTGCTTCATTATTCTCACTGTAATGTGCTTTCTTGTTCTTATTGCTTTTAATTCTTTTCATTTCTCCAGTTTGATATCTCTCTAAATTTTGATACTGTGCTGTTGACTAATACAATAGTGTTTTTGTCAACTTATTCCAAAAAAAGACATACCTGTGCACAGTAATGAGCTGTGGAGATATATGTTACAGATGATGCACTCACATTTGTTGACTCTGTGGTGGATAGGAGCAGTACAGCTGCACCCTTGTCGTGACAAAGTAGATGCTGGTTGCATAATGACCGCAGATCTGGAGATCTGGTCTGTGATGTCCACATCACCTTTCCAAGCCAAACCTTTAGTCCATTAGTGTAAACTGCAGAGTAAAACAAGCAATCTGCTGAGCTTCTGCTATAGAGGAGAATTCTCAAATATCTCTTTGCAGAATTATACCCAGTTATGTTTTATAAATAATGAGATACTACAGCATTTTCCAAACATCTATTAATATCCAGGAGATACAAGTGGTAGTGATAAAAATCAGTGCAGCATTACCAGTTCTTCACAGGGAGAATATTGCTGTCATTCTCAGGCTGAAGGCAAAGCAGAAGAATTGTATTTTTTCTGTAATGCTTTTGCCCTTCAAAGAAATCAAGGTGAAATTAAACCAATCATAGCTGTGCTGAAAAGCAAAATTTACACGAGGAGAATAGGAATGCAGTTTGTGGGCAGACTGTTTTCTGCCTTTAGGAAATACAATGAAAGTACGAACCAACTGGCTGAGTACAGTTTGTGAGTGTTTTTGTAAGGCTGTGAGCAGGCCTGACAAGACTCACACATAAAGTATAAGATCACACATCTGGCTTCTACCTCACACTACCAAGTCCCTTGGCTTGTGCTTCTTGCATTTGAAGTATGCACTTTTTCTCCCCTGTGCTGTGACCCTGTAGGATGCATCCTTCCCAACAGCAGCCTGGCTTCGTGGCTCTTTTCTTTCTTTGGGCTGTGGTGCATGAGGACATATCCACATCTGACAGAAGAGAGACTCCGCATCTGAATATCTCTATAGATTTAATCTTGGCTTCTCCGTGCACTTGATTCCAAGTATAGCAGACACTGCCAAACAGTGGTTTTTCAGTGGCCTGCCAGGGGGAGTTTAAGTACATTGATGCTTGCCAACACGTAGAACAATTTTGGGATAGTTATATAGACGCTGTTCTTCATTGCTTTTTTCATATTAGCTTAATCCACTGTGAAACAGGATTGAAATAGAAAACAGTGCTTTTCCTGTGAAGGAGCTTGATTGTGGTATTACGCTATCCTCTCCATCTTCTTTGTTGCAAAGGCTCATTCTGTTTTTCCCTTTTGCATTCACTGGTGACTTCATACATAGGTAAAGTCACAGGTATTCTCTAAGGATTTTTCACCACTCTTAAGCCAATTGGCCTGTGCATCTCAGTTTCAAAAGTGAGTAAATAATTGACAGTCAAAGGCATTTGTGCTCACAAGTCAGGTGCAGAACTGAGGCCAGGTAGTTTGGGGTTTTGCAGACATTTAAAATTAGTATTTGTTCACATTCTTAGGTGTTTTCAGTGCCTTTCTTTATGGTATTTCTGTATATACTAGAGAAGAGATTATGCATGCAGCTAAGAAACCATACTTAGTTTATTTTGATTATGGCATATTTGAAAATTATTTAATACACATAGAAATGTTGGATGGAGAGTGCTGGCTAGATTCAATTTGGGTTAGAATCCAAGCATACCCCTTGTTTAATGGCTGTGACATCTCCTTTGCCATGTCCTAAGGCTGGAAGTATCCCCATGTTTACCTAAATTCTCCCCAAGAAGGTGTCAGAATATGTGGTTATCAAGGGCCACTCAGACTGTGCCTTATCCCTCTGTTCCCACACTGTCCTAATAGCCATATATAACGGTTTTTAATAAATTTTTCTCCACAGTACTTTTATGACAGGGCAGTGTTATGGTGCACTTAGGAGACTGACAGACACAGGGCAGGATTAATTAATGATTCAATCAGGTTTCCTGATGAAATATAGATATATGCAGAGTAAAACACATTACATCTCAGCTGGTCATCCTAGTTTCCAGGTGAACTTTATGGGGATCTAGTGAGTGTACTTACCAAGGCTTGCCAAGATGTCATCTCTGTAGGAAATAATGCTAAAATAGATCAAATTACTTCTAACGTAAAGTGGTTATTACTTACAAAAGGAGCCTATGTAACTAGAGATTACCTATAAATAGTTAAATTATAGATGGTTAAAGGTGTGAAAGAAGGCTCAGCTCATATACCAAGGGTGTAGCATGGATAATAAGAAAACAGTGAGTTAATTGTGGAGTCCCTACATGGTTTCTAGGGAGTCTGACACTGTTGGCTTGTGATCCTTCTCTCTTGTTGGGTTTTTCTTGTGTGACCTTGCAGATGTAGCTGAGGTGTAGGTTGAAAATGGGCAACTGTGGCTTATTGCAGCTGAATAACTATGTGTTCATCTAAATACCACAAAAGAAAAGTTTTGCCATGTGGGAGCAAATCCATGGAAGTCAGGGCACTTTTACTTTACACTGGCCTATCTATCCTGTTTCCATTCTGTTACCACAGCAGAGGACAATCTAGAGGGGGAAAATTTGTGCAGTTGTATTGAAACACAGGAATTTTGTGCTTGCTGAATGGTTTATTGCATGCTGTTAGTGAAGGTATATGAAGAAGGAAGACTTACCGTGTTACTATCTGAAAACTCTGAGGCTGATACTCAGTATTGATTTAGCCATTGTCCACAAGAACACTAAGAATTATACCTGCTGTGGTTGTTACGCTTTCATCGTAAAGCCTTTATTGAGCAGCATTGACCAGTAAATACTAATGGATAGAGCACTATTAAGCTTACTGCTCTTGTAGGTCAAGTGAAGTCTCAAAATTTAGTAGATGCTCAGAGAGTCCTTTCTTTGTCAGTGATTCTCCTCAAATTTGTCCTAGAGCATGTTGCAACAACTAAATTGTGTGGAAAATCTCATTCTTGAAATAATGGGGCTTCAAAGACTCTAGACACACAAGGAACCTGAACTAGCAGTTACTGGAGGCATTAGGAGCTCTCACATGCACTGATACACTGATCTTAACCTCTTCTCCTAACCCTGAGAATATAATCAACGTAGGGACTTGAGCAGAGTTTCTGGTATTAGCACTGTGTTATCAGCTACTCTGTTGTAAATACTGTTTTTCACCATAGTTTTCAGAGTGTGGGAAAACCACTTGCTAGATGTTGTAAACTGCGAAACTAATGGGCCAGATAATTGCATAACTGTGTCATCTGACATTATTAACAAGTGTTTTTAAGAGCTTAAAATTTCCTGTGGATCTAATGAAAACTCCAGGTCAGCAGACCCTACAGTAGTATAGTTACCTTAGATTTCATTGGAATCAGATCTCAGCATAGCTAGATACCTAATTCATCTTGTAAACTTCATTGATTTATTTGCTTATTAGAAGCTTTCTTCCTTTGAATGCTTTGCTCTCTGTTTTGTCAAAAGTAAGGAAGCATTAATAAAGAATGCCCAGAAAGCAGGGTTGCTTCTTGTTGGAAAGTATATCCACCTGAGGGAGTAGGTAGGTGCAGAGAAATCTAGATGGTATTTCTGGTGATGGTAGAGTCCATTGATTTGTAGTTGGGTGGAAAATATTCCTTGGAAGTCTTGGATCCTAACAATTGTTGATCCTCAGGAAAGCTACTGGGCTTTTAATGTAAGTTAAAATTTGAGTTGGGAACTTCTTAGAAGATACAGATTCTTAATGTGTTCTTTTCTGCTTTAACTTCCTAAGGAAATCTTCCTATGCCACATAATTTTATTTCTTACATATATATATATAATCTGCTTGTTTCAGAGAACTTTGGGATATGGAATTGTAGAATTAATTTTTTAAGGACATATATTATAAGTCTACACTCAGAAGCATTTTCCATGAGATTGAAATGTCAGCATTACAATATATTTATTTAAATAGCCACTTGTGATTCAAGGTTCTTTCAGACTGAGTTGAACACTGTGTTTATCTGCATATGTGAGCATGTGTGTGCTGTCTAGTACATTCATAAATAATCTTGGAATTACAGCATCAGCATCTACCTCTTGATTAAATAGCCACAAGCTTTTCCTTCACTACAGACGTTTAGAATGCAAGCAACCCTGCTTTACTCTGCGGGTTTTTTTAATCTTGCCTTGTCTTATGTGCAGAAATTTCCTGAGAACAAGCATCTATTGTGAATAACATCATTTATGGGTGGTGTGAACTGAGACCTCTAGAACTAGCACAAACAGAAATCAGCAGAAAAAAAGATGCAAAATAAGAGTACTGAAGGGAAAAAAATACTTGATTTTATTCTGTAAAGACTTTGCATTTTAGGCATGTGTAGGGCTTACATTTTTGTAAGCTTCACTTGTTGAAGATTTTATTTTCTTAAGATCAACTTATTAGAATGTAATTAAGCATCAAATGTGAAGAATCATCGTGACTTAGAGCCCTTTAAGAGGTTAGCAAAGGATAGTCTATCATGTTGCTTGCAAATCATAAATTTAATATAAATGTGTATATAGGAGCAGAGAGGTCTGAGACAGAGATAAAAAAATAAATTAATGGCCTTAAGTCTAGCAAATTAAAATTCTCAAATGAAATTAGCCACTGACCTTTTACCACCTTTGGACCATGCTCCAGTGTTTTAGTGGACAACTTAGTGGCAAGAGTTCTTCTGTCTTCAGTATAGGTTTCATCCTGCCTATGTTTGAGATATGCCACAGAAGCACAACAAAGGCATTTTTCTATTCTTGGAAGTCGATGATGAACCTTGTAGTCATTCCCATACTTCTTTCAGTGGAAAAGACCATGCACACAGAG
Source organism: Thinocorus orbignyianus (assembly GCA_013400375.1). Lineage (NCBI taxonomy): Eukaryota > Metazoa > Chordata > Aves > Ciconiiformes > Thinocoridae > Thinocorus > Thinocorus orbignyianus. Next base: position 539,127 of record VXBW01005588.1, on the reverse strand, counting down.
AGGAATAAATCTCCTTTATGCTTTCATAGTCTTACGGCTTCATACTTCAGGAGATGAGGTGACCTACTTAGGGGGAAGAAAAAAGACAGTAAAAGAGAAGTAAAGGACAAAGGAGCAATAACCTAGTGTGGATTCTTGAAGAACTGTAGCAGAATAGTGATCATTTTGTTTTCTGGAGATGTGATTCAACTTGATTTCTATTTGGGGATCCTCATAGCTTAGCTTCCTGTGGAAGGTGAATGCATTTCAAGATGTCAAACTGTTTTGATTAGCAGGCAGTATGACAGACTGGACAGGGGAGAGGCTTTGGTATTTGGAGGGAAACAGATTTTTACTTTTAGCTTTGCAACTGATTTTGCTCTGCGTGTATGTTAGTTCTCTCAGTTTCTTTTCTCACCTTCTGTCTGTCTTGCCTCTGAAAACAGTAAGCTCTTCAGAGCCCAAATTGGCTTCCACTGTATGTTTATATGTTGTCTGGCACACTGAGATTCAGATCACAGTTGGGGTTTCTACATGCTGCTGGAATATAAATAATAAAGCTCCTTTTTCTTTCCCTAATTCCAACTCTGCATCTTTTGATATTTCCTTAGTTGTGCTCAGATATTTGACAAGATTCCTGAGACATGTCAAGAAATGCATGCCATCCTTGCTTACCGGTTTTTCTACTGATGTCAGAACAGAACCCCAGTGACTGCAACTGAGCTTGGGATGGAACATTGTCAGAAATAAAATTGAAGTCCCAAATGGCCTTCCTGTAGTGACAGGTGCAGGAATGATGCTGACTTTTTTTTTGTATGTGTGATACAGGTGTTTTTTGTGGACATTGAACTGATGTAAGGAGCAATTGTTTAGGCCAAATGCAGCATCCTCTTGCTGAAATGTTACTCACATCACACCACATCTTAATATTCACAAACACCCCAAAAGATGTGTCAAATCTTTGCCATAAAAGTCTCACAAAAGCTCCACATCTCTGAAATCTTGCCACTCCATTTTTTTTTTTGCCATCTGTGCTTCAGCATAAATGGTCTTTCCCTGGAAGTCCTTCAGAATGAGCTTCACCATGTAGTTCTTGTAGGGCTGCTCATAAACTGTATAATACCCGGAGACTATCAAAATTTGACAATCACACCGTGAAGGAAACTCCCTGGCTTCACGGAGGAGAATGTTTTCTGGGATCCACTAGAACAACAGAGATTTTACTCTCCAAAATTGCCAACTTGAAGGATATTCATTCTAGACATTAAGTTCAGGTGCCTTAGGAAGGAACCTGGAATATCTACAGTCAGTGCAGAGGAAGATAACCTTCCAGAATGATTTCAGACTTTGCAAATTTTAAGCATGTTTACTTCCATCGACTGGAGACCTCAACTGTAGATAGTAAGTATAATTTTCTATTGCTTTCTCTTCATTTTTTTCCCTGCGCAGTTTCCCAAGAATGTGAGGCATTTGCAGTCATGCTTGTGTATTTCTGTCTTATATTCCCCTTTCCAGTCATTTTAAAAAACAACTCCAGCAAAGCTATCTGAGAGTAGGTATCTATTTTGCCACAATTTTCTTTGAGAATAGGTAAGCAGATAAGACAAGACTGGAGAAAGACTGCAGTGTAGTTTTTGGTCTTATCAAGCACTAGAGGACTTATAAAGGAGAGGTTGTTATGAAATGCCCCACCTGCAGAACAAACTTCAGTCGGAGCTGACACCTCTTTAGACACTAGTGAATCTAGCTATTAGCTATCTCTTGATAGAAAAGTTTGCTTCAGTAGTTCTACTTTTTTTTTTTTTTTTTTTTTAGATCATCTAGATTGTCTGATTTTTGGCCAGTTGTTTGTTATGTGGCTGGAAAATCCAAGTACTACAATCTGCAAGCAGCAGTGCAAAATACCACCATGCTGTGAATGACTCGCATTGCTATGTGCCCATTAGGACGTCACCAAAGGCATATATTAAAATAGAATAGAGTGCTTCAGGAGACAGAAATGCAACTGAAGCAATATTTTCCTGCATACATGATCCCATCGACGCCAATAGGATGGTCTGAAGTTTAAATTAGCATATAACCTGACCTCAGCCGTTGTAACATTAAGCAGTAGGGACAAATCTATTTCCATTAATCATGGCAATGGTGAATGTTAAACGTCTGCATTAAGTCATTGTGCTAATCTAAGAAAGCAAAGTTGCTGCTCTGATTTGAGACAGTAAGAAATAGGAGGGAAATCTGAAGCAAGGAAATGGGCAAAGTGGTATCAAAAATTGCTTTCATGCACCCCTTTTTGTGCTGCATTATTTTTTTTGGTGTTGCTTTGCTAAAAGGAAACCAGTGTATTTTCAACTGGAAGAGAACAGCGCCCACTTAATACAAGTTTGTGGCATTCATATTATATGAATAGGCCACTGAACATAAGAATTCTTCTGCCCTTTTGACATATATAGAAGATTATTGCTTTCCCTGTGCATATCTGCTTTTCAAATAGTACAAAGAAATTTGGTTATTGCAGATGGTGAGTTCATTTTAGACTCATAGCATTTCTCAGCTTGTAATGTAGGAGCTTGGGCAGGGAAGCTAAGCGATGAAATAGTATTCTGAACTTCTCCCTTTTATGGGTCATCAACTGGAAGCAGGTTTTGGAAAGATTAAAATGTCTTTTGTAGTTGCAATATGCCAGATATTTTACTGAATTGTACTGCACTAATGAAATGACTGGTGGTGCTTTGGAGTGCCTGTTGTACTTACTTGTGCCAGCATCATGGAAGGTGGGTACAGGCCAAATTCAGAGTGCAGAAGGAGAATGAAATATTGCCCTATTGTATAAATAGAAACACTTCCTGAAATATCGAAAGACTGCTCATTTAAACAGCATGCTGTGGCTGTACTTCCTATAGAAATAAACAAGAAACTTGGTTCTTCCCATATAAATAGTTCCAGGAATTAATGCAGTATCCGTAAATGTTCTACTGCCCTAGCCAGTTCTTATCCAGGGTTAATTTGCCAGTTTGGGGGGAGTTCCATTCTTCTTTTACTACACAGAGGCCTGATGCCTTTGGAGCCTGTGAAAAGACTGTCATTTTCTTTAAGTGGACTTTGGTTTAAGCCTGGGTTCTGCCTTTAGACTATGAAGAGTTTGGAAGCTCTGTATGTCTCCTGTCTGGACTGGGGTTCCAGCCTTAGCAATGCCAACACACTGTGTGTGTGTGTGTCAACATATACGTATATATATAAGCACTGACATTTTCTAGCATTTTCAAAAATGTAGTGCTAGAAGTCAGCTTCTCTCTCTGGTCAATTCTGGGTATGAATGCAGGTGAGCTGGGCTAAACTTCACCTTCAGCCATACTGAGGTCACGAGGGTGGGATGAGGAAGCAAACAGATGATACAGCATGGGCATTATCTGTGCCTTAGAAAGAAGGAATTGCATCTAATCCCCTTTGGACAATGTGTGCTGACCTTTCTTGTCAGCTACCTTGTCCATGCCTGGTCATCTGTGGCCAGATTATTATCATATTGTCCCAGGACAGCTACAGAGATGCACAGATTTTCCTTCTGAGAGAAAGATTTTGCTTGGTATGGCCAGCCCAGGATCTTTGCTGGTCATTTTTAGGTCGTGGGTAGTGCATAAGATGCCGGTTATTATCTATTGTGCCTGGAGCTGGTCCAGCACAAGGATCATGGTTGCATCATCAAGCTGAGATCAGCAGGGTGCCTGACCTGTATGCCCATTAAAAGCTAAGGCAATTAGCTGAATGTTCTCCAGGACTGTGGAATGCATTTCTAATCACAGATCTGAAATATCCCATATTTAAAGAATTAGAGTAAATTGGAAAAGGCAGAGAGGACTTTGGTTTTCTTCCCCCCGCAACGAAGCAAGTAATAGCTGTGAAAGTGGCTAGCTGACTGAGTTTCTGTAAAACTGATTACTTCAAAGCTGTTGAAATTTTATTGAGTGGTTAATGATGTTAGGGCACTGAGAGCCACAGAGAGGCAAATTTGTTAATCATTTTAAGTCTAAATAAACAAATAAGTTGTCACAGTGCATGCAGTGTTTCCATTCTGTTCTTCATAAATTACCCTTTCCTCCAGAACTCCCCTTTGCTCAGCACTGCAGACAGAAAGCATCTCATTTATTTGGTTTGATGATTTTACAAAATGAACATGAATCATTCCACGTTTCCTCAGCTCACCAGTAAGCCTAGAAACAGGTAAGTAGTTGGGCATAGGAACGCTGCTTCTGTGCTCCTGCCTTCCCAAGCTAAGCCGCCCTGGATTGCAGAGCCTTCTGGCTGTCCTGTGTGGAGACACAATCTGGAAGCAGGAACGTGGTGCTGTTTCTATGAGGGGAGCCAGGGAGGTGTGCCACATGCTGTTAGCTATGTAACCTCTTTGTGTGCTGCTTAAAACCTGGAGTCCTGAAGAGAAGAAGGGAGAAGCTTACCCCTCTTCTGTCATTGCACTGATACACGGTAAATCATAATTGCTGTCTGTAAGAGTGAAGTACACGTATCTTCCTCTGCTGTGTCCTGAAGCTTGGCTCTGGAAGAGGTAGGTCAATGGCAGACCATGCTGGGCAGTGCTTTCTTTACAAACAGCATCATCAATGTGTAGCTGTTTGCCCAGCAAACAGCTTTCCCTGGCATACCCATACACAAGCTCAAAACTAAAAAAAAAGGTCTCAAAGCAGAACATCATGAAGCACTTGCATCTGAACAGGGGAGCATGGGGAGCATCCCTCCAGAGCACAGAAAGATGTCTTATAAAGATAAATGAGGCAGGGCACTACTTGCGGCAGCAAGGATAGAAGGATGGATTACTTTCAGCTGCTTATTCTAGGGGTCCTGAATTAAAATACAGGGTTGTTGATAGGCCTTAATTTCTACATTGCATGTTTTCTCTCCCCCAAGGAGCCAAGGAAGTTACTAAATATTGAGAAGCAGTCAAGCTTTATCTTTAACGGAACAGAGAGTGATAGAGCTGGAGAAAGGAAGGAGTGAAAGGATTGTAGCTTTTCAGATTAAAGGTGAGGATGCTGGTTCATGAGGTGATTGTTACCACCATAGTGTAAAGTTGTAGCCCCGATATTGCAAAGATTTCTGTGCAGACTGAACAACATTTCTTACAGCACTGGGCCATATGATCACATTATTAGGATCACCCATTTCTAAGGATGTGCATTTCCAACTTCAGGTGCAATCCAGTTATCACTGAACTCAGAACTTCGAAGGTGCTTTGCTGCTTCAGGAGAGCTGCTGGAGTTACAGACTATAATGCTTTAACACACATGTTTTCCTGCAAAAACTGGGTAGCAGATTGCAGTTCTGGAGTGTGTTCTAGCTTCTCACCTCCCCTCCAGCTGTTAATTATGCTTCTGGTTTAGATCTTAAGGGACGAATTATTTATCTTTTGCTATTTGTGTTTCACTGAAACATTAACAATCTCTTACTAATTGCCTGTGCTAATTATCTCAACAGTAGCAGAGTTTCTGCTCCTCTAGTGAAGCCACGAAGGGAGAATATGGAGCAGGCATAATGAAATCCCTTTGTTGTCCCCTTTCTATGCAGGCTGCACAGAAGTGGAATAAAAGCATGGTAGATCCTGACCCTGCTATGCACAAAATGCGGTGCTCAAGAGTTGCCCACAGGAGGGCAGATGTTTTGAAATGATTCTGTGGAAAAGTTTGAGGTGTTTTGTAGTATACCATAATTCACTGTTTACACAGCTGTCACTCTCCCCTGTGTACACTGACACAAAGCAATAGCATTCTCCTCTCCTTTGAATGAGATATTTCAGCCCAAAGACTGGAATGTTTTAAAAACATTTGTGCATAGCAAACCACAGTGGTTTAATATGAGTGACAAGCATTCCTCATTTGTAATGAGTGCTTAAAGGCATTTGCTATGATACTAGTTATTTAGAGAAGGAAAATTAGAAATGTTACCCAGCATGTTGCTGGTATAATTAAACTGAATGAAAAATAAGGTAGGAGTGTGCAGTAAATAATAGAATTATTTATTGAAAAAATTAAGGGCTACTAACACTTATCTAATACAAAAAGATTTTGCAATGGCAGAGTTAATAAATATAACATTTCTATAGTGTTATTTTCTACAAAACATAAATCCTTTTTGTTAAATAATATGACTGAAAGAAAGCACAGTGTTACATGACTGATGAAGAGAAGGCGATATGAGTTATTCTAATATCGAAGGCTGTCTCACATCTCTAATGCTGACCTTTTCCCAGTGAAATACATTTAGAGTGTTACATGGTCCTTGTTAATAATTTCCCTATCCTGGTCTTTGAGTTCACAGCTCTTGGCTTGAATATGTATTTTAAAGGAGTTGTGACCATTTTCTGAGAGACAAAAGAGTCTGACCATTTTTCATAAGTAGACATAACTAGGACAAATGTCTGTCCTTGGTATCCAGGTGCTTTCCTACCATTAATCTTCACAGCCCCCTCCGGGGTAGGTGGAGGTTATTATGCATGCATTTTATTCCGGGGGTAGCATAAAACAGAATCAGAGCAGCTTGCCCAAAATGTAATCCTGGTCTGGCTGAAGTTAATAGGAGGTAAATGTATCACTTCAGTAGAGGTGTAATTTCTCACATAGTAAAGATGCAAGTCAGTAATCAGGAGTTCCTGTGTGTGCATCCAATTGCCAAATCACTTGGCTGTGGCCTGTTGCTGACTCTTCCTGTATGTGGAGGCCAAGCTGGAGCTCCACGTAGACCTGTGTGAGATGGACTCATGTTTTAAATGAGGCCAAGATGCTATTCTACCTTCCTCTGCTATTTTTGTCTTTTAAAAAAAATCCTCACAGCAGTTCTCGAACTTGTAAAAATTATACCTTTTATTTTGCTTGTTGGAAGTGTTCATCTGGTATTTGTGACCTTGATATAGGGAAGTGGGTAGGTCTTGTGCTAATGTTAATCATGTCTAAAGGCATTTATAAAAGTATTTAAAAGGTTACCATTCTCACAGGAATAATCAGGGCACTGTCTGCAAAGTAATGAAAATTTAAAAATAACTAGTTGAACAATGTAATGAATAGGCTGTAGAAAAACCCACATAATGTCAAGATTATCTGCCTATTTCTAATATACTTTTTATAAAGAAAGGGAATATTGACATATTGGCTATAATTTCAGATGCCCTAATAAAACAATGTCTTGCTACAGAGGCTCAGGGTTTACTCCTGTCTCTGTAAAACATCTGCAGTAGCTTTTGCTCTCTTTTTCTAATGCTGAGTATTGGAGTATAGGGGCCAAAGTATTCCAGTCTATTAGAGGGCGAAGGCCAAAGAAGTGTGTATCATTTGCAGAATGAATTTCTCACTCTCGCACGCTTCTCTTTTTGATACATTCACCCTTGTGTCATTGTCTTCACTTGATTTTCCTTTGCTAGGAAAATTAGATGCACATATTTGTTGAGCTGTGCGTGTGTAATGCATAAAAGCATTCACTGGGGTTAAATCAATCTTCTTTTAAAATAGGGTCAGTTCCTTACCTATGTGAGTACAGCCCTGGGAAATGCGTGTTGTGGGTCATGGGTAGTATCAACTTCAGCAGCAGCATGTTGTTGAACAGTCACCTAAGGGAGAACATATGGAAGGAGGCTGAGACTCTCTACTTCTCACTGCAAAGGACTCTTCCTAGTACTTATCTGTTATTAGATGACACTCACCCTTGCACCAAAGCAGTCTTACTCTTCTAGTTGATTGCAGTACTTTGACTTCAAGACCAAGGTCCAGGTAATCAACATCTTTCTCAATAGTTTAGAAAGCTTTTCAACTTACCATGTCCTAGTGGGCACTCAGCAAAGAGATTAGAGCTGAGGACTCAGTTTTTAAGGCTTCAGAAACTTTCCTGCTTTGAATTGGCATGAATAATCAGTCTTTGAAATGTCTGTTCTGTGCAAGACAAAGAATAAAAATAGTTTGGGTCAGGTGAAATGATTTATTTTCATTTCAGACCTTTTTTTATTTTTTTCCATTCTTCATTGGGATTTGAAAATCACTTCATTTTTGGAAATAAATTTGTGTTATTTTCAGTCTGAAAGTGGTCCGTTTATATCTTCTGACCTTAAACAATAAATCCCCTCCACAAATGTCTTTGAACTGGGAATTTTCTTTCAAACCAGCCCTTTTTCCATGAGCAGTTTAACTTTGATAGATCAGCATTTTCTAAGAGTATCATCAAACAGTTCCTGACCAGCTCTCTTGAGTGTCTGATAAGAGTCAGATAAAAGAACTGGAATTGGAAATATTTTCCAAACGAGAGCTCATTTTATGTGCAGTCACTATGTTTTCACATATATATTGATTTTGTAAGTTTCTTTTTAACTTCATTATCATCTACTCTTTTTAAAATGTTTTGTATCCACACGAGGAAATTACGTTTTTATGATAAAAGGGAGATTGTAGAAAATAGGAGAATCCTAAATAATGTTTGACTCAGACTCCCCATTTAGGTTGTGGTGGCTTTTTTGAACCATTTTCTATTGTATTTTGGTATTGCTTTGTGTTTTACTGACTGTTCAATATATTTCCCGCAGAGACTAGTTCTGAGTGTTTCCTGTAGTGAAGAGTATTCAAATGGACTATAATCCTGTAATAGTTTATAGCAAAATCAATTTGATATGCCTTGGAAAACATTCACTTGTACAACAGTCAAAGGAAATGTGTGTGCAGAGCTGAGAATTTATATTTGTAAAGAATTTTTTGAAGTTGGAACTGCTTGTGCTTGTGTAATTGTGGGTTCTCTTTAGTTCTACTTAATTTTTCCTTTCTCTACCTCTTTATAGGGAGAATCCTGTTTTATCTGCTTAGTTAGCTAGGAAGGATTTAGGATTTAAACCCCTGTTTCAGAAGAAGATCTCCTGTTCAACTGTATTTTGTGCAAATTTAGCTCCGAATGTTCTGAGTGCCTCCATGGAAGTAATTAGATGAATTATTGCCGTGTAGCTCTGTGTACACTACCTGCCTGGTAGCACATCTTTGAGTTAATATTTAAGAACTGCTGCAGCACCCTCAAGTGGTGATGCTGCTCTGTATTTACAGGTTTGTTTTATTTTTTTTTCCCCAAATGTTTATTTCTAAGATTATGAATCATTTAAATGTTTTGAGCTGACCTATTGAGATATTGTCAGACCCTGCAGTCCCTTACTAAAGTAAAGCTCCCACTGAATACAATTAATTACATTGGAATCTGAACGACAGACTCGGGAAAGTTTTCCTTGGATTGTCAAATGATTTTATGGAGGACATAAAGCATTCTCTGTGCCTGCAGTAGCTCTGTTTTTTTCTGTCAGCTGTGCTTTAATAAATAACCTGAAGACCCTACAGAAAGAGAAACCAACAAATTGGGGCTTTTTCTTGGTGCGGCGGTGGCAAACCGAAGAACTGCAGCATAAGAAACACAATTGCAAACTGTTCAGATTGCTTAAGCACAAACACACACCCCAGTGACATCTGTGGCAATGACTTAGGAAGAATGGTGTTTCTCAGGGATGTTTTACTATCTTTGTGGTGCAGGTCTCTGATTTCAGCTTTGTCTGTTTTGTTGTGTGGGTTTTTGTGGGTTTTTTTTTGTTAGCTGCCTATTTTAAACAAGCAACTATGTACTGGACCAGATGAATGGCCCTGGTTCAGGGCTCATTGCTTTCAAAATTAGCAAGTGATATCTCTCCTGATGCTCCACCTCCTGCTAATTCTGCTGAGCTTTCTAAGTACTTAACCTAAAGAGAGTTGTTACCCCGTAGAGTAAGCGGCCACAGGATGAAATCTGTGCTCTCTTCTGCCCCCAGTACAGAGTTGCTTGAGCAAATCACTTATCTCTGCTGTCTCGCCTGTAAAACACCCACAAGGAGTTTTATTTCAGAAGTTTACTGTAAGTCCTAATGGATGTTGTCTCCGCTTTAAGGGCCTTAAGTGAAAACAGATATCAAAATGACTACTCTCTTTTCACTTATAATAGCGTGTGCTGGGCAGAGGGCACAGACTGGTGGGAGTGGAAGTGCTCCCTTGCCACCAGCACTGCTTTGTGCTGTGTGTGCTAATGCTACGGGTTAGCAGAATGGCACAGCTGCTTGTTTACCACTGCAACTTCTACCAGGTCTGAAATGTTCTCTGTATCAAACTCAGAGAACAGGCTTGACAAGCACTGCAAACAAAACAGTTTTATTTCTGAAGGGTAGAAGGTGATCCAGACTCTTACTTATAAAATGGTATTGATCCCAGTGAATTATCTTCAGATTATTCTTAAGAATGAATTGATTATTTTTTTTCTTTTTCCCTCTCTCACAGTTATTTGACTTAGGAAACAGAAATCACTAGCTTTTTAGGCTTTGTCCTCACATTGTTCTCTCTTTTTGTGGGTTTTTTTTTTTTTTTTGCCTCTCCATAAAAGACTCATCTCATTTAAAGTGTGCCATCTAGGTTGTCATGTATATAACAGCCTGCATTGTGCTTACATGAGAAGCATGTCAGTAGAGGGCAGGGTCCAACAGTAGTGAATTTCCAAAGGGATCTGATAAAGAAATGACAACTATTTTCTAATATGAACTAGATAATAGACAAAAATTATGTGTGATGGGGCAGATTTAATATAATGTCTGTCTTCTCATCTTAACAGCTTGCTGTCAGCTTAGAAATCACCCTGTGAACATATCAGTATATTTTTTATTTCATTTTTTTCTATGGAAAGGCACAACGGGTAACACAAAAGAGAGAAAGAAAGATTACTTTGTAAACTTGCCTTAGGCTGCTCCTAAAATAAGCAGAAAGATGCAGTCAGACCTCTCCCACCATGGCTGCAGTACTAAGCTGGGATATGCTGGCAGCTCACACTGCAGCTGACCCACAAACCTACTTTAAAATATTTTGGGGCACATGTAGGTCTTATGAGGTGGCAGGATGTGCAGCTTCTGCTGTCTGTTAAACTAGGTGGCCTGGCCAGAGAATCGCCCGTGGCAGAGAGAGGAGCTGAAGCTCAGCATGAGAATCCCAGTCAGGAATCAGCCATGAGAACAGGGAGCCCCTCAGCCCTGGATCCTAAACTCAAAACAAAGGTATATTACAGATAAAGCAATGCTTCTCTGCAGCTCCCTGGAAAAAACAGGCAAAAGATGAAATCATTGCCAAAGTATTTATTTAGAAATAGGCCTTGGTGAGTGTTCTCAAAGTAAGACTATTCCAGGCTTAAGAGACCAGCAAATTCCAAAGTTTTGAGCCCCTTGCAATTGCTTTCTCTCCCATTTAATTCAAGGAAAGCTCTGAGTGTCACAAGATGATAAAGATGCCTCCGGTCGTTTAAATTCTTGTAAGCACAGTGCAGCTTCTCAAGTTCTAGGCAAAACACAGTGTTGCCCCTCTTTGGGGGGACTGTCCCACTTTCTGGTTATGTCATCTCTGTTATCCAGCAAATGTTTCCTCCTCTGACAAGTTGTTACCTGCATTTGTCATAATGTGCTGCAAATGTCAGTACTGCATGTGCTTTATCTTGAAGGACCCGTATGTTTCTAGATGACACAACTAGGCCATGTTAATTGGTTTTGAGATGTCATCCACTTCCAAAAATATCAAGCAATAGCAATACAAGGATATATTCCTTTGAATGGGGATACTCTTTCCTCACTAAAGGATATTTTCAATAAATTTATTATCCCCAGAATCAGTTGTGAATTCTGTTTTACTGAGTTACTATGTAGGCGAAGACATATTTAAATTGGTGAATAATGGCTGGAATAAACAGTTCCCACAGAAAAATAGTAAACTTTGCTCAGTCTCATGAAATTGAAGAAGGTTTTAGTGTGGTTATTTATATGAAATTATTGAAGATGTAGTGCTGAAAAACAATTCAATGATTATCAAGAACTTTACATTCCAGATAAACAGTGGTATTGTTTCTGTTTACTCATTGTTCTGGGTTGGCAGGTGTCAACTAGTGTGGCAAGTGGTGTTTCATCAGAATTTGTTACTGCCTTAAGTCATGGTAGCTTGTTTTTTTCAACAATTGCTTTAAATGCTGATGCTTTTACAAAATGTGGCATTTGAAGCCTTCTTTCAGAGGTTTGAAATTACTGGTTGCAGTCAGAATTTCACAGGATTCCCTTTGTTGCAGTCGTATTCAGATTGTGATGAAGCAGCTTATATTTTCTTGCTTAGCAGAGATTGCTTTTATCTTTGGGATGAAGCTGAACATCCCTAAAGTTAGTTTTCATACTTTCTTTAGTTTGGTTCACTTAGCATGCTTTTATGATTCCTTGGCATGTGCAAATAATTATACTTACAGATGTACCTCTAAGTCAAGAGGGACTAGAAATATGCATGTCTTGTTTCACAAAAAATTGAGGGTTTAATTGTTACTAAGCAAGCCAGTAAGATCTTTATTGGCTTAACAAGCAACTAGAAATCACATGCCCCTAAATTTAGGCACAGACAGTGAGTATGTCAAGATGCATGTGAATATCGACTGGAATTTTCCAAAGCAGCAGCTCATGTTGATTATGTCATCACTGATCTGGTTTTGCTAATTCCAGTGTGTATTCTAGTACCTCACATTCCTAAATATCTTTGCAAAGCTGAGCTTAGTGCCTGTCATAGTTTCAGCAGTTAAACCATGACAGTACCTCTGTTTGACATACTTTAAACGACTGCAGTAAGGTTAAAAGGAAGCACATACGTTGGAGAGTTAAATCAAAGCACATCTTAACAGGTAATTAAAATGAAAATCTATCTTTGGTTGGTTTGTTTGTTGATCCTAAATAACTGTGCTCATAAATCTCTGTTAAATTGGTAAGGACATAATTTATTAATCTCCTATCGATATTCCATTCTTGTCCTTGTGTCTCCCACCTCTTGAAAAATGAATACTCTGTTTGGGCAACCATTTATAATCCTGTATATTTACTGTATAAATGGCAGTTGGTGGAAAGCATTAACAAACCTTTAGAATAGCTTCTGAGAGCCTCAATCGTTTTAGACTTCATGTTACTAAGACAGGTGAATTGGACGAATGGGGTAATTTGTACTTAGAAAACTGTAAGTGAACTGGTAAGCTTGTTTTTCTAATCAATTTATAAAGACAAATGGGCAGGAAAGAACATGCACCAGCACTAATAGAGAACTAGCGTAAACATTTACCAATTGAAATTGGTGCCAAATCCAAAAAGGAATTATTTACTTTTAGGTGATTTCAGAGGACTTCAGACAGCTAATCTAGAACTGTGTTCCATAAAGTCCCTGCTTATGGGCCACTTATCTCCAGGTGACTGGAAGTCATTAGATGCTTTTCTGTTTGGTCTGAAAACTTTATGAAGAACCTATAGTGGCAGTTCTGTGTATTCAAAACTGTCCTGAGAAGACAGCTCAAGAAAGCTCCTCACCTCTGTCCCATCCTGATGGGAAACAGAAAGCAGACTGAATTTTACCTACAGCCTTCAAGATCCCTGATCTGATGTTTATTCCTAGAGAGCATCCAACATGCTCTGTCACAGGGTGGGTTTTATACAAACCTTCATCATTGTTTCTTTTTAAGAAATATATACCTGTTAGGGCCAGGATAAGAACAGAGGAGTAGAAGGATATTTTGTTAGTTTACTGGTAGCTAGCCTTTTAGAGGTGTCCATCTCTATATATATGCTTTTTTATTTTTTTTTCTCTACATATTCATATCTCTCTCTAGGGTCTTCTTTCAGCTCTGGGGTTCCAAAATATAAAATTGTGTCATTACATCCCTTGGGTCTTTCACTAGATCTAGGTTTTAGTTCTCTTCCAAGCAACAAGAAGCCTGTCAATTTAGTGACAGCTAGTCTGAAGAGTCGGAGATCTGTTTAAAGGAAGTCTCTGTATTATAAAGAAGAAGTCTTTAAAAGAAAGTATTTTGTCTTGTCTGCTCCCTTTGAATTCTGTGCCATGCATTTGAAATGCTGACTGTTTAAATCCCTTCTGTTTTCTAAGATTCTACATGCATAAGTTCTTTTCAGCAAGTAGAAATTCAGAATTTCTCCAGGGTAGGCTGCTTCTTTGTACTACTAATTTTGTAGCACTGAGTTAGAGAGAAATCAGACCAGCTTTTCCCAACATGGGCTATTAAGGATGTACAGATGTTGCCCAGATGCTTATGATTGAGCAGGAACTTTGTGCATCCCCTTCACATATAGAGCTGAACGTAGTCTCTTGCCTCCAGGCAGAGTCCATCTGAATTAGCTGCTTGAAGTGCCAGTGGATACTTTTTCAAGATGGTTCCTTTTTTCATAGACCTGCAACAGCCTCCTTGTCTTTCTGAAGAAAAAAAATATTTATTTTTCTTACTGAAAAATCCCTTGAGATACCATATTAATCAGCAAACTGTTTTTTCTCATAGCATATCTGACCTGAGCATCAAACACTGGCAAATTGCAAAGCAGAGAAGAATATGCTCAGTGGAGACCAGTTCAGCAACATTGGCTGTATCTTGCATGACTGCCAACTGCTCTTGGCATCCAAAGAAAAATGTTTTTATCTGTAACTTTAATGCTTAACTTCATGGCTTCTCTTGAAGACATGGAATTGGGATCTCGTCCTAACTTCTCTCAGATAAAACTTCCAAGGACAAAATATTAATTAAGGCAAGAAAGACAGTCTTCAGTGCAAATTTCTGTTTACTTGTATGGCAATATTGGATACAGTGGTAGGCCAGGACTCCAATGTGGTGTACAGTTGTACAAACACATGTACATCTCTACCTTCTTTTATTTAAGCTCTGCAGTTACCTTTTCTAGCAGCAAACTTGCACAACCATTATTCCTGAGCGCTTTCTTCTGTGTGTTTTTTTTGTACCTTTTTGTGCCTTTGCAACCCCTGCACCAGTTGCAAAATCATAATAACTACAGATGAGAAAAACCTCAGTGGTCATGTGGTCTATCCTTTTGCCAGTTGGCAGGATTATGCCTCACAGCACATTTTCTAGTGCCTTGTGCATGCTATTTATAAATGTCCTCAGCTTTAGGACTTTCACCCATTTACTCTGGTAAGAGTCTTGCTCATACTCCCAAGAAGTACTTGCTGATACTGAGCTATGTGTTCTTAATTTAATTTAATTAGGCCTAGGCGTGTATCAAGACTTTTGGTGGATAAAATCACCTGTCTACTGGTGTTGAAAGTACCCTCCAGAGCAGCTGATCTCCCTGGCTTTGAAAATCCTACCATTATGTGGCTCCAATTAACCTTGTACCACTCTAATCTGTCTTCCTGCTCTCCAGGCATGTTGGTGCTTTCAATCTCTGCTGGTTTTGGTCCATTTTTCTTCTGACTCTTTGACCTCAGTTGCCTTCATCTCCTTTCTCTCTCAACCCTCCTGGTACTTCACTGTGTTCCTGCCTTTTCTATGCGCTTTTGTTTTTCTTTCTTCACTGCTCCCTCTGAATCCATCTCTTCCTCTGAACAGCCTTTTCTTCCTGCCTACTTTCCTTTCTCCCCAAAACCTTGTATCCTGTAAAGCCATTTTTGCCTCCTGTTCCCAGTACTTGGGCATCCGTATTTTCTTTTCCCCATGAAAAAGCCTTCGTTCAACCATTTGTGGAAGACTGAATTACTCTTGTGGTGCCCATAAAACTATGTTTTCCGATGCTTCTTTTAGTCCAGCCTGGAAAGTTAACTTGTTTGTTTGTTTAGGGATTTGGGTTTGTTTTGTTGTTTTGTTGTTGTTTTTTTTTAATCATGGTAAGGCCTGCAAGATACTTTCTTTTAATAATCTGTGTAATACCAGAGAGAAATATGCCTCTGTGTCCCAGGCTTACTCACTGTCCAATGCTGAATTTCTACAGAATTTGCTCTGAGATGCTACTAACACAAATAATGACATAAGAAGGTAAACAGATCAGCATACTAATTCCACAGCATATAACATACCTCAGTCTTCGGCAGCCTTAGCGTCACTTATCTTGACACAATTGTATGCTGGCCCCTGCACACACAGTAGATCAAAAATGAACAACTGAGTGTATCCTCAAGGACTGCTGAATTGATGCATTTGACATAGGAAAGAGAATTTCTGTCCTGTTTTGGTTTGGTTGCATTTTTTAAATGACACCAGACAGCAGATGTATAGATGGCATAAGCCTGGGGCCATTACAGATTCACAAGTCGGATGTTCTTATCTTGGCTAGTGATAGGAGTTAAAATAATGTATCTTTGTTTCTGTAGTGCTTGGAGGGTTGCTATTATAAAAATCCAGAGCTTTTATACTAATAAACATGGTCATTTTAAAAGCAAATATTAATTTGGGGTTTTCTGGAGTGATATGAAAAGATAACCAGGAAATTCTAAAATTACTTTAAAAGTTCATTGGAAAAGGAAAATATGATACTTTAAATAATAAAAAGTGTACTTGAAAAAAATAATTTTTGTGAAAAAAAATTTTCACTAATCAGCTGCTAATACCTATGAACACATGAAAACTAGAAACGTGTTTACCTCTGTCTGCAACACACTCCATATTATTTAGGTGCTGAGTTCAGAGCTTAAGCAAACATAAATTGTGTAGTCAGAACAGAAGAATGGAACATGAATAATGATGCTTGAATTCCCGGACAGGCAGGAGTATATTTTTTAAAAAATATCTAAGGGAAGTATTGCTGGATTTTTTTCTTTGCTAGTGTTATTCTGAGAAGGCTTGTCCAAAAGGAAATCTTTTATGTGTAGTTTTAAAGGCAGTAGGGCTTGGGTTTGACCCGCTTTTGATACCGTTACATTAATAGTGCTGAAATGTGGGGATGCTGTTTATTTATACAGCATGGAAAAACCAAGTGTCATTTTTATCTGTGTGCTTTAAAAATGTCAGTAAAACATAATTACTTTGCTGCTGCAGGGAAAATATCTTAAGCTAACATACTTTATTTTGATGAAAATGTCACTAGTTAGGAATCAAATCTCCTTGCAAAACTTTGGATACTGAATTAAATATACAACTAAGAGACACTTGGGGACACTGTTTGTTTTGAAATGCCGTGATTTTTATCTTGGGATCTGTTTGTGGGATTCAGGGAGAGGATCTTTCCTACGTATAAAAATGTTTGTTTAAAGACAAGAATCTTACGTTTGTGCTTCTGAAATGTTTTGCCTCTTTAAACATATTTCATAATGGATGTCGCTTTCTTCTCTTCAAATCTCGCCATCAGCTGAAAGGGTCTTTCTGTAGTGAAAGTCTAGTTACTGACAGAGTGTTTGTTTATTGCTATTTTACTGTCATGTCTCAATGATTCCTGTGTTTCTTTTTTTGGCTCCATCCTGTTTTGTGTGCATAGTGTATGACAGTATCTGGTCATATAACCGGGACATTGTAGAGGACTCTGGGCTCCAAGTCATGCACAGGTGAACAGCAAATTTACCATGGAATTGCGAGTGCAGGGTAGAGGACTTCCAGCACTGAGCTGTGACTCGGGAGCACTGGGTTGTGTCCCTGAGAGGCGAACAGGACTACCATAACACATGCTTGTAAGGGACAAGCTGCATCCTGAGATAACTTGTGCACAAGCAGACTGAAGTGCTCTCCAGAGCCCCCTAATGAAATCATCTGTGTCCCCTATGACTCAGAAAAAATCCTCCTGCTTTCAATAATGGCGTCAACAGACTGGTTCTGGAGAATCTTATTGCAGGGGGTTATTCAAGATATTTCTGCCTCCAGCTGCCTGATCAGCCCTTCTATACAAGGTCACTCTTGCTGTAGCAGGGCTAAAGAAAAGTGTCTTGCAACTGTCAACTGGTACAAACCATCTTCCTTCATCCGCCAACGATACCCAGTGCATGACATGACACAGCTTCTGCTCTCCCTGGTCTGTCATGGAGTAGAGAGCCAGAGTCAGGAAGGCCTTTAAATAGCTGTAATTATTTATTTCAGGCCAAATGAATCACAGCCTCAAGCTGCATGATCAGGATTTTTTGGTGGATGGGGACCACTTGGCTGGTTGTTTTTCACTGAGCTTTTGAAGTATTTGACGTTGCAATTTTGTGTTCCCTTAATATAATTTTTCCATTAATTGTGTACACATACATGCACAATACGCGCATGCATGACTAGACAAACTGGATTATGTGAAATCCCGATTCTTAAGAATTAAAACCACAAACTGAATGCATTTGGAACTGAATTGGTCCTTAGTGGCTCTTTCCGTTTTGAACTGAGCTGTGAGGCAGAATATTTTCTTTTTTCTGTACGTTCTTTGAGACTTTTTAATTCAGACATTTAATCTTTGGTGGTTTTTCTGCTTAGTGGTTTCATCTTGCCTTTTTGTGGCTTTCTTTGATTATTCCTTTGTGTCCTAGTTTTCCTTAGAAGTTAAAAATGTATTAGTTCTTTTAATTTGATTCTCCTCTTTATTTTTTTCAGTGCTGGTTGTCACCTATTCCAAGTGGTTGTAAAGACATTGTTAATGCAGTTCAATATAGAATTTTGCTGACATAACCGTCCAGATATTTTGGTAGGGTGTAGTCAATTCATCTTCGAAGCAAAATTTACAAGGGGTCTAAGTGGCTTCTGGAAAGTTACCTCTGTTATAATGTGTGTTACTAAGACTGAGAAACTAGACCTTTGCTTCAGAGCATTGTGTGCTCGTCTCGTTTTGTAATTAAATGTCAGGATCTCAGTTGTGAAGATCAAAATGATTCCTTCTTTCAAGTTCCGTCAGGAAGGAGGTAGAGTGTTTGTTTTTGTTTTCTGTCTTGATGAGATATGGTTCCCTTTTCATCTAAATGTTAAAACTTTTCATCCCTGACTTTGAAGACACAAATAAAAAGCGGCAGATGAAACTATTCAAGATGTAAAGAGATTCTTGATCAGGCATAGAAGGGAGGAGGATTATTTGCGCTTTAGAATATTGCATGCATGATCTACTGACGCAGAGTTTTTTTTAAGACTGATAAAATTACATATATCAAAGATGGTATTTTTTTAACAGCTAAAACTGTAAGTAAGGATTGTGTTTAGAAACATCTTAGCCCATCAGATCCACTTGCTAAAGTATAATCAAGTTTATGAGCTCTTCAACAGCAAGTCTGTCAATGGGAAGGGGCAAACTCTGGTTTATGCTTCGTGCGTTTCCCGTAAGAGGACTCTCGGTAATACCAGTGTCTCTGGAGAGCTTAGAGGTCAAAGAGGAGGAGGATTTCGGGGAGAAGAGGGAACAGCAACTCTGCCACTTTCCTTTAAGCCTAAGCATCTGTTGCTATGGAAACCCCGGAACCTGATGCTGGAGCAACAGGAATTGTCACCCTTTGTCCCGATGCGGCCGTGCTGGGAGCGGCTGGACGCCCGCTGTCAACTCCCCCGCNATAAAAAAATAGGAAGAAGAAAAAGAAGATACCGAAAAGGAGGTGATTGTCGAAGGGCCCTCCCTCCCCAGAAAAGCAACGTGCTTTGAATGAGGCTTCCCAGCCTCTTTCACTCCGTCTCACACACTNGTCCTCCGGGAGCGTTAATTAAGCAGCCGCTGTTTTCTCTGCCGAACGAGAGTAGCCCGGCGCCCCCGGGCAAAGGCGGCGCAAGGTCCGTGGCTGCGGGGCGGGGTTCAGTCCCGGCCCGGGTCCGGATCCGGCCCTACCCCCGGCCCTAACGCACCCCCCGGCCGCCCCCGGCACCGGCACCGCGTTTGTTTATCCGCGACCCGGTGCTGCCGGGAGCCACTTCGGGCAGATTTCCACAGAGGGGCGCTGAAGCACGTTTTAATGCAGCAAAAAAAAAAAAAAAACAAAAAAAAAAAAAAGAATTAATACAAAAATAGTAGAGACACAATTTTACCGGATTCTTTTAAAAAGAGACAACAATCACCTCCAAAAATCCGCAAACCATCACAACCCCCTTTCTCCCTCCCTCCCTCCTCTCCTTAGCCAGGAGGGGGAGGGGGAAAGAGGGGTTCGAGGTGGAGGGAACGGGAACCGGGCACTTGCCCGCTTACCGGGCTGGCTGGGGCAGGGCACGGCAGGACGGGGCAGGGGGAAGGCTTTGCCCTCCATCCCCCTGCCCCTTCCCCGGGGCTGAGCCC
>VXBW01005588.1:362326-515881 GCA_013400375.1 Thinocorus orbignyianus | reverse complement strand
AGCTCCGGCCGGTTCCCTCCAAGGGGGGCAACATGGGTTTCCTCCCCCCCCCTCTTTTTTTTTTTTTTTTTAATTGTTATTTCATGTTTTACCCTTTACCACTCCCTTGGGGCAGAAGTCTTCACCTTGTCCCTCCTTCCTTGCATGCTTGCTTTCCCGTCAGCTTCCCCCCAGCTTGGCAGCGGGGAAACTTTTTAACCCCTGAGCTGCCGTTTCTGANCTGTGCTGGGAAGTGGTTGAGGCACCGTCTTTGGAGGTATTTAAAAGACAGGTTGACATAGTGCTTGACGTAGTGCTCCAAATAGTGCTCAGTGACATAGTTTAGTGATGGGTTGTTGTTTTTTATCAGAATTAGGTTGATGGATGGACTAGATGATCTCAAAGGTCCCTTCCAACCTAGACAATTCTATGATTCTAAGAAGGTCCAATGATGGATCGAAGCATGTGGCTCCCTGTCGCTGGTGTAGCCTGGATGGTGTTAGGTTTGCAGGGGAATTTGAGGGTGTTCTGCCTCTGTGGAAGCACATGCAGGCAAATGGCTGCAGTTGGGAGTAATGTTTGTGTTGGTTAAAATACTTCTTGCCCATCTGCACTTGCTTTTTCTCAGGATTCGTCTCTTTCCCAGGAAAGACACGGCTTCCAGCCGAGACAGCAGGTCTGCCTCTCTCGGAGAAGAGAGTTGTGTTCATAGGGAAACTTCCTGGGGTTGTCTTTTAGTTCTGCATCACTTTTCCTATCCCTTGGTAAAGACTTTCACGATCAGTAGACCAAGTGCACTTTTGCCAGCCATCAGGCAAATCTGCCTAAACCTCCTCGAGGTGATGGCCACGCTGATAACCCTCAGGGACCAGCCGTGACAGGACCCTTCCCTGTCACCCGCTGACTGGTAAAGATCTTGGCTCTGCTATCCTTGTCACCGGCCAAATGCGGCAGTGGACTCGTCCCCATTCCCGGTCGCCCAGACCCACCCGTGACCCTTCCCCGGAGTTGCTGGGGACATGGCGTGGGGACACAGGGCTCCTCCCGGCAACGTGCTGGGCTCTAGGTGTCGCTGCGAGCCAGCGGAGTGCCGCCGCCGGGGCTAGGTTCGGGCACATTTTCCTCATTATCTGACTGTTTTAATTTCGCTTTTCTCTATTTGGAGACGGCAGATGTCTGGAGTCGCTTCTCTGATCACCAGGAGCGCTGAGCCGGGAAGCAAAGGACGGAGTTTAGCGTGTGCAAGTGATTTGTGCTGACAGGCTCCAAAATAATATTAATAAGAATAACATTAAACCACTAAAAGGATCGAGGGGTTTTTTTTTTTAGTGTCTGGCTGGTTGGGTTGGGTTGGTTTAATTTTGTTGGTTTGTTGTTGTTCCCCCTCCCCCCCCTTTTTTTTCTCTCTTTTGTCTCCTAAGGGTTTGTGTGTGGGTGGAGGGCATTGTTGTGCTGTGCCATCTGTAGAGGGAAAGGTGCCTGCATAGGTGTCTCCTGCAATTAAGTACAGAAGCGTGGCCAGAAGAAGGAATTTGGGGTGATTTTAAACGCACGTGGGCACCTCGTGTGAATTATTTTCAAAGGGGGTGACGTGGCTGAGAAAGTTCAACAGAAAGTTCAGGGGAGGTTCAAAGGTGCTCCTGTCCAACTGGGCAGGCTGGGCTGGGGGTCTCCGGTGGAGGGTCGTTCTGGTCGGAAGGATGGGGTGATGACAAAGCCAAGGGGGTGGTGTTGGGTGACCCTCCGCGGAGCGGGGATCCGTGGAGCTCTCCGCGGTGCTGAAAGCCGCCCGTCGCGGGTCCGGATGAGCTGTCTGTGGTGCTGAACCCACTCGGGACCGGCACCGAGTGGCAGGAGGCCTCTTGGTTTTCGTCGTAGCCGTGGCGAGATCGCGGCGGAGAGAGGGGGTTTCTCTCAGGCAGGCTCGCCCAGGACCAGCAAATGCAGCCTCGGGCATGAAATCCTCGACACAAAGGGAAAAGCGAGGCAGGCAGCGGGCAAGGACTATGGGAGAAGTGCAAGGAGGGCGGTCTGTTTGTGTAGGGCGTCAGGAGCACGTGTTGTTGCTTATCACGGACAGCATGTTTTTTGTTTTACACAAATACTATGGTAGGGCATTCACGTTGTGAACTAAAGGTCCTTTGACATCCATGCAGGACAGACAGAGCTTAAACATATAGGAACAAAGTTCTGTTGTCTGGTCACACTTTCAAATACCAAAACAAACCTGAGAATGAGGCTGTTCTGTTCCTAACTTTGTCATGTAATTAATAATCTGGAGAGAACTGAGTTGTTTTTTTTGTAGGGTACCAATGATGACTTTCCATATTGAAATATATGTGCTGCATTCACTACTATATTTTTAAGCACCAGTACAAATCTCAATGCAGTACAGAACAGAGGAGAGAAAGACAGGATCTTGCCTTTGAAGGTCACGATATTGTTAGTAAGCATTTTGTCTGCTGGTGGAAAAATACTAGGTGAAACCTGTATGAAGTTAAAGAGGAAGTAGTATCTTTGTAATAAACACAATTTAAAACAAAAGCAATGGTGATGTAATATGACAACTGCTCATTTCAGTCTACAACCACCGTTGAGATGGACTTGGGAACATTGCTTTTGTAATATGAAAGTATAACAAAACAGAAGTTACAACATTCTTTAGCATTTTAACAAGTTTTTATAATGTTTCAAATCATAGTAGGTATATGAAATGCATATATATAGTAGACCTAATTTGTGAACTAAGCCTGGGCTAAATATTGCAATTTTTTTCATGTTAATTGTTAACCTGATGAGACAATCATGTTATTTATGGAAGAAGTAATGAGGAAACTATGTCCTATATAAACGACCCCAGCAAAACACTTCCCAGTTAGATCAGTAGCAGTATTGATACCGAAGTTAATTGTTGCAACAGTTGTAAATAACATTCTGATGATATTTTTACTTTATTACAGGATTACCTTTTCACTACATTCCCTTAGATATGAAGAAATATCTGTGAAAACTTGTAGTAAAATCTAGTGTGGTGGTACAGCAGATTTTGGTAACATAATTCTCCTTTTTAAATTGATGAGATTAATACTTTACATATTGTACTGTGGAAAAGATTTTCTCCTGGATGTTGACTTGAGATTTTTTTCCCCATAAAAGAGAGCTTTTTAATTTTTCCCAAGCTTTTTCTTCTTTCACATCACAGTGATTAATGAGTTTAATTTTTGCAGGCAACTGCCAGGAGGTGCTGAGTAAGATGTATCATGCTGATTGTGTGTAACCCCGCTCCTTTTAATTACTGGGATGATAACAATGCATTAATCAGGTGCATAAGAAATTCAGCACTTTTCTGTAACACAGAATATTGATCTATTTTATAAGGCACTGACTGTGAAATGATGATCATAGAGGTCCTTTTTAAATTAAATTTTGTATGATAAGTTATATGTTAAAAATATTGAACCCTCCGCTGAAACATCATAAAACTTTTGTATATAAAAGAGCCATACTCTGCATTCTTACAGGTTCATTATTCAGCCAAGAATCCTGTTGGCTTTGGTGGAAGACTTAACCGTATAAAACCAGCCAGACTCAGAGTACAAATACTTTCATTACTGTGAATATTCTTTCCATAACTGAATTCTGAATCTTTATTTCCCATGCTTGCTTAAAGCTACATTTGGCCATGTACTATGCTTTATGAGTTTTGCAATTGATTATTCAGACTGATTTACACTTTGAGAATTTTTTCATTCAAATATAAGTAGCAATATTTTTGAAATGTTTCTGTAAAACAGTGTTTGCTGCTTGAATAAATTAAGGATTAAGTAAATCTAATATTGTTTGTTAATAGAGTGAGTCTGAGAAAGTGAGAATCAAAGCCATTAGGGTAAAAAAATTTGTAATTTGGTCTGTCAGACTTGCTGTTGCATGTAATTGAAAGTGTTAATTTTCAGTTCATTGTTTGTCAAATGGAAAGAGGTATTGCCTCCTAGAAATGTGTGTCAAGGGCAGCGTTTCAGAAGGGTTGAAGCCTGAGCGGCAGACAACAGGCATTTCAGAAGCGATGTGGTCTTTTCCCAAAGAGATGAGAGATTTGGTTTTATAGAATGGTTTGTAGGACTGCAGGATTCATAACATTACTGTAAGATGCAGTCATTTGAATTGAAATCAGAAGTCTATCTGATGTGCTTATTGACAGAAGCTACTGTTTACATCAGCAAGAGTCTTCTTCTGCCTCTTCCTGGTGAGTTCTTAGGTGTTGAACTCAGTTATCCTACAGGCATTAAGATGTGGAAGGCTGGGACTAATTTTTTCAGTGGAAGTAGTTAGGCCCTACTGACATTCTGTAAGCTCATCTTTTGAAATTAATAAAAATTACAGCTTGCTTCCTTCAAAAGAGATAGTTACAAACCTCATAAAAATCATAGGTTTTCTTTGCATGGAAGCCAGTCATATGTTTTGTGATTACGGAATGATGGACAGTGATCTGGAGGTGATACGTTTTTTATACTTTGCTTTATAGCTAAATTTACAATTAAACCACCTTGTGGTATTTGCTGTCGGTTTAAAATCAGCCTCTGCTTCTGCAGTCTTTACGAGCCATGATGATGATGCATGCACTAAAAAAATATCTGCCAGAGAGGACGTATTTTTAAGTATTCAGGAATAACTGTGTGAAGAGACTGAATCATCTGTCTAATAGTAGTGAACCGTGCACTAAGTCAGGGTACCTCATGTAGAGTACTCAGCTCACGTTGTTTCTCTTGAGCTAGTAACTCACGTGCAGAAAGACACTGAGCCCAGGGTCAGAGCTTGTGTTGGTTTCCAGGGGACTTTCAAAGACATAGAGTGTAGGAAAAAAGAATCTTTGACTGTGTGCTACTGCTCTGCATTCCTCTGTATATTTTTGTTTCAGAAAAGGCCAGAAGGAAGACAGTTCTCGGGGTATCCATCACAGCTTTGGAAATTATCTTTGGGATTCAGAAGATTTTGACCTTTGAAATAGAAAACTTTACACTAATGCGGGCTAATATATTTATGTTTGTGATGGTCTAGCAAAAGCTCCCGTTAACTGCAAGTTGATTTTGTTGGGATTTTTGCCTGATGCGCTGGATGATTCCCGGCACGTTGCGGTGATGTACGTGCATTTTCATCCTGTGACCAAGGGGTGGCAGCGTGTCTTGATCACACTGTTCTATGGAGCGCTTGGCGTTTCGTTGCTTTTCTAGTAAAGCACCGACCAACCGACCATTTGTTTACATACTGATAGCCACACGTGATGGCTATATTCGGTTCCTTATTGCTTCCTCTGGGTCTGGTTGACTTGATGACAGCTTTGTCACTCTTTTTTTTTTTTCTTTTTTTTTTTTTTTTTTTTTTTTTTTGCCATAAGGGGAAATACTTGTTCTCAAAGCTCATAAAAAAATGATTCAACAACAGTTTTAAATGGTCCCACATTCAAGCATGGGAGAAGGAGGGGAGAAACGAGTCTTTCTTCTAAGGGAATGCTTTTCTCTTTTCTCCCAAAGAAAAACAAAGAAACAGTCTTTTCCCAAATGGCACTTGCACTCTTACTGGGTTGTGATACAATGTAAATTTTCAGAAGTTCACACAGAGGAGTTAGGTTTGTAAAGTCAGTGGGTTTTGTGAAATGAGATTTGTGGTCAAATAAAAAAATATGGATTGAAATCAGTTTTCTAGTTAAGTGCATAAATACTCATTTTGGATCAGGTTCCTACTCATTTATGTGCCTTTGACAATGTTATCTGTATTCATTAAGTTGCAGATGTTTGTTAATGATGAGATTCAATGTGGATGAGTTAACTGAGTTAAAATGTATTTTGAGTCAGTGCATTAGTCCATATGAAGAGGCCTTATGTACCATAGTCTTTACTGCCAATGTGTAACTAAAAATGAGAGTAAGACATAGGCGTTGGGCACATGCAGTTTTTGCAGCACAGAGCAATGTAGAAGGGAATGGAGCAGTGTAGTGGTACAATCCAGTAAGGCATTTTGAAGGGCGAATGGGATGTGATTTTTGTGTAGTGGAAACACAAGTCCTTCGCAACTTTTCTACCTGTAGAATATTTTGGAACCTTCATTTCCCACTTTCAACTGGTGTTTTAGTTATTTCTCAACTTCTAAACACATTAATTTAGAGATCTCTTGTATTTTGTTTTGTTAAAGTAGCAGTTGAAAGCCTTACCAAAGATTACAGCAGAGATTAATGCAGTTTTAAAGCCTCAGGGAACTTGTAATGTGGAGTCAGAGAGAAAGGAAGAGAGGGGTCCGATATTCGTCCACACTGCAAACAGTAAATTTAAGCAAAGCTCATGGAGTGTGTGAGGTAATGTGAAAAAGGCTGATACTGTGAATCTCTACAGATGAAATCTTACCAGATTTCCATTGAGCATATTTTTAAATTGCTTATCACTTGCATAGTGTAAATTGTGTTCCTCTAAATGAGGTGTTGTTAGTAGAGCTCTGCTATTACATAGATTCTTCCATGAGTTGCTCTCTCTGTGCCTTTTAAAACTCCATTTAACTTTATTATCTTCACTTTGCAGGTGGAAAATCAGCAGCTGAGTTGACACATTGTCTCAGAGACAGTGCATTTCAGCTCTTTGGTGGTGACAGTTTGCTGTGGCTCAGCACTGTGAACTATTCTGGTTTCTGGTCCTGGGCTGCAGGGACTTTAAAGTGAAAATTATTCTTGTTGCCACCAAGGATATTCTTACAGGTGTAAAACTAATTGTGAAGTCTGGCGCATTTAGGTCTTTGCTGTATCTAGCACTCGTTAATGAGTTTTCATATGACATTTCGAATATCTAATGTTTTCCTCTAGCTGTTCAAGGGTTTGGAGCTTGCTTTGAGAAAAAGGAGATTTAAAGCATCTGAAAGGAAGAATAAGAGTATCTTAATACTTTCATTATATAGTTATGGGGGGAGGGAATGTTGTTTTGTGGTGGGTTTTTTAAATTTATATATTTATTTTTCTTTTCCATATTTGTCAGAAGCATCTGCTTCAGCATTTCAAAGTAGATTTCATTCTAGGCAGACCTCAAACGCAAATGCAAATTTCTCCTCAGGCTTGGTATCTTGGACATACAAAGCTACATGAAATGGAAAAACAACTGTGGGAAATGCCTGGTAACCTCTGCTGTAGTTATACCACAGTCAATTTTAAAGTGTTTATGATGAAAATATGTGTATGTTCCTTATTTTCTATTAAAACCAGCTCCAACTCTCTTATGAAAGAAACAGATGTAACTGCAGTACCCAAGCCATAGGTCTGAAGACACTTGGTGAGCAGAGCCAGCAGCAGGATTACACAGGGCTCCTGTGACTGCTGTATCCTCCCATTCTGGCAGAGGCAGGGGGACAACAATGTCCAGCATCTGGGCAGCAGCAGGAGGGTTGTTACTGCCTTCTGACCCTTCTCAAGGGTATAAGCAGTGGTTTGCAGAGCCCAGTCATGCAGAGTTTGTGTCTGTGGAGATGAACTCAAGTGTCTTGCAGCGCCTCTTGCTAAGGTGCTAAAAAAAAAGAATAAAAACCCCTTGTATTTATAAGGCCAGCCTTTGGCAGAAGAAAAAGTATGAACTGCTGGCAATAGCTAACTGGATATTTATGCTTGTACCACGGTCATATAGAAGCAGTCAGGTGGCAGCTGCTGCTGCTGGCAGGTAGGATGGTATGGGAGGTGGCTCGGGTGGATGGCTCTTCCCATTTGCTCCCAAGATCTTCCAGTACCTTAATAGAGGTTGCAAGCACAGCTCAGTTCCTCCTTTCTCCAGTTTCCCCAGCCCTACCTCATGGAAAAAGAACTCATTTTTGTTTGTGCTGCTGGGAGGCTATGAGTCAGTCCTTCCTCCCTATCTAACAGGTGGCTGCTGGCAACCTTATCTCTCTCTGCCCTGGCGCCTAAAGATGGGTCTCCCAGCAAAAACCTCAGATGGCTCCTCTCCAGCCACTTCAGTGACATGCCCTCTGGCGTTGCAAAATGCCAGTTTCAGCTGCTGCCTGTCTCCACTACTCTCCTCTTAGGACAGGCAGGTCAGGTTATCTTGTATTCCAAAGGAACACAAGGAACCTTGAGCAGGCGGGAGAGAGGATGATGGGATCTGCTTTAAATAGTGTTTGACCTCTTGCATAAGAGTCTGTCTGTCCCAAGATCAGTTTATTGCATACATGGCTCTGAGATTTGCAAAGATCGCTCATGGGATTATGTTTCATGTGACTGTAGAATCCTGTCTTTATTTCTTTGTCATTTATTGCTAAATCCTTCCTTATGTTTCTGGATAATCTATATTAAATATGGTTTGTCTTTGGTTTTGTTTTTCCTATTTCATTTATGTGCCAGAAAAGAAAGGTAATATTTAAAAGACCAAACATCTATTACATTAATGATAGGGAAACTGTAAAAATCAACAACGATGTTGCCATAGAGACATAAATGATTTATAGTTTCCACTTTTACTAGCCTTCCTGCTAGACATTCTGAATGTAAGCGCTTTATTGATATAGTTCCTCTGTCTGTTCTAATTAATTTTTTTTTTTTTTCAATTGAGTGTTTGTAATCCCAGATACAAGAAGAGGCATCCAGAGAAAACACTGAAGGTATTAGAGTGCTGCACAATGTTGTCTCTAATAAAGTAGGTGCTGTTGCAGCAGCTTCCTTGTTCTGTTGTGAACTGCAGCACAAACAACACTTGTCAAAACACTTACAGTGATTCATTGCAAACAAGAGTGACTAATAAAGACTGACGTAGGTAGCCAAGGTTTAGGATCACAGTAACGTGATCTATTGTACTTGCCTTGTTTTATACTCTGTGTTTGAGTGTGCGCTTTTTCAAGGAGCGGGTAGTTGTTACTGATTTCTGGGCAGATTTCTATACCACCTATTTAAGGTGGCATGGATCTGTGGTATAGCACTGGAATGACCATTAGGGAAGCCTTACTGTTCCAGGCCTTGCCACTGACCTGCTGCATGACCTTCGGCTAGTTGTTTATTACTTCTGTGGGGCAGGACCTGCATCTGTTGGATACCATAAAGGAAGCAAGGTCGTGATTTCGTTTGTGGCTTCTTCATCGAAGTGTAGAATGAAATAATTTATGCTTTTGTCCTAAAACTTTGGGCTAAAAAGAACCCATAGAAACATGAGATTATTAATAACTAGCAGTGCGGTCACTAATTCTGACTGTGGCAACATTTGTGGGAACATTGCTAATAACCAAAACAGGCCTGATTGTGCTTGTTTATGGTGGGCTAAAGGTCTCTCTCATTACAGTGTTTCACAGGCAATGCCAGGAGTTGATAATCACTATAATGCACATTTTTCTTTTAGCTAAGAAAAGCTAATAAGCATCTGTAGTTTTGAAAATGTCAGATTGAGCCAAAGTGCACACAATTAAATAAGGATAATGTAGCAGATAATAAGAAGATACGTGATGCTGGATGAGCAGTTATCAGATCATTGTGCTTTGGCTGCTAAAGTGCTATGTGTCATCTAAAAGAAAGTGGTTGTTGGTTGAGGGGAAACTTGTCACAAGTTGTCAGAGACAGAAACGTGAGCTAATATGTTAAAGTGACAAGAGTAGTCCTGGGGAGTATAAAGATGCATGTCAGACTCTTGATAGATGGAGGGGTTGGCTGGGTTAAAAGTCATGTACTTGGGAAGGTGGGAGAGGCCACTGGGAAAAAAAGGGAAGCAAATGTGGAAAGGAAGATGGGTAGGATGGAGTAATTTGTGGTTTCTGACTCTAAGGTTTGCTAGTTTGTTGTTTGGGGTTTTTTGTTGGTTTTTTTTTGTGTGTGTGTTTTTTTTTTTTTCTATTTTCAAAGACTCTGTCTTGTGTATGTGTGATGTCTGGCCTATTCTGGCTACTTTAGTGCATTAAAAGCTTTCTGAGACAACTTCTTTGCTCAAAAGGAGATACAACCATTGTGCACTGATTAAGAGGCTGGATGTGAATTTTCAAGCAGTGTCCTCAGTTTAATTTGCCACTGGGGGAAAGAATGAGACAGACTCCAAAAGCCAGAGTAATAACAAGAGGCTGAAAACCAGACCCAGGACAATGAAGGGAAAGAAGGGAAAGAAGAAAAAGAAGAGTGGTGATGCACAGAATTGGATGCCAACTTTGATACTGGATGCCAAGGAATTTTGCTTCTAAAATATTTTTTCTATAGGGCAAAATATTTCTTCTGGCTGAGATAGAATATTTCACTTTTGCTTTTTCTTCCTACTTAGCCTAATTGAGGAACTAGCTCTGGGCAGGAAGGCAGGTTCTCCCTAATTTGGGAGAAGAGGAATTTTTTGTCTCAGATTTTTTCCTGAAATATCCTTCCCACCCTTTTCCCACCTCTATTAAAGTGTTCTGATGTCACCAGAGGGGAGAGGTTGGGAGCAAATTCTCCCTTACTTTGGTTCTATAATAAATTTACCAGTGTTTTTTCACTTTTCAATGCACTAAGTATTTCACATCTTTATAAAATACCTGACAGAAAAGCTGGTTGTGTATAGTTCTCATCGTCTCCTGTTCTGTAAATGTCTTTAGGAAGATATCCTATAAATACTTAATTAGCGACCAATTATGTAGTGTTGCAGCTACAATCTCAGAAAAAAATTATCCTTATGAAATGTTTGCATTGTGAATAATGAATTCAAGATATATTTTGGCACTTTCAAAGCCTTGTCCCTTTCCATTTCAACTTGCATCAGAATATATCCCTTTCTGGTGTAACTTCAACCTAGATTATCAGTGTTTGTATTACAGGGTTGTACAGAAGTATGCATTTGATACATGTATTTGGAGAGATCTCATGGACAATCTCCTTACATCCTCATGCCTTCACTTACAGATGCGAGCTGAGAGTTCCCCACACTATTATCATCCAGTGCAGTCCACATTTCTGTTGTGTGACATGATTACAGTTATGTGGCTTTTCAGGCTGAGTCTTTATCTTTCCTGACCCTTCACCATAATGCATGGCTGCTCAGCTAGGAGATCTGTAACTGAAAAGCACATTTTCTATACCCTTTTCTTCTTGCATTCAGTCATTCTGGGAGATTCTTGTCCAGGTCTATCAATGTGGATTTGCAGGAACGGAGTTTATGGCCTGGGATTGAATCAGGTTTCTGGTAAAACAGCTTTCAGAAAGCATCACCGGAACATCCACTGTCTGTGAGCATTTAAGTTCAAAGTGGGTTAAAATTCTCTTCCTATGAATTTGCAGGGAAGGTCACTTAGCACATTCCCAGGACGCAAATTCAGAGCACGTGTAAACATGACCAAAAAGGGTTATTTTTGTGGTTGTTTTTTTTGTTTTGTTTTTACAGTTCAGTCAATAGCAATTTATATGCTACTCAATAAGCTGTTCTTCTCTAGGCGCTGGGCAAACTTCGTATTAGGGGAGAGGGAAAAGAGAGGAAATCGGCTGTCTTCTCGCACGTGGGGTCATGAGGGAATACTGTCTTTTTCTCACAGATACAAGGATGCTCATAGCAACTGCACAGCTCTGTAGTGGCACTCTGCTCTTTGGACAAGCTAGAAAGAAGTGTCTATGGCACTAGAGAGAGAAGGTGAAGGTTAAGAGCAAGGTTAAAGCCAGTTTAATCCCACTCTGTAAATCTGCATGTGAAATCCCTCAAATTACAACTATGTTCTTTCACTGTTTCTTCCTTTCTATGCTAAGCTGAAACTCTTCTGGAAATGGGCTTTTGGCAGATAGCACAATGCTATTGGGCTGGAAAGATACATGAGAATGCGGTAATCGGCTTTTTAACTCTGCAATTTAGTATAAACTGTAGGGAGCAGCAGTGTGAATCAGAGGATTGAATTTGCTCTAGTAGTTCCACAAAAGGCTCTTCTTTTGCTAAAGACAGATTGTGCCAGTCCGTCCTGAAAAACTGTAATTTAATTTGAAAGCACCATTCTGCATTCCTTTCACCTGATCTTGATTGGTGATGAGCCATAAAATTTCTCTGTGGTCCACTGGAGTTCAATAGATGAGAATTTCCTAACTTCATAAAATGATTAAAAGCACTCCAAATGTATATTATTAGCAAGGCTTCTGTGAGACAGCTCAATCAGCATGCTTCAGGTGCCTTTATGAAAGGTTTGGTGAGCATTCTTTGAATGGCAGATTGCTGAGATGGCTATTAATTGAGGGGAAGACTAATAAAATGCAAGGCTCTGTGCTTAAAGTAACTTAAAGAACAAATGGCAGCGTGTGTGTGTGACAGAGGTTTTCCTGGTTTGCCACAATGCCATGTAGGTGAATTGTACAAGAATCAATGTCTCTCAGAGTGATAAGTGAGATCTGTATGGCTGATTTTGGCAGCAGCCCACTTCTGTGTTTTTCTTTAGCCCAGTGCCTTGGACAGCACTGGAAAGCAGAAAGAAGTAGATTAGTTTTATATGTACTGTCTGTTTCTCATCTAGAAAACTCATCTTCTCCAGCATGCTGTATCATAAACCAAAAACCGAATCCACTTTCATCAAATGTTTGTGAGTGATGAACCATTTCAGGACCGTTCTGTTCTGTTCAAGGCATTTCTACAAACAGAAGAAGAATGATTGATTGGCTCATTGCAAAGTACATGTTGGGCATTAGAGACTGCCTTTCCTCTCTCCCTCCTTTCATACAGGCTGGCTGTGACTTCCCAAACAGGCAAGACGATGTGACTACTTGTATTTTGTTCTCCTTTTTGATTTGTTTTCATGAATACGAGGTAGAGGCTTGTTAAGGAGTGAATGGGCACTTAGATTTCTGGAAACTGAGCCATCAATTTTTAACATCACTTTGGATACCCCAAGTATCTAAGACTGGATGGAGAGATCTGGTGGCTGCTTTTAGTCAAATGGGCTATTTGAGAGTTTGTCTATTGTCATTGCTAAAATTTCTGATGAAAACTGGGAATAAATATCTGTCATAGTTAGTTACTTTTCTTTTCTTCCCCTGGAGCTCAGAGGACTCCAGCAAAGCACAGCACTAAAATCTGTTTTTTACTTCACAGTGACTTAATCTTTGGAGTTTCTAAATGTAAATTCATGCGCTTGCTAGGAGGCAAAGAGGCTTTTTATACTTAATGGGTCTTATCTCTTATCAAAGCAAGAGATTCAAATTTTCTATGGTTTGGACTCTCCCTGTTGCTGGTAATGGTGGAAAAGAAGAATCTGTTCATCATCGTGGAGAAAATTTCATTGTCAAACCCAGGCATTCCCAGTATTTTTCTTGGTCAGCTTCAATAATGACTGCTTCTTGTTTATTTGGGTCAATGGGCCCTTCTCTGGGGTACAGTAATTTAAAATGGAGGATATTGTTGGAATATTAATAGATGTCTGTAATCTATCATATATTGATTTAGACTGGAAATTACAAGATTTCTAAGATCTTGAGCACTGAAATATTGGAAGACTCTTCCAATAAGAGGGAGCAACATAAGGTCCTCTTTTACAACTACATCTGCTGAAATGTTGCATGCAGCCAGTGAAGAGCTCTCTGCCGCCAGCTAGGTAACAGGAACTTCGGTTTTAATTATGCAGGCTAAACATCTTTCAGAAGAATCTCCTGAAGGGGTAACGGTTATTGCACTCTATATTTTTGGAAAAAGATGTATAAAATGGGTTGTACAGGGCTGAATCCATCCTCAACACATATTTTTATGGTTTTTGCCTGGTCAGTTTTATTGAAGATTCCCTGGATTGCTGGATTTTAAACAAATTATGTCAGGTGTAACAGTTACATGATATTTCTCTAAGGTTTTCTAGCTATCTCACCTCTAGGCCAAACACTTTTCCATTTCAAGAGGCAAGATGATAAGAGGTCTGTCACTACAAGGGCAGCAGCATCTATAGGCCTCTAAGTCACAAATGATCTGTGTGGGCAAACCTAATTCAGAACAGTTTGTTTTCCCTTATTGTTGTTGAATTGCATATTCTTTTTTTGCCAAAGTACTTTGCTCTAGCTTTTCTACACAAAGTCTCAGAGTCCTTTACAGGCAGTACCTTCGCCTGTCTCAGTAAAACAGGCAAATTGCAAAGGAAAGCCTATGACTGACAAGCTACTGGAAGAATATCAGATGATTTGTTTTGTGTTATAGGACCACTATAGTGTAATCTGAATGCAGATTATCTCCAGATTATGTGAATTGCAGATTTGGGTATCTAGAGAAGATTTAGTAACTCGATACATCTAAATGATCCAGGAAAATATCTCAGAGTTTGAGCAAATTTACTGGATATTTCCCATTTTTAAATATATATGATTCCATGACCACTAGAGCAGTGCTATTAATGTGACAGAATTACCCAGTGGTAAGCACCAGGGTCCCTCAAAGCGTGTGACTCAGAAACAGGCAGAGCAGAAGTTCACTTCATATAGGAACACACCTGGTGCCCTTCAATGGCTTGTTGCATTATGTGGGTTCAAAGTGGGTTTA
Organism: Thinocorus orbignyianus; assembly: GCA_013400375.1. NCBI lineage: Eukaryota > Metazoa > Chordata > Aves > Ciconiiformes > Thinocoridae > Thinocorus > Thinocorus orbignyianus. Next base: position 501,458 of record VXBW01005588.1, on the reverse strand, counting down.
ACATGCATTGGAAGGTTTGAGTCCATTATAAAACACCAATTATTTTAAAAACTCTGTCTGGAGGAGGCAAAGCTGGCCACTTGCTGTGTGATGCTTTAACAGCTGTGGTATTCATCTGACAAAAAGTCTGGTTTTGGTTCTCAGCCTTGTTCAAAACATCCCAGGTTGAGCTCTTGGTTGTTGCTGCAGACTCAGAAGGCCTCTCCTCTCTCTTGCCCTTTCTGAACTCAGGAGAGATGTGTGAGTTGGAAAGGAAACTGAAGGGAAGCAGGCATAGCTGTGTGGTGGTTGGAAGAGCTCTGAGATGTAGGGCTCTGCTCCTCAGCAGATAGTAAGTGTAAAAAGTGCCCAAGAAGGGGTACCACAGGCAATCCCGGTTAACTTCTTCCTCTCAGTACCTCTAATTATGATTTTTCAAGCTCACAGTGGGCTCATGATGTTGACAATGTAGGAATGGCAGTGCCTGGCTTGTAAGCAGCTGTGTCCTTTATTGCGTCTGACCCTGAGCAATGCTGAAAATTTGACCTATGGCACAGACTTTTTTAAAACTAATGCAGCCACTTCTTCAAATAAGGTGATGAGAGGCATACATGTGAAGATATTTAATGTAGCAAGACTATTTTAAGGCAGAAAGTTTCTTAACAGTTATTAAAATATTGACAAAGGAGAAGGGCCTTCTCCCTTTTTGGACAATGCAGAGGGCAGCAGCAGAAGTGATGCTTTTCTGAAATGGGTGCTGAGGGAGAGGTGGTGATGCTGTATCATTGGGTTTAGAGGCAGGGGATGCAGGGGATAGCTTCTCACAACTGTGGAAAAGGGAGTTGACGTACAGGACAGCGGGTAGGTTGTTGTGGTGAGAATTGCTAAAGTAATGTCCAGTTATGTCATCCCAGGAGCATAGGGTAAGCATGCTGAATGTGAGCAGTAAGTCAGCAAACACCATGGCAGCAGCTCGTGACTGGGAGTTGGAGATCTGGCTTCTGTTCCTGTACACCATTTAATTTTTCAGGAGCTTTTAAATCCCTGTGTGATATTAGACAATTTTTCCAGAAGATTTTGGTTATGCAATAAAAGCCATCTGATATTGTTTCTACACTGCTATTAAGATGAAGCATTCTTATTATATCCTATAATCTTACGCGTGCTTTCTATTCTTGATGGGTTTTCTAAGCTCTGGGCTAAAAGTCATTGCAATAGAAATGATTCACCCAACAAAATGTCCAAACTGTGAAGCACTAAAATTCCAGCCTTTTTTCTACTTCTCAAGACAGCAAAGATCAAGCGGTACAGCTTATAGTGTTTAAAAGTGCTAATGTATGTTGAAGACTCAGGATTTTCATGGTTACTTGAGCTGGAATTTCACATGCCACCAAACACACAGTTGATCTAAATCAGTGCTGCCCCAGGGCCGTGTCTGCCTGAGGGATGAGCTTCCCTGCTGCCAAGGCTATACATGCGTGGCCCCAGTGTGGTACTCCTGTGGAAGAGCTGCAGGGTACCACAAGCACTGTGTTGCACTAATGCAATGCCAGTTTTCAGCTGCTGTTCATTGGTATTAGTCAGAACTAATTTATCTACAGATTACTCACACGACTCTAAACTTGCAGTTGCTGACAGAGGATGTTCAGGGCTCCTTTAGATATCTCTGCATAGCATTACAATATACATCAGAGAAATCATCACTACGTCAGACACAAAAAATATAAGCAGTTTCCAATGAATGCCTTCATTCAACTGCTTCTTGTATTCATTACTGTAGTTTCCTTGTATGCCTTATGTTAGTCTTTAATTAAAGATTGCATGTCATGGTGGGTTTTTTCTTGCACAGGACACCTCTTCCTGTGCTCGCAGTGTTTTAATGAAGAGCTTGTCAATGTTTCCTGTTCAGCCCATTGTTTAATGTATGGAGCCAGGCCTTAATCTGCACTCATTTCAGATGCTGTTTAATTTTCTCTTGGTCTCTTCTCTAGCATTTACTGGCATAGCATTTGAATGCATCTCAAAACCTAGAGAATTTGTTTTCACAGGACGGCTACTGAGCATTCCATAGATAGTGAATTGAGGAACAATTCTTAATGTATAGAGAATACCTTGACGTGGGGACTACTGTTATGGGAGTCCAAAATGCAAGTCTGTAACCTCAGTAACATTGCTGACCCTCAGCATTTCTACGAATAGTGTCAGAAGTCCCAGACAGGAATGTTTGTGAAGTAACACTGTAGTGCTCACTTAGCAGAATTTAGCTTAAATGTTTTGCCCACCATCACAAAATCTGGTTTTCTGGGAGAATCATGTGTTTCTTCAGGGTCTTAGTAATGAAACTGTCCTTCCCCTTTCTTTCCATGTCAGTGCTTCATTTACTGCATGCTGTTTCTTTTCAGCCGTTTGTGTCACTATGGGCCTTCCTAGTTCCCTCATGGTCTTTGTAGTAGAAATCTCCATGTGCTTGAAGACAAACCTAAATTAAGGTAACATTAGACTATATTAATTCTACATGGACCTCCGATATTGTGCTGTACTTAATTTTACAGCAAGACTTGTAGGGAGAAGCAATGTCTTTTGTTAGGATAGCTGAACCTGTGGGTAGACAAACTCCCCAGTGTTTGAGCCCTGCAGATTTGAAGCATTTCCTCTTACATCAGTTGACTTAATGGCACTTCCTCCTACAAACTCTGTTTCTTTTATGTCCTTGAACCACTGAGTCTACAGAAGCAGCCCCATCTGAAAAAAGGAACCAAGAAAACAAGATATGACATTACATGACAGCAAATGTAGTCCCCAATGAGTCATTGGTAGGTTAGGAGAGTGTGACCACAGACTGTTGAGTTAGTGGAGTAACTGAAAAATAGCTTTGTTTTCATCCTCTCTAAGAATCGGCTATCGTAGGTAAATAGGTCCATCTTTTCTCTGTAGTTTCATAGCATCAGGTCACTGGAAAAATGCAGCAATTTGGGAATACTGAATTCTTTTCTGTTAGCAAAGAGCTTATTTTGGTAATTTCTACCTGGCATCATAAAATTAGATCAGCTGTCTCTGACACATTTCTACTATCTGTTCACCTCTTGTATGCATCTGTGTGACTTTGCATGAAATTGGCATGGTTGTTCTGACTTTATGGATAATGTTGGAAATAAAAAAAATAATTTAGGCTAAATTAAAAAAGGAGAAGGGAGTTGTAGTAATCTGTCTGAATGGATGAAATCATCTTTCAGAAAGTTTCCTAAACACTAAGACACTGGATTTTACGGGTCTGCCTTACAGAAGCCATACAACCTTGTAGAGGTAATTAAACATCCCCAGGAGCAAAGTTTTAAACCCAGGTATCCAATTTCCTAAGAGAGTATGCAAGACCCCATGGTAAAGAATTATTATTGTTCTCTGATTTACATAATCTAAGTATTCCATGCAAAGTGGGTCAGCTCACGTAGAAAAGAATGACAGTATCCTCTTCCAGCATATTTCAAAAATCTTCAGCCTGTGATATACAAGGATGAAATTCCAAGAGGTCCAGCAGTAGAACAAAAACAACTAGGCTTGAAGAAGCAATGTCCACAAAAACATCAAGTGCAATGATTTTTCTAATGATCCTTCTTATTCTCATGCATGTTCTTCTGGAATTTTATATTATTATAGTTGTTACTGCACATAGTTTATTTCTACTGAAACATTTCAAGAGACCTTTATCTTTTGTATCTTGAGTGTTTTTATTCCTAAGGAAGATTAATTGAAATCTGTCTCCCGTTCATCTTCCTGCTCTGTGAGATATCATGTCTGGGTTAAGTTTAGGCAGAACTTCAGAGCTGATGTAACATGCCTAGAGGATTTTCCTACTTTTAATAAAACAGAACATCCTTAGGGTTTTAGAACAGTTTCTGGAGGAATCAGTAGGAAGCAATATTCATCATTGCTTAATGGAAAGTAGTCCTCCTGCTAAGAGAGTAATACAGAACCACAGGATTATTTCTTTTTATTGTTGTATATAACAAAAGATCTCCTTCCAGATTCTCTGAGGCTGAAGAAGCTTGATGTACCTGGAAAACAGAAGTTTTCCTGTGTCTTGAGTTGCTCAAAGGACTAAATTTAAGGAGGAAAATTAAAAGAAACAAATGCAGGTTTAGAATGAATGCAGAAAAAAATTCTTGCTGTGTGCTCTGAGGATATAAATGTCATTTGGGAAGAAGATTTGCATAAAGTTCGCTACAAAGAGGAAAAGGAATTTAATGTCTAGTCTGTTTGAAATAAAGCTTCTTAAGGGTGAGATTCCTGAGGCTGTTGAGGAGTCTTTCTGGAAAGAAAGTTCAACTTCACTTTGTGGTATGTAAATATTTAGTAGTTTGCATTCAGGTACAGTAAGTTATAGATTTAAGATCAAACAGAGCAGTGCTTGGTGCTGTAGCCTACGCTAAAAGGAGTAGTTCTGAATTACTTGGAGAAATAAAGTAATCTGTTCACTGTTTTCCATAATGTCATTCAGTTTATCTGATCCTCAGGTCACAAGATTTTGCTACATTAGTAGTGTGGATTTGGGTGCAGATACTGAATTAATAAAGAACTTGTAGCTTTGAGAGCACCAGACAATATTCAGTATTCCCCAAACATGCTCAGCTCCTGTGTCAGAACAGGGGTTTGCTGCATTACTGAAAAAGTGCTGGCATATTTAATGCAGACAACAGCAGCTTGCATGCCTTATGTATGCAGTGAGCTTCCACCTAATCGGTAAGGAAGAAATCGTGGAGTTTAGGCACATGAACTGTTAAGTGGCAGCTCTCAGGCAGTATGTGTCCTTTAAAGACTAATCCAAATTACTTTACATTTGCCATTGGCTAAGAATATGCACCAAGAAAGTTACTGCAAATCAGATGCCAACTGATAGTTATATTGCTTGCTGTAGCTTGCCTGTTTGCAGCTGAGCCCCAAGGAAGAATCCATCCATCGGAGACAGCCTGTTTGTGCCTTGTCCAGTGGAGTTTTGATCTGAGAGTGGCACTATGACAATGTAATGATGGACTCATCGGTGTGAGTGAGAGGTATTTGCTGTGCCACTTCAAATCTCAGACTAAGCTTGAGGTCTTCACTTGAATTTTTAGTGCATAAATGATCAGCAGCCCTGTTCTTATCCTTCCCATCTTATTCCATGCTTCCTAACAATTGATGAAGTATTACCATTGAATATGCCACTAATTTGGGAGCTATATTTCTCATTTTCCCTGAGACTGGTAGGAGTCTCTGTGCAGGTAACCAGCTAATACTCTTTCTACAGCTTCTCAGAAAAAAAGGGCTGGATGCCCCTTGTGCTGACTGCATCTGCAGGATTTCTCCTTATCCCAAAACTCATAAGGATACTTTACTGGTTTGGCAATTCATTGTGCCAATTTAGACTGGAACGTAGTAAGTTAAGAAACGGTGCACTAAAATACAGATGTGTTTGTATACTAGAAGTTTAATTTTGTAGCAATCTAGTTTGTTGTGGTCCTTCTGGTAGCTTGCAGGTCAGACATGGTCTGTGGGATGCTTCCATCCATCTCTTTCAGCCTAGTGAAGACTGTTTATTGCCTATGAAGTAAGTGGAGCTGCTGCTACCAGGGCTGTGGCCCATATTGATGGAGCCATATCTGTGTCTCATCCTGTCCAGGTGTGATCCAGCAATGTACTGGGTATTGGTGCTGGTTGTGGCTGGAAGGCGTCTTCAAAAATGTGATGTGTTACACGAGGTTGAATTGCTCTGAAGTTTAACTGACACCTTCCTTCTGCATACCATGAGCTTCCATGAATTATGCCTGCTTTGAGCTGAGGAACTGTTTGAGATAGTGTAATAAGAGAAAAATATCCAGTCTGATCTGAGCATGCCCTGGTGACAGAGAATCCATCAAGGTGTTTAAGTCATGGAGTCGTTAATCACTTTGCTCTTAGCTGTGTGCCTCATTTTTAACCTGAATTTGTCTGGCTTCAGATTTCAAGCATTGATCTCTACTGGGAGGCTGAAAAACTTTCTATCGTTCAGAATATATGGTAAGGGAAGAAACTAGTGCTGGATAAATGCGAGTCTGTGCTAATGTCACTTTTTTTTTGTTTTTCCATTTCTTTTCCTACCTTTGACATTTAATGTCAGGGTAAAAACGTCGACTTGCTACTGCAAAGGTTTGTAATGGAATTACTGCAATAGTGGAACTGCAACTCCTACAGGTGTAGCCATGTCTGATAAAAGGCTATTTTGACAGGGTGCCATTAGGAATTTAGTCCTGGCAGCACAAAGCCCACTGTGGGCTCCTTACGGCTGCCAGAGACAACAAGTTTGTGTTTGCATGGCTGACCTTGCTGAACTTGCTGCTGGAACTTTACTGCTCCGGGGACCTGAACTTGCTGGAACAAAGAGAGTGTGGGCTGCAGTCTCCTATCACTGAGTAGGAAGATATACTGTGCTTCTTAATTTATTTTTCCCTGATACATATCTCTTGTCATGAAATTCAAATTAATTCTTACCACTTAGGAGTCAGCAAATTGCCTGTTTATTGTCTATGAGACTGATCAGAATGGAAATTCTGTGGAATGACATTACTGAAGTTTGGATAAACAAGCTCACTCCTGGTAGCGTCCGTCAAAGTTTTAACACAAAGCACAGGTTTAGAATATAGTACTCTGTAATACCATGGTAAACATATTGCAAATAATAAGAATAGTTTGCTTGAACATTACAGTCTGGTTACATGAGAGAACTGAACTCTGCAGGGCTTTGGCATTTATGTATCTGGCCTAGAATCCTGCACCTTGGGCACTAGAATGATGGACTCGTGGCTTCTGTGTGCAGACCCCAAATGAAATTCAAGGATAAAAGAAAGAAAAAAAAAGGGAAAAAGGGAGAAGAATGAGTAAGGAGGGGAGCATCCAGTTTTCCTTGCCCAAAATATATTACAGGTGTATAGTGAAATGCAACAGCCTATTGAGAGAAAAAGCAGATGCAAAAATACAATAATGGTGACGAAATGACTGAGAGAATAGGCTGGGAATATGTTGAGGTAAGATTTTTACAGGAGCTACCACTGATGCAGAGGGAGAGATTAAATTCTCCTTCCTATTGAGAGGGTATGAAGATAAATGGTAAACTATGCTGGATAACTTTGGGTGTGGTTAAATTGAAATGCAAAGCTGCTGGAGACGCTGATTTGCAGAGATCTGATGCTGCACCAGATCCATCTGCAGGTCCTCAGCACTGCGGCTAATGCAGGTTTTCCTGGTGTGCTTAGGTCTGCTTTTTAAATAGACGCTTCGCAGGATGGTGCTAATGTTGCTCCACTGGGCAAAACATTTTCCATCTTAAGTTCTTAGCACAGTTGAAGTGATGAGGAGAGAGTTGAGACCAAGGAGGTTATTTCCTATTTTTCCAGAGTGGGCTTTTCTCCATAGTACATTCTTGTGTTTGTCCAGTTTGACTTTAAATTATTCAAACTGTGGACATCCCTGAAGTAGCCTGTTTTGTAGCTAGAATCTCAATGAGCCCCTCAGTTCACAGAACAAACCCTGCTGCATGCCTCCAAGAGCTGTGTGTGCTGATTTGGGATGGGCTATGGGATATACATTGGTCATGGCCGACCACAGGGATTGAGCATGACCCTGTGATCTAAGCTGTGGGTCTCAGCTCAAAACAGTGATCTGTGATATGGTGTTACTCTGCTGTTCCCCTCACCTGCCTGTTTCCAGATCAATGTACATAGTAGTGACCGCCTTCCTTTCAAGTAACTAAGTCAATGGAAATCCCCAAAGAAGAATTAGATTCAGCATTGATCAGTTGGTGGTAGCAGGTCAGCGGGGCTTGTTTTGCAGCATCAACCGTGCATGTCTGTTTTGCCATCTGGAACAGTCCTGCACAGCTTGCTTTCCCTCCTGGGAGTGAACACCAAGTGTGTCTGAGCATTGCCAAAACTTTACTTTTCTGCTTCCATGTTACTGCTGGGAAGATGCACAGGATATGGAGGCACTGGGAAGATTCGCATCATGATCCCTGTTGGATCACAAGACCAGGTAGTGTGTCACATGGCAAGACATGCATGTGCCGTTCTATTATATATATATATAACAAGCATATAGGCTGAGAGGAGGATCTGGAGCAATGTATAACATAACTCCTCTATTGCTGCTGCCTCTTGGATTCTTCCTGGCACAGGACAGCAGGAGAAAACATCTTTATGAGTTGAGCAATGCACTGTCACAGAGAAATGGAGCAGGTAAGTACTGAAACAGAAAATGCGCAGCATCAATACTGCTGGGGTGCAGCGTCAATACTGCTAGTTTGCAGCATCTATAGACTCAAGCTTCCACTATTTGAGATCTGCTGAAGATAATCAGGAGATTAAACAATTCTAAGTCTCCTTAAGGCCTTTGTGATTTGCTTCTATTGACTTCAGGCATTGGGGTTCTGAAAGAAAGCTGAAGTCACCAAGTAAATACCTGTACTAAAACATAGGAGAGTGCATACCAGATCACACCAAAGGTCAAAACAGTTTTTTTTTCATCTCGTTGACAATCGTCAATAGCAGTTGCCTGGAGAAAGAATATTAGGCTACTGTAAAGTAATCCTTATTTTTTGGGGGACACAGTGGAGTGGTTTCTTTTAAGTGGTATCTCAGTATATCAGGGAGCTGGCCTCTTCAGGCCAAATTACTGCCTAGCAAAGTGAAAGAAACTGGGACTGACAGAGACTGACCTTGTGTCCAGTCAGACCAATCCGTTGGCACAATGCTATAAATTTGCCAAACTATTCTAAGCGAGAAGTGTATTGTTATTTATCAACGAGGTGAAGAAATCAGCCAATTTCCCTAGGTGGTGTTCTGAGTAGCCTGGAAGTCTCTGGATTGCATTAGCAGTATGTTTGAAATACATGGCATGGGAAGTAGAAATGGTGGGGGCAGATAATATTACTGTGAAGTTAATGTGCTGCTTCCTGAGAAGGTGTGTGTGAGCCCAGCTTTGCTGCCTTGCTTGCCCTCATGCTGCGAGTTTGTGCTGGAGTGGAGAGAGAAAGCACCGGTCTCTCCTAAGCAGTGTGACACAGGCTTGACTTTGATTTTTAGCTCCCAGGTGACAGTTGTATAAAACTTACGTGAGTTTCAAGCTGCTATAGAAGTTCTCCAAATTTCCAGGAAAGGAGGGGAAGATAAAAGAAAAGGAAGACAGACTGAGGAAGAGAGTAAGGGGCTATGCACTGAAAAAGGAGAAATGAATAGGTATGTGTCATTGCTTTTCATCCAAGTGGCTTTGCCACCAGGCTGGCATGCTTGTGTATTATAATGCATTTTTCAAGCTATATGGTGATTTGAAACCATGTCTGGTATCAGAGACTGGAATGAAAGTAAAAAGCTGTTTGCCTTCTGCCCTGAAATTCACTCCTTGCTTTGGCTGCAAGCCACTAAACCACAATTAAAATAGCATGAACAGGGTGTGTCACTGAAAAGAAGATCACAGTGTTCCATCAAACCGTCTGGTTGTGCGCTCCAGGGACCCTGTGACAGAAGGTAAGCCCTGCTTATGGCTTGCATCCCTTGGGCGCTGATGTACAGGTAAAAGGCCTTACAAGCACAGCCAGAAATTTATGGCAGGAGCAAATGAGGAGACAAAAACAAGAATATAAAGCAAGTGGGAGAGCTGGAGACAAGGCAATTACAAGTAAACTGTCTCTTCTTTTTTCTCCCTCCTTTTCCAGTATGTTAGTACTAAGAACAGGGCTCAGCACTGTCAGCAGTAAAGAAGTGTTCGTTGTGTCTCCGAGCCATTCAGCACGTCTTCAATAAATCAGCAATTGGATGATTGTTGCAGCAGCAGAAACTCTCCTTTGCACTGGCATGGCTGGCCACAGCAGCGGATTGCCTGGCCTGACAAAGAAACTCTGTACGTATTCTGACTGCAAATTCAGGGCCTTTGCTGCTGTCTGCATGGGCTGGTTTAGCCCTTTTGCTATCCTATTTTGGTCCTAGCGGTTAGGCAGATTTTAGATCAATGTTTTTTTGAGTTGTCTCCTGGTGTTTAATCATCCCCAAGACCATCTTCCTGGCTAGTACAATGATTTAGCCTCCTGCTATGGTATCTTTCTGTATAAAACTGTGCTGAACTCAGTTGTCCAAGCTACTTGGACTGCAGGGTGCTCTGGCTTCTCCCACCACTCCAAGTGCTAATGATAATGTGTGCCCCACATTTGCTAGTTCTCTGGAACCTGTTAACTGATGACATCTTTTCAGCTCCATAGTAGATCTGAGACCCTTCAGTGCCGCTCTGACTTATTTTGAACTGTAGGTGCCCATGTCTACCTTAGGCATGCATCAGCACGTCCACAACCCCAGAGACCCACCTGACTCTTGTGTGTTCACTCTGTGAAGCTGCTGGAAGTCAGCTCGGAGGGGCCCTATATGTAGAAGCTGCCTCCCAGGCTCCAGGACAGGAGCTCCAGTCATTCTTCGTGGGGCTGTGGTAGAACAACAACACATGATTTCCGAGTCTTTCTTTTCCCACAAAAAAAATATTCATCCACTGCATGGGCAAACTATTTGATTCTTGCAATCTCTGTGATGGATGGGGGATCCCCAGAGCTGGAGAGAAATGAGAAAACCAACCACTTAAGAGTTGGGCAAATCTAATATAATACCTTAACCTTTGACATGCAGGTCAAAATCACTTCTCTTCTGAGAGCTCCTGCCAGTGGTCCTTATTTAGAAGAGCACCAAAGGGCACAATTAAGCTCCAAGTATGACATAAAAACCTCTTCGCTCAGCAGAAGACTCATGTTCTCACAGCATACAGGTTTAAGCATGTGCTTAAACCAAGCACACGTAAGAGCTTTGCTGAGTCAGGGTAAGTGAGGGCAAACTGCCGTGCCATGAATAGCAATGAGAGCCAGAAAAGATTTTTAAGGACACAATCGACTTCAAAATCACATCCTGCCTGAAAATTGTATCTATTCTAATTAGTGTGACTGAAAGAAAGTAGCAGGGCATAAAATGTCTCTCCTCCTGGGTTGATAATTGTTCTTTTGATTGTGCTTTGAGCTTTTTTGTTTTACTGCTTTTATTTGGGTTTTTTGTGCTTGCTTTGCTTTTGCCTGGTGCGTTAGCAAGATGGCCTTCCTCTTGCATGCAGCACGCTCCTTGCCTTAGGCTGTGCAGAAGGTCGCATCCCAGGAGCAGCAACAGGAGGGACTCTACTGCCTTTGTGGAGCTGGGTCTCCGCAGGTGCCTCTCTTTCCTGGAGAGTCTTCTGAGGCTGACTGCATGATAGGCCTGAGGAGCGAGCAGGAAGTTCTCTCTGCTGCTTAATAGCACCTTTCTCTCCCTAACTCATACACTGGATGATGGTTAAGAGTATTTTTAGGTTTTTGGGGTCTCTTGTGGCAGTAATAGGGAGCTGAAATGAGTGGAGGTAACTGTCAGATGTGGTGCTGGGCTTAGATCAGGGTGGGGGTAGTTGTAGGGCAGGGTAAAACTTGTCGTTCTTCCCTTTGCTGAGGGCTTCCCCACTGTTTGTCATCCTGTGGCCATGGAGACATTTGTATCACTGTCAGGGGATGGAAAAGGCAGGACATCTGTGGGTTATGGTGTTCAGCTTAATACCTTCTCATGCCGTCTTTGTAGCTGCAGTGTTAGCACTCTGGGGCAAATGGGTCCTCCTATAATGTAAGCAATAGAAATGCACTCAACCAGTTTCCCCAGCTGTTTGCCAGTCCCAGCTAACTGCTCTGTGGGTCACCTGGAGCTTATATTCAGAGCTCCTCTGCAACTTCGTACCTGACTCTTCCTCCACAGTGCAGCTCTCAGCCTGGGACCGGTAGGATGTGGCATGGAGCCATTGGCCAGGGGAGAAGTTACGATTTATGGGCCTCTCTTCACCTTTCTGCCTGCCTGTCCAGATGTGTCTCAGCATGACGAGCATTATGCCAGGCCTTGCTGCTGCCTGACAATCTGCAGGGTGGAAAAATAAAGCACCCACTGGAAATTCTGGTAACTCCTCTGTTTTGAAAGAGAAAGGCAGTGCATGCATCTGGCAGCTCTCAACAGTGTTGCCAGAGCATCAGTAAACTCTGGCCACCTCTCTAAAAACCCAGTGACCTGCTGATCTCTGTCCCTCAAGTGCTGTTTAGGTTTTGGTGGCTGCTCATGTGCTAGGTAGAGGTTTGGTTTATAGCAATCATAAAGGTATATACGTTAGAACCACATGAATTTTTGCACAATGGGAGGGTAGCATAGACTATTCAGTATGGTTCAGCTAGAAACATTTTTGAGCTGCTCTAATGCCTGTTTGGAAAAGTAATTTAGCAAATGGCTTCAAATATCTTGAACCTGAAGTCTGAGAAAAAGGCTTTTGCTAAGAATCGTGTATGTATCTGGATTTCACAATTTTCCTGTTGTCTCTGGAAGGCTTGGATTTCTGATTGTACAAATGTGGTAAGTTTAGGACCCTGATTATGCCAATCACATTACTATCTCTGTAATTATTTTTTTTGCCAATATTGCCTGATGTCATGGCGAATTCAAAGTGGCAGTGCCCAGTGTGTGAAATGTCTCAGCTTAGCAGATCAGAGATGGGCTCAGGGATGTTGTTTTCTACAGCAGCCAAACTGGCTGAGACATTTGCTCTTTTCTGTGACATAAAGATGAGCTGGAAGATAATCCTCTAGTACTGTGTGATCAGTCTTGAAGGAGTGGTTGTTTTCACAGAGGAGAAGGGGGGTGAACACGACACAAATTGCTTACGTACCCAATGCACACTGGTCCTTAGGGTAGGTAACATGAACATTTTTATGAAACAGAAGTAAAAAATAATTAGTTCTTTTATGCAGACCTTAAGTGGGAGTAAATAACATCCACAATATTCTACTGAACGGTGTTTTGCTTGCATTTTTCATTGCAATCTGTGTGCAAATAGGCAAAAAGCCCGATGTGTAGATATGCATGGCACTAATGGCATTTAGTCAGCAGAGGGCAGGGTCTGCTGAGAGAAATAAGGCTCAGGAAAGAGCTTGAGAGTCCCGGAAGGAGGAATTTTGAAGACGTCAGTGCATCAATAGTTACACCACCACCATTTGCGCAACCACCACTTCCACCTGCCTTAGTTCAGCTGTTCTCTGTTTCAGCTTTGGCGTTGTTACTTAGATCTTCTTGAAAAATCTTTATAATTCCTTCAGGGTTTCCACCTATAATGTGTCACTAACTCTTTGGTTCAGTTAAGCTTCTTAGGATGTATTTATGAGCTTTGTAGGTTCAGGGGCTATGTTCTAGTTTTCATAAATATATTTTTGAAAATAATTTCTGGCCATATTCTCTCCTTTGCGAAATGTTAAAAAAGTGGCAGAGTTCAAAAATGTAAAATTGCATTAAAGAAGAGTCATGGGGAATTTTTTCTGAGCCGAGGTCAGGAAAAGCCAAAAACTCTTGCAGGAAGGAGTTTCAATTGCAGTGAACAAGAATAAATTCTGGAATTTCTTGTTCTAGCATGATAATAAGTACCAGACAAAAAGGTTGGGGAGAATATTAAGTACACTGGGAATCTTTTACCTGAATCAATGATAAAGACGTTTAAACTTCTCAAATTGTGTGTGGCAAATGATTGAGCTATTTATCTTATCAAATATTGATATGTAATGCCTGTGAGCTGTATAATAGTAGGAAAGTTTGTTGAAGTACGTAAAACCCCCAATGTTTTTCCCTCTTTTTTAGAATTACACTAAATGGCACAGTGCAAGAACTCATAGGCATTGAATAAGGAAACTGATCCATTTGAAAACTCCCAGAAGGAAAAGCTGATTATATATAGGAAGACTTAGATCTGGACCTGGTTTGAAAGTTTCCCTTTAGCTGCTCTCATCTGTGGCTGAATTTTGATCAGTTTTATATATGATTACATATATGAAGTGTGTGCCATGTTATTTAGAGGAAAATATCACTGTAAAACAAAGGAGTCACAGTGACAATCAGGAAAATGTTGATCTTAGTCTCTAAACCACTTGAGATATTTCATTTTTGTGCTAAACTAATTCTGCTTTCATTAAATTTTGGAGTTTCTGTTGCTTTTCAGAGTATAGTATTAGATGAGTTTTGTCCTTTTTTGAAGCAGTTAAACTCTGCAGCAATCTAAGGAAGTGCTACTAGTGCTTCAGACATGCCTGAAAGAGAAGGGATGAGAGAATTAGCTACTGTAGGTCTTGTGGGTTTCTTTCTTGTTCTAATGAGAACTGTTCCACTGAGATACCAGTGTGCCGCTTCAAATAAGTAGTAAGAAAAGTGGGAATAGTCAGATCCTTGGAGGGGAATGAATATTTTGGAATAGTTACATCCTCAAGGGGAATGAATGTTTTGTCTGGGAGAGGCTATTCCTTTCGAGGAGCCTCTTTTAGGCATGAGCTGATGTTCTGAAATGGGGACCTTCAGCCAGCAACATTCTCTCTTAATAGCATAGAAGGATTTGGATAGGAAGGAGTTAATTGGTTCATCATTAATAATTATCTCAAATCATCTGGAGGAAAAGAAAGCTATTGGAAGTAGGCAACATGGGATTCACCAAAGGGAAATCATGTCTGACTAACCTGATAGCCTTCTACGATGGCATGACTGGATGGATAGATGAGGGGAGGGTGGTAGACATTGTCTCCCTTGACTTCAGCAAGGCTTTTGTCAGTCTCCCACAGCATCCTCATAGGTAAGCTTAGAAAGTATGATTTGTTACGTTAATGCTTAAAACAATCACTGGTGAATTTGGTCTGTCAAATAGGGAGGGCTCTGAATACCTTTTTTATAGGTGGAGAATTGAAGGAAGAAAAGACTGAGAGCATTGACTATGCTGGCCTGTGAAGCCTATGGAACCAGAAGGAATTAACCTCAACCTCCAGGCTAGCACTTCTGACCACTGTCCATCCTCCCTTCCTGCAGCTTTTACTATTTATTATAGATAAAGGGTATTTTTTTTGCTATACCTGTCTGTCTAAACAGTGAGACACTTGCAGAGGTCTGCTGCTGGCTTTTCTGTTCATACCTACAATCTTTCAGAGAAATATAAGCAGGAAAAATCCGAGGTAAAAAAATATTTTTTTTAGAACCAAGCTTTGCTGGAAAGTTGATTTCAGAAGTAAGTTGTGGATTTGTTAGACATATTCAGATTAATGCGCACTGCAGTGCAGTGAATATTAAAGGAACTGTCAAGAAGGAAAGTCTGTGTACAGGATAAATTAGGACTCTCTAGGGATTAAAAAGATGTAGGATTTTTTAAAGTAGCTAGCCTACTATTGAAAAATAATGAGTAGTTTCCATAGCAACCTCACTTTCACATGGTGCACACATACCGTAGCAATATAAAAAAGAACAGTATCAAAGAAGGAATAAAACTGAGCTATGCTATTTGGATTTTTAAAAATATTCCTCCATCTTAAACTCTCTGTTTATAATGCAAAGATCAGTAAATCACAGGATTTTTTTTTCAGAGAAAGTAATTATTATAACTTTCATCCAAATACTTAGAAAAAGGAAGCAAAGTGAGAAATATGAAAAGAGGACTGGAAAAGATTATGGTTCTTTCCTATCCGTCCTGTAGCTTGAACAAAGCCAAGAGTGTTTCAAGTTATCAACATCTTCTCATGGTCCTGTATCCCTAGCTGAGTTTAGTATGATTGGGAAACTGCTGCTGCTATATGCATGTCAAGTTGTTTGGCAGTGCGTGATATGCACATGTTGCTTGTCATTTGATCTGTGCAGAATTTTTGTGAGAAAGACCAAGGGAAAGTCAAACTCTCCCGGCTATAAGTTCTCAAAATTAAAGTTAGGTTCCTTTGAACATTGACTAAAGGTTGTGATTTCTTCAAGCTAGTCTGGATTCTTTCATAGTTTCACAGAGAAATCAAGTACAAATGACATAATCTCAAAAGAGAAAGTCCAGCCAACAGCTGACAACTTTGACAGAGATTTGCTGTGATTTTTGCATTTCAGTTTGAATCCAGAATTCCCCACAACTGCTGAAGGCCATGAACTTCAGGAAACTGAACTTGGGAAAGTTTCAGATATCCTAACTTTGACAAGAGTATCTATCACTGAGTGTTCTGCTCAGGAATAGTCCTCTAAGTGACCTGACTCCACAGTTGAGCAAGTAAAATACTATTTTTCTTTTCTAACCTACCTGTTTTAGAGAAATAGTGAAAGGATATTTTTAAATGCAAGGAGGGAATGGGCTATAAATATAAAAATACTAAATCAGGATGTGAGCAAAGAAAAAATTACTAGTAGTAGTCATTATAATAAATTTGAAGACTGAGTTTCTAGACCTTTGATAAGGAAAGACAAAGATAATGATGTCCTAAAGATCAGATCTCATCAGATATAACCATTTTCCTCCAAGAACAGTCTTAGTTGGGTAATAGGTGTCACTTCTGAGAGTTTCCTGGCTCTGTACCACAGCCGAACATGGCACTCAAGAAACTGCAAGTGGACTAGTACAACATATGGAGCCTGGTTAGACTAATGCGGCCAATGACTGTATAATTATACATGGAGAATCATCACAGAGCAAATGTGCTTCCTCAGATCCTTCTTGATCCACCATCTCAGTTCTTGTATAAATCACCCATAAGAATGCATGAAGCAATGGCAAAGTTTCCGATTACACTAAACTGGTCTTTGTGCCAATATTGAAGATAGTGAGACAGATCCAGGACAGCTGGGATATGTTGCAAAAGCAACCCCACCTATTTCAAGAAAGGTATGTATGATAACAAAAGAGATGAGTTATAACTGATGGGTAAGGGAGTTTTTCTGGGGACGTAACGTCTCTGAATAAAAAGATCTGGTGCCATTGAGGAGTATCAAGTGAAGGATAAGTTCCCTGTGCAATACCGTGTCCAAAATTGTTCATGTATATTGGATCCTTCAATAAGAAGGAAGTTTCAGTAGGTCTTTAACTCACCCTGTTGAGTTCCTTAAAGACTGTGCAGGTGACTAACATCTGTATTCCAAAAGGAGTGTTGGAACACAATGAAGAAGATCCAGAAAGAACCTGTGATGTTGAATGTGGTTAAGGAAAATGTACTAGGTTTGCATAGCAGGGTTTTGGTAGCAGGGGGACTACAGGAGTGGCTTCTATGAGAAGCCTGATAAAAGCTTCTCCCATGTCCAGTAGAGGCAATGCCAGCCAGCTCCAAGATGTACCCACCACTGGCCAAGGCCAAGCCCATCAGAAATGGTGATAGTGCCACTGGGATAACACAATTAAGGACAGGGGTGGGGAAACTGTTTAAGAAGGGGAAAAAAACGTATTGTGGGACAGCCAAGAGAGAGGAGTGAGAGAAACAACTGTGTATAAATCAAGGTCAGTGAAGAAAGAGCAAGAGGAGGTTCTCCAGGTGCCACAGCAGAGATTCTCCTGCAGCCTGTGGTGAAGACCATGGTGAGGCAGCCCATGGAGGTCCGTGGTGGTGCAGATATCCACTTGCAGGCTATAGAGGTAGAAGACCCCATGCCAGAGCAGGTGGATATCTGAAGGAGGCCATGACCCCGTGGGGAGCCCGTGCTGGAGAAGGCTCCTGGCAGGACCTTTGGCCGTATGGAGAGAATAGCCCATGCTGGAGCAGGTTTGCTGGTAGAACCTGTGACCCCATCGGGGACTCACAGTGGAGCAGAACATGGAGGGACCATAGGCTGGAGCAGGGGAAGAGTGTGAGGAGTCCTCCCTCTGAGGAGGAAGGAGAGGCATGAGACAATGTGTGATGAACTGATCACAACCCCCAATCCCCATCCCCCATCCCTACTCAGGAGGAGGAGGGGGTAGAGAAATGTGGAATTAAGTTCAGCCCAGGAAGAAGAGACGGGCTGGGGGGAAGGAGTTTTAAGATTTAGTTTTTATTTCTCATTACCCTATTCTGATTAGATTGGTAATAAGTTAACTTTTCCCAAGTCAAGTCTGTTTTGCCCATGAGGGTAATTGAGTGATCTCTCCCTCACAAGCCTTTCGTTACATTTTCTTTCCCTTCTCCAGCTGTGGAGGGGAGTGGTAGAGTGGCTGTGGTGGGCACCTGGTGTCCAGCCAGGGTCAACCCACCACAGAAAAAACGTGCCTTGCTGAGTGAGTTTGAAGTATTTAGTTTGTCAAAGTGAAATTTCAGGGCTCTGCCATATCTCTCTGATCTGCTTGAAAAGAGATAAACAGAGCATAGTGAAGGCAACTGAAATTAGGAAAAAGTTTCAAAATGAAGCAGGTAGCATTAGCCTACCACTTGAAAAACTTGTCAAAGAGTTATCTATAATGAAGTTTATCCTGGGAAATTTTTTAGCCAGGACTACTCAGTTGTCTACAAAGCACTGTAATTGAAACAGAATTCAAATTCAGAGTCTGCAGACATCAAGATTGCTGGATAAATGACTATAAATGTCATTTACATTTGATGAATGCATTAATCTCTGTGATTTGTGAAAGCTTTGCCATGTAAGCCAGTTATTTCACTACAGGAATTGCTTCAGGACAGCTGTTTCAGGATTTTTGATATACATCTGTCTTACTCCACCATCAAGTCCTTTAGGTTGCTTGTCCCCCTTTTACTCAAGGTATCATTCAATCAGTCCAGACTTGATTAACTCAGCTTACCTTACATTTACTTCTGAGTGCCAGGTCATAAAAATGGATGTGTGTACAGTTATTACAGAGAAACTGATATCTAGTAATTTCCTGTGCTCAAGTCCTTTAGAAATGCCAGCAGGTAATGCATTGTGGGTTTTTTTTTCAGCTCCCAGTTCTCAAAAATAGAAAGGAACTATTTATTTTCACCCACAAACAGGTGACAAAAAACCCATAAAGGTCATTATATTTTGTTTTGCAGCAAAAATTCTCGCAGGTAGTAAACTATGGTAAAGTCTTTTCTTCAAAATCTATGAAGCATCTTCGATTCTGATACATCAAACATGATACTTGTATACTTGAAGTTAAGAATGTGCTTATGTGATTTCCTCAACTGGACTGTTTATTTGCTGTGAAAAGTGCTGTTTTCAAGTCAGACTGCTGAAGTAATTGTTTTTCTTGCTGATATTTTCCATCTGTTTTTCTTCTTTCTCGTACAGAACTTTTCATATGGCTTTAGTTTCATTAATATTTAAAAGAAAAAGAAATCAACAATAATGCAAAGAGTTCTGATTTTAACTCCACAAAGACAAATCAATAGGTAGGATAACATAATCACCTTAACAAGGCACAAGACAACAATCACCTTAACCTTTCATTAATACCATCCAAAGATTCTAGTTGTGTTACTTAGAGCTATGGCAGCTTTCTTTGTGAAATACTTCTTAATGCCAAATGCTAATTATTCATGGGAATATGTTTTTCTGTAGCCTGAGGTTGTTGCAGAAAATGACAGCTTTCGATATTACTAAACAAAATAATATATTGTTTTTTCCTGTGGCATTTTAGTGCATACCACATTTAATGAAATGTAGATTTTTAAGGTCATTTCATTAGTAATGAACCCAATACAGTTCTTTTTGGTGTATGATTGTACTGCTGTCTTTTTAAAAACAAGTTTCTAAGGTTTTATTTTTCTACGGTGTTCACCAGAGTTTCTTGAACTTTTTAAGTCTTTTTTTTCTCTAGTTACATCAGGAAAAAGAGATCATACAGGACTGCTAGGATGAAAGCAGTGATGTGATAAGCTGAAAAAGATCCCGACTCATTTTGTTTCTGTGAAGATGTGAAGTGCATTTCTCCTTCATCAGTTATAAGGCTCTCCATCCCACATCACTTACTTTCAATTAATAATTTTTTTCCAATTCCATGCTCTTTGGGGAACGTATTTTTATTAATTCAGGAATCCTCGGCTGCCTTTTACAACTGTTGGGACTATTTTAAGTACTTTCCTTGTGAATTATGAAAACCCCTAGCTACAAGAGCTGGTGTTCACCAGAGAGTTGTTTTAACCCAAGTCTGTAGGCCTTATTCGGACCATGTGAATCAGTAGGGAATTTTGCCATTAAAGCCATGGAGAAGATGTATCCCAGCCACATGGACACAGCCAACTGTGTTTTTGTGGGTGAAGACAAGGCAGTACCTGAGCTGTTGTCCTGCTAGGAATTTCCTCCCTTTAGAGTCCTTCAAAACCACTTGCCCTGTGGAGGACCACAATTAGTAGCACAAGATGAACCTTTGCAAAGCCTGTCCCCGTTCAGCATACCCATGCAGGATGGCTCTGCCATGCTTTTCCCATCTGCTGTTGCTCCAAGGGGACATTTGCACTCCCAATAACTCTTCTAAACCCCACTATAGCACTGAAAATGCCTGAAAATAGCTACCCCTTTTTAGGCACCACTACTGACAAAAAAGCAGCGTCTGGTCTTGTTTCAGCTACAGGTCACAGTGCATTGCAAGCTGCTGGTGGTGTGTCTTCTTCAAAGGATGGCTGCCATCCTTGCTTACTTCTCTGCAGAGAGCAAAAAGCCTTTGAAAGTACCGTCTGCCTCATCGGAGTAATGAGCGCTTAAAAAAAAAAAAAAATCAACATCACACAGAGCTACCAGACCAGAGCAAGTTGCCTNTGGATTCTGTGTAATTAATTAAGATTTTTTTAAAACGTTGGTTGCTCTGCCAGTCTGTGTATCTAGGTTGTGCCAGTTTCCAGGATTCCCCTCCACCCCCATCCCCGCCCCTCGCCCCGGTTCCTTGCACAGACGTGAGCAGCTGCAGCAATGGAAGACTTCTTTGTAGAGGAAGCAGCTCCAGTGGAACAGGTAGGCGGGCTGGGGTGGGCGCTCAGTGCCCTGAGTGTGCCGCGATGGCTGGCAATATTTAAAGCCAACAGACTTAGGCTCCAACCAGCTTACAAGCTCTGGCTACCTGAGGAGGTGCAGGAGTGATAGGATTTCTTGGAGATACATCAAATATCTCTAACGCTGGATGAAGATGCCCTGGTGTCCATTAGAAGAAGGTTAAAATCTTGCCTGGGTGACTGGAAACATCTGTGTTTTGCTTGTAGGGCAGGTGTTGCTGTAAGTAGCAAGCTCTTTTCCAGGGAAGAAGGAATTCAGCAGGAATGATGCTGAGCAGGGAAGCTCTGAACTCTTGCAAGGAGTGGGGAAGGAGTGGGATGGAAGTTTCCCGTGCAGGTTTGGGTGCCATGGGTCTTTCACTGATCCCTGCTGGGATGGGTCTGTCTGTATTGCTTCTCTGTCTTTTCCATGTCACCTTGTGTTGGAACTGGATAGCTGAGGATATCGTTACAATACAGGTCACATCAGGACCAAATGTGCCCCTTTTGCCTTATGGCCACAGCATTTTCTTCTTGTGTGATTTTTTTTTTTCCATTTTCTTTTTCTCTCTCTCCTTTTATTTATTTATTTTTTTATTTTTGTATGTGTGTGTTGGTTACTCTTTAGATATTTACACCTCTACTAACCTTCTCGCTTCAGCCATGCCCTAGACAGGTGTATTTCTGGGCAAACGGTACCCTTGGACAAAATAATTTATAGCAATCGCGTGAGTAAGAAATTCAAAGCTGGTTAATGCCATGGAGTTTGGCCAAAAGGATGAAGTGCAGCAGATTACTTGCCAGTGTTGCAGGTCCTTTAGGCCAAATCTCTTCTGGCGAGCATTTTCTTCATTAGGAGAAATGACAGCTATGGAAGTTACCTGTTATACTTCTCTCTTTTCACTGTGCTGATGCTGCAGTGTGCGAAGAGTTTCACACTGGCATTAATTTGGGTTGCC
Source organism: Thinocorus orbignyianus (assembly GCA_013400375.1). Taxonomy (NCBI): domain Eukaryota; kingdom Metazoa; phylum Chordata; class Aves; order Ciconiiformes; family Thinocoridae; genus Thinocorus; species Thinocorus orbignyianus. The sequence continues at coordinate 479,756 of VXBW01005588.1, read as the reverse complement.
TACAATGTAACTCTGTACAAACTAAGATTTTCAAAGTGGAAAATAATGTTAAATAAATGCTAATTATTTGAACTGCCTTTTTAACTGATGGGTGTATTTTGAAATTATCTGTTGGTTTTGACCACATCAGGAATGAGGGATGAGTTTTGCTGTTATTTGAATAACTCCTAAAAACATCAGCTGCATTAGCAGTGACAGAACCTGCTGCAGTGACAGAACTTTTCCAGTTATCCTAATCCAGAGTCAGTTGAGAAATCTGTACAATGAACCAGAGTCACTGGATCTGATGTTACTGGTCGTGCCATGGTGATGTAAGGCCTGTTTACCAAAGCAGGATGTTGGTTTTGAGTGATGGTTTGCCCAAAAATGCATTTCTCAGCAGGCATCTGTGCAGACTCAAGATGCACCAACTTAGGAACTCGCTATCCTAAGCTCTACTGCATGGATGGGCAGTTACTAATCTGTTGGGCTTTCAGTCCCTCATTATGAAAAGGGATAATAGCATTCCGTAAGGATAAATAGTTCACGAGTCTCTAAGATACTACAGGACTGCAGCTACATGAGAGGACCTTAAATGGGTAAGTTATGTTCACTTCATGTCTGAAATGGTGTTTTGAACCCAATGAGGATATCTGTGTTTCTCATTGGAGAGGCTGAAGAAGAATTCAAGCCTGCTCAATCGCTTCAGAATAAATATTCTAGCTATTCATCTGGTGATAATATTTTGAAGTGAAAGACTGATGTTTTGCAAAGTCACATCTTGTTTCCTGACTTTTCTTTGAAGTGCAAGCCCATTGTTTCTAAACTGATTTGGCAAGTAAATGTACATTGAGCTTGGCGATTTTTCATGATGGATAGTTGGCAGTATCTGTGAGAAGAGTGAGGAGTTATATTCCTGTGTTAAATAATGAAATAGGCCCATCAGTGATAGGCTACCACTTCTTTAAGCAGATTTATTTGAGTGATTTAGATATAAGCTCATAATTCAGTTTATATGGGCAATTCTCTTGTGCTGGGTAGCTCATTTTCATCTGCATTGATGCAGATGTTTGGCTACCAAGCAGAACAGGACTCCAGCTTAATGTTAGTGTCAATCTGGAATTTATGACTTTGAAAGTGCCCTGTTTAATTGCCTGTTTCCCCTGGGAGCAGCATGCCAGCATGTAAAGAGCACTGTAGGACCCCTACAAAGGGGTTCAGCCATTTCTTTTAGAAGTGCTCCTGGAAGGAGGTGCTGGGGGAATGTGCCTTTGAATTGGTCAAGTTCTGAACTGGGGAATTTTCTATCTATTTCAGTAGAAGGACCTTACTTACAATGACTGTATATTACTGTAGATTTCCAAATAATTGCAGTCTTACAGAGGCTGATATTTTAATATGAGGAGGAAGGCGTGTGCTCTGTAGCTGCGTATTTGTTCAGTAAACATTTTGCATGGTGGCATAAGGAGTACAACTGAAGTTTGCAAAATTAGTAATTGCAAGCACTCTTGAAGAGGACAGGCACAGAATTTCAAGTGATCATGATGAATTTGAGCGACAGAGTGAAATCAATAAGATTCAATAAGAACAAATGCTAAGTATTGTAGTTAGGAAGGAAAGTGACATGACACCAGGACAAAAAGGGGAATAATTGACAAAGCAGCTCTCTGCAGAAAAGGGGTTTTGTGGCTTATATATATAGCAAATGACAAATTAAATATAAATCCAAAATGCGTGCAGTTGCAGAAGTGATAGAGCTCATTGCAGGGTATATTGATGGATATATTATATTTAAGTTACAGGAAGTAATTATTAAGCTCTATTTGGTACCGGAGAAGTCTGAAATTGGGTACTTGGCCTAATGCTTTGAAGAAAATTGGGGAAACTGAAAAGAGTCCAGATGAACTCAGAAGGGTTGAGAAATGTGACGGAATTTTGAAAAACTGTATTTTTTAGTTGAAAAAAGAGAAAACTGAGAGAAACAATTTTAACAGTCTTAACTATCCAAATACTTTCTTTTTTTTTCTTTTTTTTTCTTTTTTTTTTTTTTTTGTAGTAAAGGACTCTTCTGGGAAATCTTAATTTAAAACAATAAGATTTTGGTTAGATTTCAGGAGAAACTTTATAGTACAAGATGGCTTTAGGAAAAATTATGGAACACTTTTTTGTGAAGAGAATCATACAATAATTCAGGTTGGAAAAGACCCTTGGGATCATCGAGTCCAACCATAAACCCCACTCTCAAAGTTCTCCCCTACACCATATCCCCCAACACCACATCTAAATGACTCTTAAAGATGTCCAGGGATGGTGACTCGACCACCTCCCTGGGCAGCCTATTCCAGTGTCTGACCACTCTTATTGTGAAAAATTCTTTCCTAATATTCAGCCTAAACTTACCCTGTTTCAGCTCAAAGCCATTCCCTCTTGCTCTATCACTGATTACCCGTGAGAAGAGACCAGCACCAACCTTTCAGATGATTCAGGACAGAGAAGACAAACATCTGTCAGTGTTAGCTGGGAAACTACCTATGCCGGAAGGGATTGGAAATTCTCCTGGGCTTTCTTCAACAGTGTCTTTCTTTAGGTTTTATTGCTGTGGAAAGTACATGCCATGTCCTAGGAAAAAAAAAGAGAGGGGCGATTTTGACTGTATGCCTCACAGGAGTTTTGTGGTGGCATAGAAGAGAGATGCAGAAACAAGACCCATGTATGTGCTGCTGATACAGTCCTGTGGAGTCAGTCACAGTGCATTGCATCCTTAGCTATCATGACTGTTTCTCATAAACAAAAAGTGCTGCTGTTGCTGTCCTTTGGGTTAAATGCCAAGAAGGCATTCCTGTAACTCCTACAGATGAACAGCTTACTATCAAAACGTGAATTTAGAAATGTCCATTTGGAAGGATTGTGAGTCTTTAAATTATGTAAGTGATTGATCCTACATTGCTTGACACCGTCCTTTGTCATCATCAAATAACAACACATCCCTACAGCAAAATTGCCTACTGAAACATTTGCTTGAAGAGATGGTCATTATTTTAGAGCGTTCCCAGCTTTTGACTAAAAGGAGGATATTTCACTGTGTTTAATGTTGAGCTGTGGGACACAGGAATAAGCGGGTGAATCAGACAGCTTTGGGGGTAGCTGCTATGATTCCTTTGCTGGAAAAGGTCCTATTTTACTGCTTGTCTAGCAGAGGAAGGGCTAAACAGAAAATGTTTTCCCCATGGGTTCCGGTAAACAAAATCAGGGATCGAGAGTTGTCATCTGCCCAGCCAGTTCTGGGGGAAGATCTATAGCTCTTGTGTAGCAGGCAAAGGATTTTTCTCGTGAGTCAGTTTCTAGTAAAATCCTTAAACGAAAATAAGTAAATGAGGATTCTGCTGGTAGCTTGATACTCTTGGATTTCTAAGTCTGGTGATATTTACTAAGGTTATAACGCAAAACATGAAAAACTCTTAAGTTGTTAGAGCCCAAGCATGATTTAACGGAGCAAACTGACATTTTAAGAAGCACATGGATATGTCATGTGTGGTTTTGATCACTTAGATGAAGTTTTTCTGGATTATCTGTTGTTGTAACAGTCCAAAACTCTCATGTAAAGCATGAGAAAGGCTCAGCCATTAGAATATAGCTAGCAAACTTTTTCTTTCTTTTTTTTTTCTTTTTTTTTTCCCCTGAAGAAAAAACCCAGACTTACCAACAACTCATTTCCTAGATGATCAAGACAGTACATCAGACTGAATTTCCACAGTAAAGTAAGAGGAAATAGAGAATCCTGTACTGTGGTATCACTAGAGCTGGATTAATGAACAATTAAGATAAATTTATCCAATTAACTTGGCCCTTTCATCTATTCCCAAGTTATTTGCAGATCAGCCTTTTCTCCTGTGTATTTGTGTATGGTGTTTGAGTGCAAACCACATTTCAGTATCTAGATCCTCTTCAAATTATGATCACAGTGTTTTTCATGTTCTGCAGCTGAATAAGTAATAAATTTTAAAAGGATACTGTAAAGCCAACGTGGTCTTTTCTGGTTTGGTTGTTTAGAGAACTAATCATCTTGAAATTCATAGATTCTCAGGATTCAGGAACATACTCTTAGATATTTTCAAGAACATCCTTGTAGCCTGCAGCAATTTTATGAGCCAGAGCTGTCTGCTTTTAGTAGTCTTAAATTAAAATTTCTTCTTTAAATTTGTCCAATATTCCACATAACCTTTCAGGCCATGTTATGTGATATTGCATAGTTATTGGATAGAAGGATATAACGAAGAAACATTTTCCTCTCACCTTATCACCTCTTGTCCCTTTCTAGGCTGAAGACTGAGTTTATATAGCTGTTCCTCATATGGAAGCTAGTCTCTGCCTTCACTCATCCCTCTTGCACTTGTCTGTATGTTGTCCGTTTCTGCTACATGCTTTTAGGGGCAGGGAGTAGCATGAGAACGTCACAGTGTTAAGGATGAGGACATCCCATAGATATCCACAGCTGTAATTTTTATTTTATTTTTTTTCTGTTTTGTTCCCTTTTTCTTTCCTAATAATTCTCAGCATTTGGTTTGCATCCTTGACGGCTCCTCATCACTAAACTGACATTTTCATAGGTCTGTTTATTACAGCCCAAGCTTTTCTCCCTGAGTGCTAGTTGTTCAAAACCCATCACCATTTGTGTAAACTTTAGGATTGTTTCTCCTTTGTGCTTCACTTTATGTGTATTTACATTGAGGTCTTTTCAGCTGTTTCATTGTTCAGTCACCCATGAGGGTTTGGTCTCAAGATATTCGGCAGTCACTTGAGCAAATCTCAGTGTCATTCCTTTCCTATCCTACTTAATGTCTGTGACCTGTTGGCTCTTCTGTCTTAGTTGTTAGAGCTCATTACTGGTGTTAATCCTAGTTCCACAGAAACTGGTGGACATGCTCACAGGCATGTCACTGGGAGACAGGAGTGCCCTGCACATGCCATGTTAAATTCCCTTTCCATGTTGTCTCCAACCTGTTGGTATGATTTAGTAGTTGATAGCATTCATTTTCTTCTTGGCAGCATGATCAGAGATGCAGTCATTTTGTTCAGGAAGATAACAATTTTGTTACAAGTTACATAGTAAATCATAAAATAAACTGGCATTTTGGGGTTCTTCTCATGATTCTTGTAGTTTTACCACTAGACCTTGGGAGATTATACTATCTGAAAAATTTAGTCACTCTATGGAGATAATTTGTCAGTGGTTTGAAAATTGGACATGCTAGATTTATGGTTCTGGCAAACTAATGATCTCTTTCCCCAGTGCTTTGTCAAAGCCTGGTGTGCTGCCCGTAAGGCAGTCTAAGCCTTGGTGTCTGTCAGGGAATGTGTTCTGGTGATTAACAAGGTGTTGTTTTCATCATATATTTATTACACTGAATCTTGTCAGAACAATTCTGATCCAGCACAGTTATTAGACTGTATCTCTTCATGCCACTGATGCCCCTGTGATAGCTTCCCATGTCTTGTTGCAATAAAATTAAAAAAAAACAAACAGATACCCAAAGAGCAATGTATATATTTGCATAGATTGCTGGAAAAGGTGTCAGATAAAATATTGCTGTGTTTTTATATTCTGAGAATGTCTTGAATTGCAGCCTTCCACCAGCTGATAAATTCCCCAGGTCAGATACGGTTGAATGAGTTTTTACCTTGGTAAGTCAAAATAAAGATGTGTGAGTGGTTGTTTGGAGAACTCACAAGGTGAAAGGAAAATGAAAGTTTAATGGCTTTAGGAAATACAGTGAAGGTGGGAGAATGCATATGCTGTCAAAGCCTGGAACTGTTCACACTTGTTTAGGTTGCATCTGTGATGTGATGCGAACGCAGATCTGTTTTTTGATAAGAAGAAACAAAGAAAACTCCCTTTCTTTTAACAGTAACTCAGTAACTTTGGGGAATATCTGTGTCCTCTTTTCTACGTATTTAATGTGAGTTGCATTAACGCTCACTAAATCTTGCTGTTAATAGGTACTGTAACCCTGAAGAATGCCTTGCTAGGACTTAAAAATATTTTAAGGGAGATTTTTCAGAATCAGAGCAGGCATTCAGCTGCCTAGACCTCTTTGAAAGTCAGCAGAAACAGCAGTAATTTTTGCCCTATATGATCCCAAACCAAAAAAGCTTACGGTGCTATGCCTGTTTCTGGGTTTGCACCACTGTGCTTTGGGAGTAGTACAGTGCTGTTCTACAGTGACATGTAAAACCAAATTCCTTCTGGCTTCAAATGAATGGTTTGTTACCTCCTTTGAGCATTAGTGCCCCATATTGTGCTAAATCTGCCAGGACATTGAGATGTAAGCACTTGAGACTGCTTCTTTCTAAGTTAGTAGGATAGTATTGTAGTGGGTAATAAGCCACAATGAAATAAGGCTACAGAAAGGGAAGAGTGTGCTATTAGTTGCCAGAAGATATTTATTTTATTTTATTTTATTTTATTTTATTTTATTCATATTTTTTCGGTAAACAGGAGTTAGACTTGCTAAAAATTATTGTTAAGTTTCTCCCCAAATAAAGTGGTTTACAATTTATGTTTTTAATACTTTCCAAAGAATCTTTTTCTAACATGCACTCTACAATGTCTATTAGTGTCAGTAAATACAGTTTAAAAAGTCTAGTTAATATATGCATTTTTCTATCATGACTTTTTGCTAGGCAGATTTTCTTGCTGTTTTTCAGTGCATCTGATATATGTGTTGCACGTGTTTTGCCCTTCTGGGTCTCTAGTTACTTTGAGACTGCGGGTTTATTTAGCAGTTAAACACTGTCACAACATCCACTTGTTAATCAGAGTATGAGAAACCTGGCAACCATTTCCTGAGTCCTTATTAGCAAAGAGGAACAGGGAAACACACAGTGCGTGAAAGGACACTGTTTTCTCTGGCATCTCAGAGCACATCCATACTACAAGGGCTTTATAACGAAGGTCTCCTGGAAGAGCCATCCAGCATAAGATGCAGCTTAAAATGCAGCAAGAGCTTTTTGCCAGTGTAGCTGGCTGACCTTTCCATGAGCAGAGGATACACCGAGTCCTTACAGAAGGCATGTGGACCTGTTGGTGTAGGTATGTCAGGAGAAGGGGTGAGAAATTCAGCGTGGGGGGAGAGATGGTAACTCCCTCCTCTCACGTTGCTGTGCAAACAACCTTTTCCAGCATACACCTTTGCCTTAGCAAAGGATTGAGGCGTGACCCCTGATGCACAAGGCGCACGGTGTGACGGTGATTTATTTGAAGCTTTCTTGTGTGCACGTGAGTGCTGGTGGAAATGGTGGAGGCTCAAAGCAGAGTCCTGTGGTGGGAGGCTGCAGGAGGATGCATCTCAGTTAAGGGCCACTGTAATCAAATTCAGGCACCTAATGTCAGTTCTCCCAGCTGTTTCATGCTGTGACACCCCTTCCCTTTCAAGTCTCAGGGTAATCCTAGGAACTGGTGCTTATTACTATTTCTCAAGCCAAAGGTTTCCTTTGAAGAGACTTTTTCTTAAAGAGTTGTGAAGACTAATGCAATCTTCAAATCTTTCTCTGGCAATCAGCCCTTCACTGGTGACCTCTCCTACCTGTTCTTCTTGGGAAAGGCTTTGTGTCCTCCATCAGCTTTGCACAGACTCTGCAGCCCATGGCCCGGCTGTATCCCACATCCACTGTGCGCAGGGGCTCAGCTGGGTGGTGGGTGCCTGGAGCCGTTAACACTGATCTCAGGAAAAAGACTAGGAATTATTTAAGAGGTGTTTCAGAAGACAATGTATACTGCATAGATAGCTTCAGGAGGAGGGACTCGTGATCGTGGCTCATACGAGAATCAGGTGAATGGGAGTTTTAGGTGCACAGCAAACACTGTCCTGGTGTATGTACTCATGGTATGTTACTCAGCTACTCGGTGCTTATGTAGCTTTTCAGGTAATGTTTGCTCCTTTTTAAATAACAGAGATCAAGCGAGACCAGGCTGGGCAGGTGTCTATGTTTCTGTAGGATTCACATCTGATGCCTACGGAAGAGGCTCCCTGTTTGAGTAAGGGTTGTGGCTGTATCTGGCAGGACAGATTTTGTGTGTACTTTTAAAAATACAGCTACATCTGTTTATTCGTTCGGCCTTACAAAACTCCCACAGAAATTTATCACCTCAGCCACAAAGACTAATCTTCCAGCTTTAGCAGGATGGAAATACTAGTGACATTTTACTCGTCCATCAAAAATAATTACTCGTCCCAGCTGAGTGGGCAAGTAGAATTTGCAAGACTCAATTAAATACCTACATTTAGGAGAGTTTGTATGATGTTCTTGTTGTAAAGCACTTTGATTCCTACCACAGCTGTATAAATTAACCACTTCAGTGCTTTCCCAGAGATCTCCTCTGAGTCAGAACTGAAATTCATTGGCACCTTTTCCGCTGTTAAGGGAGGCTTAGACTGAAAGCAGGTGATAGAAAATGTCTACAGTAGCAAAGTGATTACCACTGAATGCAATGGTAGACACATAATACTAAATGATACAGAATAATAAATGAAGTGACACTGTATAAAAAGGGCCAGCATTTTTTCAAATATTTTTGTGAGACTTTAGTGCTCATTTAGTCAGTTCGGAGCCACATATTGAACTGAGACACAGTGAAGCAAAACCGAGCAATGAGGACTGGTGTGGAGCCGGTCCAGGGGTGCTTGTGAAGAGATTAATTTCGTGGAGAAACTGGACTTCTCACACCTTGCTGCTGTGCCTCTGGTGTGCATGTCCTGGTCGTCCCTGCTGAGGGTGATTGGACTTTTGCTTTCTGTTCCCATGTTGCATATGCTTTGGGGAGAGTTGAAGAGGACGAACTATGCTGTCCTGAGCACTGCAGTGATGAGATGCAGCTGGATTTTAGAGCACCTCTATACCTTAGCAGCGTGATCTTATCACTGGGGTTGTGACAAGAGAAGTCCACGGGTCACAAAAAGCCAGTTTTTCTGATGAATGAAGCACAAGTTTATCTACGTGCCATGAGCCTTCTGTATAGCTGCTGTGAGTCAACTAGTGATTTTTCTGAGAAACACGGGACCAGTGGTCATCACCTGCAGGGACACTGCATCAGACATATTTGTGCCTGCCTTTTTGAGGGAGAAAGATTCCTTGAGCTGTTTCCTAAGACCTTCCATGTACCTTAGCAGGTAAAAGATTTCTTCCAAGTAGCTGGTTTCCACCGCTTGCGAAGCTGAGTGTTTTCCACATAGGTAGTTTTGGGTTTAATTTCTGACAAAGAGGAGATTAGTTCAGGATTTATGTAATGTAGACGTGGATGTAGGATAAATTGAATAGCTCCATTTGTTCTGACGTAAATCACAAGGCACCTGCAGTCTGAGTGACTGTCCCTTAAATGTCACAGGGACATGGGTCATTGTGGAAATATTACAGGTTTGAGTCACACACTTAAATAGAAACATGAAAATTGGAAATCAAAGAGAGCTGTCAGCTCATCAAGCTCATCACCTTACTTGTAGTGAATATGCCCTAGGACCCATCCAGAGCAGTGTCTGTTGGCTAGAATAACACTCTACCATCGAATCAGCTCAATGCAAATCTTGAAAGTTACCAACTAAATATAAATGTAAAAGGCTCTGATGACATAAATGCACTCAAAATTACATTGATTTTCGGGTTGAGTTTGGGTTTTTTTGTTGTTCCCCCCACCCAGCATTGGATTGAATATTTTTGAATAGTGTAGAAAATAAAAAGACCATTAACAAAAGAGACCATGACAGGAAGATTTCAGTGTGTGTTCCAACATGTTTTTATAGCAAATACTTGGGCAGTATGCAAAAGAAAGGGCAAATAATAGAACGTTTTCCTCTTAAAGACCAAAAAAGCTTCCATCCACATTAAAACCTATAGACCACCCACTGGTTAATTAAGCCTACAGCAACATAATGACCATTCAGCAGCATTAAGCACTCAGATTTAGGTAACAAATTTGCTCAGCCAGCCAGTGGCATTAAATAACCATACACACATAACCTCAACTAGTCAATAAATCAAAGCTACACAAAATCATTACTCCCTTGAATGCCTTTTCTTCTCTGAGATTTCGGCTTCCTTTCCAACAATTGTGCACATTAAAGGCTTTTCTAGGGTGCCTGCTGGAAGAGCATCCAGTTGAGGTGGACAGGGAGAGGGAATAAGTGCCAAACCTTGAAGGAACGGTCTACTAAGGAGTTCCTTCCTGCAAGAAGGTGCTTGCAGCTCAAATGCCTCTTCTGCATGCAAATGAGGAAAATTACTTCTGGAGCTAGGCAACTGCAAGTTAAATCTGTTATCGGTAGATTAGTCCTCGTGCTCAATTTCAGTGTTTTACAGACAGTTGACCAATGTACTTAGTTTCTCAGTGCCTTGGTTTCCACACTTTAATATCAGTTCCTTCCATCATGGAGAGAATAAATAGGTGCAAATGGTGAGGCAGTCAAATACCAGAGAAATGGAGCAAAATAACTGCCTTAAATTCTAGGACATACTATATCGTGACCTGTGCATTTCATTCCACCCAAAGGCCTGTTCACAGGTGACCCTTATCTCATCTATCATGTTCCCCATGAAATACTCCATGTTTATTACTTCACCCATGAGGAGGTGAAGCCTTCTGAAGAGTGCATAACATTGAGCTCCTCTTACAGTTGCATGGTTTTCAGTGTCTGAAAAGTCTAGATGTTGCCTTCTACTGTCAAAGATCATATAGACCTCTCTTATTTGAGCACAGTTGTCAGGATCAGTCTCGGTGGGCATTGCATCAGACTGGGCAGTGAAGTTCACACCATGGGAAATAACGTTATGGTTAGCTACTGGGAGGCAAGCTATGGCCTGGAGGATTGTCCTTGCCACCAAATTTTTCATTCTTCTTAAAAAAGACATTTATTCCTAAGCCTTTGCTTCAGCAGGTGTCAATGGAGGTTGGATGTCAATATATAAAGTGCGGGGCGACAATGTATTAAAATTTTCTCAGAAAAAAAAATGTTTAAAAAATTACAAATAGCTCCGTTGGAACTCTGAAATAAACTTCTGCAGCTTCTGCTGCTTTCTATGTGACTCTAAGATGGTAAGAGATACAAAGAACTCTATTTTAATGGTTATATATCAAGAATGAAAGCAATAAAGAAATATAGACAGGATAGAAATGCAGATAGGGACCAAGTCAGTGGGCAAGAGGAATGATGAAAGAGCTGTAAAAACCAGCCAGAAAATTATCTGTCTGTAGCAGGCAGGAAAACTAACACATTGTGAAGAAATATTTAGAGATAAACTCTTTATGAATATTGGTCCATATTATTCATGCCTTCCAAAAACGTGCTGGGGAAAAAAAAAATCCCTTCCTTGTAAAATGCGCGGTGAAAAGGGGCAAATGCAGGACTGCAGAAAAGTGCTTGCTGTGTATAGACTTGTGTTTCCTGTATTCTGTTGTGGAAAGTAGTCCCAAATTATTTCTACCCCTTACAATTATCAGCTGGTAATCGTAGTGTCTTTTGGTTTAAGAGATATGCGGCATTTCATGAGGAAGGACTCCAGAAAGTCAGAATTTATGGTTCCTATAAACTCTGTACACCAGTTTCTGCAAATTAGACAAAATGTAGCAGTTCAAGATTGCCAGTTTATTGGGTCAATCAAAAAGTGCATCACTCACCCAAGCTCCATCCAGCACCAGCTGGATTTGAGTCTCTGGCAAATCTATTTAGACAGTAGTGGTATGTGAACAAAACCCCGGGTGATCGGGTTTGCAGCGCAAACCCAAAATGAGTTTGTCACTCTTTTAAATTCCCACATACACTGGTGGAAAATTGCTGGAAAATGAAATGAAGAAATGGCAGAAGCAGTTTAGTTTCCTGTCAGCTACAAAGTACAGACAGCCTTGCAAGAATATGAAACATAAGCAAGCTTTTGTCAGCGTAATCCGGGTAGACACACTAGCATGAAAGAGAAGGGGCTCAGATATTAATGGTCCATGGGTGGAGTTCTGTTAGATGGCCTCAGTGGGCATCTCTGTTGGCCTTCCCACCCTTTGCTTCTCAGGTGGGTTGTGCTCAAGGTGTTCATCCTACAGCTAATCACACACATTAAAAAACAGTGGGGATCTGCCAGGCTTCTGGCAAGGCATATGCAGGCTTGCAGCTGCAGTGCTGGAGCTCCAGGTTTCTCATGCTGTACAGTAGCTGGTAAGTCTAATTTTGTTTAAATATGGTCCCACCATATTGTGGAACTGACTTTTGCTGGCCCTCAGGAAATAGTCTAGGTTCTGCTTATGGCTTAAAAAGGAAGAGGCAAGTTGAAATCAATGGGCTCTTTTTTCTACTTATTTATAGGGTTAGGTGGTGCTCTTCATTTTCAAAGTGGGTCCAAGAAGCTCACTTTGAGACACACTTTACGTGAATAAGATTGTGCACATGGTGAGTGATTTGGAATAGCTTTGCTCGAACAGTTGCTTCTGCCATCATTTCTGGGGTTTTTCTGCCATTGTTACGTGATAGTTTTCATTCTGCAAAGCCCAAACCTATCTTTCTTCTTCTAGCCTCCTTCTATAAGCCAGTTACAATTGGAGAGGTTGCAGTAGATGTAGAGTCCAAAGGACTAGTGTTGCAAATATTCAGTTGTGATGCTAGGTTGGGCTCCAGCTGCTCTCTCAGATCCATGCCCAGGTCCTGGCTACTGGAGAAAAACAGGGAAGCAGAAAGCGCACAGTAAGTGTTTGTGCATCAGAGGGTTTCTCCTGAGAAGCACTGAGTATTTTGTTGTTTAATTCTAGGGTGTATGTTGAGAGTCAAAAATGCAAAGTCTCTCAAATGACAGGGCCGTTTGTAAGTAGCAGCAACCCCAGTGTGACACACGAGCTGGAACAGTGTGTGGGGTCATGCCTCTCATTTGGCAGCAAGTGACTTACATAAGGAAACCCCTGTGATTACAAACAGGTGTCACATCACTTTTTCTATTAAAGTGATCAAATGGGTTGAACTCCCCAGAGGCCCTGTTATTGAGGTTTGTGCTCGGGGCTGCATAGCCCAAATGACTGCAGTCTCAGGGGAAGGGGAGCTTTGCACAGGAAATGAACTCCAGTCGGCTGAATTTTCTTTAATAATTGCCTCAAAGTCTATTATGTGTGCGCCACATCAAATAATTACAGGTCCCTCTCTTTATTTTTTTTTTTAACCTGTTACCTAGGAATGTTTGCCTTGGAAAATCAAACTTAGTTATTTACTCCTTGAACTGGCTCTTGCTTTACCTTTGCTGCCTTCAGGGTTTTATCACTGATAAAAACCCCATGAAGGAAAAGCGGTCTTAAAAGTATAGTGATATGTGAGTTGCCCAGACAAGATAAAGAGCATGGAAGCCAGGCTGTTGTTTCTTGCAGTGTTAGTAGTACATAGCATAAACCGATTTTTGGTGTTAACAGGTTTTACAGACTGTTCCTTTCACCCATTTTCAGGTTTGTCTTTCATTTTGCATAGGGCAAGGATATTTATTGACAACAAAGCATTTCATTTTGCAATAAAAGAATTATCAGTCGGTGAGTAATTCCTGTGAAACCAGTGGTTGTTTGCAGTCGCTAGGAACCTTCTTTTACCTCTTTGTGCTGCTCCCCCGGACTTCTCAATGAATAGGCTTCCATCTCCCTTACTGTGAACGAAGGTCCAGCTTATGTGGTTAATTTTTCTTCTAGTTGTTCAAAACTAATGTAACGCAGGTGCGGTTTTAAAGGCAGGAGGTGGCCTTTCCCGTGCAAGATGCCAGTGTCCTTGATTGACCCCACTGGGTTGTTCAAGAGCTGAGCTAAAAAGCAGGTACCTCTCCTTGAAAGCAATCCTGGGCCACAGCTTACATTAAGTGGTGGATGGTAAATTAGTCCCTGATTCACAGCGCTTCTTGTTGCTATTGCTCTGGTACCAAAGGGTGGGAAGTAGCACACAAGCACAGGATTTCCCCTTACAATCAAACACATTCTGACTCTGGCTCCGGCAGATACGTGCAGGTGCAGTGAAGCACACAGATGCTTGGAGAGAGTTTTGAATTTCAATTTCTGTTTCAGCCTAGGGTTCTTGGTCATAGTGTGTGGGTTGATACAGTAAAAAACAGTACCACATTAAGCCATCGGGATGATTTCTTTGCATTTGAAGTAGCAGCACTCATCTTTTTGTATCAACATCCCAACTTTCCATCAATGCTCAATCCCAATTTCCTCATAATTAAGCTGTTCCGCTTCAGCCATAAATATGGTCAAAATATGGTATTTTGTAGCACGGCAGCCGTTGGATTGCAGTCCTTCTGCAGGTGTGCTGCAGTAAGCCATGGAAATGCAGCTGCCATGAAAACGTCTGGGAGAGCAGGGCCCAAATTACTCCAGCTGCATAGCAATCAGGCTAAATTGCTGTTGGTTTGATCGAAGGGAAAAATAGGTTGATAATAACACACGACCATATTGACAGACAGCCTTTCACAACAGCTATATAAGCTGAATAGAAGAAAGGTAGGACAGGACTTCAGTGCATAGCCTAACAATTATGTTGCCCATTTCTGTTTTATTTTTCCACTAAATGCTATTATACTTGACATTTATGTGTGTTCACTGCGATGATTTTAAATTGCATTATTGAAATAAGGAATGGTACGTGAAAGCCACAAATGATAGCTTGTTTAGGATTTTCCTTGTGGCTTTGGCTCATCATGTTTTCTGACTTACAAAAGCCTTGGCAATTGCACAAGTGGGCACGCTGAGGGGAAAAAATTACGCATGCTTTGGACCAGTGTTTTAAATTAGTTGAATCTTCTTTGCAGTGGAAATACGTGGTCTGGTGGGTGGGTTTGCAGATGAGGCATTCCTGTGCTATAGGTCATGGTACGTTGAGCACACATGCCACTGAGCAAGTGTGTGACATTACAATTTTCTGATATTTTCTAATGTAGGCGAGAAGTTTCATGGGGTTTGTCTTTCAGAGGTTGGACTGTTTCAAAATGTGACTTTGAAAGCCAGACATGAAGGAATAATGCAAGACTTTGGAAAGAGAGGAAATTGAGCTGAGGCACAGGATAGCTTGTAGCAAGCAAGTGACCTAAAAGGCAACAAGAAAAATTAATATAAATGCATTAGGAACGTGTGGAAGGCAAAATAAAGTGAGAGGCAATTCCTTAATGTGGAAGGAAAACAAAACAAGATGGCTGAGAAGTTTTTTATTTTCTTTTATTTCATTCCTGAAAGGAATTTGTGACCCTATAATTAAAGTGATTAATTTTAGCAGGGAGGTAGTTGAAAAACAGGAGAGAAGAAAGGGCTACAAAATATGCAGATAAGTCAAATGCGTTTTATTCAGGAGTGCCTGACTAAAATTGCCTGTGAGTGCTTGGGGAATGAATCACAAGGAGGGAAAAAGAAGCTTGGGAGGATGGTCAGCCAGTCAGCCTGACTCTGATTGTCCAAAGGAGGAAGGACCTATCTATTAATAAGCCTACAGAGGATAATAAGGAGATTAAAATAGACCATGTGAAATTGTCAAGTATAAATTGTGTCATCCTGGTAACAGGATAAGAACTGCCAAGTGGATAAAAAGTTAAGTGGTAGATGCGATACATTGTGAATTGAGTAAGGCTTTGAACACTATTCCAAATAACATTTCCCAAGCAGTCTAGAGAAAAACGCATTAGGGTACTATCATCTTGAAATTCCATAGAGCTGCTTGAAAAGCAGTTGAGTAACCTATTGATGGTTTGCCGTTGCACTGGGAGAGCATTTCACTGGAATTTACCCAGGCATCAAGCACCGGGCATTATTGTAATCAATATTTTCAGTGACTCAGATGATGGAGGATAATCTACCCTTCTAACATTTCCTATTGATGCCAGGCTGGGATGGGTTACAGAGACTTGGAATTACAGCATTAGAATACAGAATGACACAGATATGCCTGCCAGATAGCCTCAAGTCATTGAATGAAGTTAAATAAACACAAATACTAACTACAAGACTGCAGGGAAAAAAATTAAATGCAGAGATATAAAATGGGGAATATTTCCATGGGCAGCAGCAGTGCACTTAGGGACCTGCTGTTAGAATGGATCATAAACTGGATAGGCATTGTTGATGCTGTTGTAAAGATGTAAGGAAATTTCATGTGGGGATATATTGATAAGAGTAGCATGAACAGGATGTGGGAAATGGTTGTTCTGCTATATATACTTTTTTTGTGTTTTTAACCACATTTCAAGAATGATATGCACAAATCCAAGAGAATCTAGGGGAAAGCAAAAAGAATGACAAGAGTTACAAAATAAAATAAAATAGCTCTGTTGGAAAAGTGAGTCTGTTTGATTTAAAATGGGAGGATATTCAAGGCATCTCCAGTGCAGAACAGCTCCTTAGAAAATGGAGAGTGGTAAATTACAAACAGGGTAAGAATGAAGGGACTTATTTTTCAGTAAGAAAGTTTTAAGTTTATTAGCAGGAAAAAACTTTATGATTCTAAGAATAATGAAGCATTGGAACAAGCTTGAAATGGTTAACAGCAGGAATAGGAAATATGACCTTGTCTGATTAAGGATATAACGGCTAAACTGGTGATGCTTTTTAATAGCACTGGAGAAACTTAGGAATTGTTTTCAATATCCGCCACTCAGGAATTCTCGCAGTCACCAGGGTGTAATGTAAGGGCAAGTTGTTGACCAAGGCATGTTGTGACTCACTCATTGCCCGTCCTCAGATCTAGGGCAAGATTGCAGTTCATCAGGTGCATCCTTGTAAAAAGGTCAGGCTCTTCCTTACTCTTAGCTGGCTATTCCCATTCAGTGTCCCAAATTCAACATACGAAAAACCTTGATTCTTGATGCTCAATTATGGTTTAATGACAGATAACGAAAAAAAAGAAAATGCAATGAAACTATACTGTTTGTATTGCATGTAATATTTATATATACTGCTATAGCATAATACAAAATCTTATGCCCAAAACTAGACTTGACTTGAAATAGTGTAACGAGGGCAGTTTGCACTGCAGGTTTCCAGATGATAATTAGCTCTATTCAGTGCCATTTGCCTGTGAGGTGGATGTGCGTGAGTACAACAAAGCAGTGCCAGTGATGGTGAATGAAAACCTGGTCCTACTGATATTGGTGATCATAGTTCTGGTGCCTTCTAAGAAAGGAAAATTGTACCAAAAGGAATAGAGAAACGCAGCCAGTTTGCAACTTAGAAATAACACTATGTCACAACAGCTATGTCTGAAGTTCCAAAAATACATGCCCAGTCTGAGCACCATGTTTGTCAAGCCTGGGGATGGACTTTGCTGAGACAATACAGGATGTTTTTTTCTAGTCACTGGCTGGAGAAGTTAACTGTTCTTTGTAATAGGACATTTGAGGGGTATTGGAGAATGGTCAGCACTTGAGTCTTTGCCTGCTGAGATGTGTAGAGGTCACAGGCAGTATTTCGGTAAAGTTACAGATCTAGCCTCACACTCCCACCCAGGGATAAATAAGTTCCTGTTTTTTCCCTTACATGTGTAAGGAAGATATGGGGCTAAATCTAAAGAAGTTTGTAGTATATTTGTGCTCTATAGTAGGTTCTATGATTCTATCAATAATTATCAGGGATAAATATAATTTGCGTCTTACAGATGTCTTACAGAGGGAGGTTTTCTGGGAAAGGTATTTTACTGCTCCCTGGTGAGTTCAGCATACACTGAAATGGATACATTGTTTTTGGGGAAAAAAGAAAAAGAAGGCTGTTCTGATAAATTGTTTTGGGTCAGAAATATTTTATTTGATCAGTAAATGAAAAAAGAAAGTCAGTTCTGTCCTCCTTTTCGTTCTACCTGCAGGCTACAATATTGACTAAGCATTGAGAAAAGGAGGGAGGTTTATGACATTTTAAAGAAAGAAAACTAATTCCATTTGTAGCATGTCCCTTTTTTAGCACTCCTGTTTATGAGAAAACAAATGCATAATGCAATATAGATCTTTTTATGGTGCAAATTATGTTTGAAGTTGAAATGCATTCCATTTCAGAAATGATATGCTGTTCTGAAAAGTTAAATATGAGCTTGAAAATGTGGAAATAAATTAGGTCTTTTCATTCTCTCACTAGTAAACTTTAACAAATAAAATTTAATACCCTTGAAGGATAAATGATTCTGAACACTGAATGCAGAAAACCTCTATGAATTTGGGTCATGCACTCAATCATTTCTTCTAAACTTAAGAATAGCTATGCCAAGCACCCTTAGTTCTTTATACGTTAAAGCCTGGATCTGAACTCCATACTTTTGTGACAATTTGATATTGAGATATAAATCACTAAACAGAAATCTCCATAAAGCCTCATTAGAAAAGGGGTTTCTGTTAATATCATTAATTAATTTGCTGATTTGCTATATGCTCATCACTGATCACATGAAGTTCTCAGTCTGCTAAATGTATTCCTTGTGCATCAAGTGAAGCTGGTATTTATGAAATCAAGTACACTGAAACTCAGACATTTGTGCCTTTCCCAAACATAGTTTGAGCTTGGTCTATCATGGAATTCTAACATGCATTTGTAATCACAAACCCAATTAAGGAAATTACTTATTTCTAAAAATGGAAATGGGGCTGCCTGCTCCATTGAAACCCACATTATTTAAGCTTATGCTTATTTCTGTTAAGTTTGTGCTTTAATTTGCCTCAGTGTGCTATCCGTGGGTTAGTATTTATGTTTTGGTATCTAAAAGAAAGATGCTTGATTGTGTTTGATGTACACAGTTAAGCTTTTGCATTCCTATTTATGAAAAAAAAAAAAAAAAACCACCCCAACTTTTCATTTTTATGCATTATTATTATTAAAATAAAACTTTTGAACCTGACAGAAATGGAAAGTCTGCTTAACACATTAGCACACGCGTTGTCTGAAGTATCCAAAACAGACTCTGAGATACAGAGGTTGCAATCTCCTTTGGTTGAATAGAACAAGTAATAAAGAACATTCTTTCATGGCTTCTTCACAGAAAGAAGTGATTCTTCTTTTATTATATTTTCTTCATTCAAGGGCATGCTCAGATTAAGGAAGGATTTTACAAGGTTTTTCAGTGCTATTGATCAAAATAAATGCAGGCGTTGGTGTTTTTTCCGCATCTGCAACTAGTCAGAAAAATGCAGCCATCAAATTGGAAGCACTTCTGTCATGGTGATGTATTTATTTCTACTCAGGTTTGAGTGTTGTACCTCATATCTTTCAGTAAAAGCAAAGTGGAGAAAGCTTAAGAAAAGGTAAAGGAGGAAAAGTGTTTTCTCGGTTCAGACTTGGAAGTCCTTACTTCCAACATGAAATTCTTATTATGGTTTGGACAGGATGAGTAGTCTTTGCCTCATCTAAAATAGGAAGGGATTTCTTTTTTTCTGTTTATAATCTCTTTGGTCACTTAAGGTTTTTTACTGTCCTTGTAGAGGACATTATTAGATGATTTTTTTATAACAATTAATAGTCAAGATACAGGAGTGGTGGCAGCACTAATAATAAATGTGTGGATCTGACTGTTGGTGTTTACATTCAGAGTATGAGCTTACTAAAAAAATCAAAGTAACTAAAGTTGTGGCTGGTATATAATTTGGAGAGCCGTATGTCATGTCTCATAGCTTAATGATGAGGGAGTATTTTTCATAAAAATCTTAGTTTAGTCATATTGTGACAAGATCAAAGAATTCCTTCTGGAAGAAGAAAACTACTGGGAAAACCACAACAAACTATAGCAGGTTCCACTTCAGAGAAGCAGACACTCAGAAAAGCTTCTAAAACTCATGCAGCAGGCACTTTTGTGGGTAAAAAGTGATCGAAACACTGTGTGATAGGCTCATCTTCATGCACTACACACCCATCAGTTCAGTTACGCTCCCTATGTCTGATGAAATAATTACATTGAGAGCATGATGGTGTTCCATTTTAAGCCTGCCATTGCTGATGGCTTATTATTTTGTCTACTTCAACTTAAAAAAGTGCAAAGAATGTGAAACCTGAATGCACAAACCTTTGGTCCCACTGGCAGACAGTCTGACTTACCAGATTTCCTCTAACAGCATGACTGGAATACCTGAAGAGGAACGAGCATGTCTTGGAAGCAAAAAATGAACACCTGATTTTGCCCTCTGCAGACAACTCATTTGAAGCATGGAGTGCTTTTTATTGTGTGTTCCTGAGGAACCTGGGCTGTCCCTGTACAGCTGCTCAGGGGAGGATCTGACTCCTCTTGCTCCATCCCTAGTCTTCTGACAGATTTGCTGAATACTAGAGTTTTTAGCACTTGTATCTGCTTTACCCAGGTAGCTCTGCTGTCTTGCAGCATGACAGCCAGAGCTCTGCAGTACACCCTTTGCACTGCACAGGCACAGTTCAATCGTCTAATTTGACTTGTCTACTAGACTGGATTTACGCCACTTGGATTAGCTGACCCTTTCTTTTTGGCTTGTTTGTCCTTAGAACTGTAAATCCATCTTAAAAACTAAGTTTCATGAGAGCCCTCTGCATCTTTTAACATAATTATAGTGAGTATTCCAAGAATTGTGGTGAGACAAATTCACCCATGTGTCTTCTGTTAAGATGTTTATGATCCATGTTATGTTGTTGGTCAATATGTTTTCCATTTTGTGACTTCCAAAGCGCTGAAGATACTTGATCATATTCAAACAACATCAGAGTTGGCCATTTACAACAGAAAGGCGAACTCTCCCCTATTTGGAGATTTTAATTATATTTCCAGTCTAATATAGCACCCATCATTTTTAATGTCTTTGAATGAATCACTTAAGGCAGTCTTTGAATGCCTTAAGTGATGGTTAGAATCTGTTTCTATGGCAGGAGAATGAGATAAATATTACAACATTTCCAGCAGTTGCATGTTATAGAAGAGCAATGGGTCTTAAATTCCCATTGGGACAGTGCAAGATTTTTTCCTTCCTTCCCTCTGCCTTTGCAGATCCTGCTGATGAGCAGATCCCTGTTGCCACAGGGCGCTAGCGGGTGCTGTCTCTTGAACTGCACTGAGAAAGTCTGTCTTTAGTGAAGGGGATGTTTAAGAAACAAAACCTTCAGTCCCAGTTCTGTGTAAATGCTCTGAGTGAGCTCATCAAAGAAGCGGGCAGATAGATAAAGGCATCTCACACTATACAAGCCTTTAGTTTTTCTTCTGTGCTTCATAGATGTCAGATCTTGTTTCTTTGATGATTTTCTTGTAGTACTCTCCGTCTGTGTGGAGAGAGTTCTACGCAGCTGAGAAGGATGAAATGTGTGATTTGTTCATGATCAAGCAAGGCACCTGGGCAGTGGTATTTTAATTAGAATTAGAAAAGACAATAACACCATTGTGTTATGTGTTGTGCTTTGGATTGTCTTGTTATAGAACAATAAAGTCCCAGTAAATAGCATGTCCTTTGGTTAAATGCAGAAGTTTCCAGAACAGGAAAAGTCATGTTTTTGTCTCCAAGTGAGTAATAGTGGAGACATATAAAGGAAGTGGCTTGCATTTTGTTGTGGAGAAGAAATTTCCTCTTTCATTCTCTTTTCCATCTTTTTTACTTGTTTGAGTTGTAAAGTTTTATTTCTTTTCAAAACTTCCCACAGCATTTTTGTGCTGCTGTTCTGATCTTTACTTTCTCTCTGCTGTCACTTTTCTAAAGGTGAGAAAAGAAGGATGAGCTTATGTCTTTTTCATTTCTTTCAGATTTACTAGGAAAAAAGGAGAGAGGGAAAAGGGAAGATGAAAGAATCTGGGAAAGATTAGGGAAGAGAGTAGGAAAAAAGACAACTTTCTATTTCACTATCAGTTTTCTAAAATTTTGATTTTTCTCAGAAAAATTAACACACTAAATTTCTTTTTTGAAAAAAACATACTTATATTGGGAATGTTTTACTGTGTGTGTTTGGGGTTTTTTTCTGAGCTTTGTTTTTGCCTTTAATTTTTCTTTCTATCTTTCTTTTTATCTGCTAAGGTGTTCCAAGATTATGCCTCTTTTTGGCACACGCCACTAAGAGTTGTAGTTCACTGCTCTCTCTTATTAGGCTGTAGAGTACCAAACTGCAGAAGATACTTTCCACACTGATATATGTGCATCTGAATAAAGCACAGATTTTCATTTTGGTGGGACAGGGCCTGCATCATTCACTTTGCATATTTGTACCACACCTAGAACAGTGGGATTCATTAATGTCAGGATTGTGCCCAGCAGGCTTTCTATCAGCTTGTTGCTCTCCGTGACTTCTGTATCTACTCTGCCTTTCCCTATTTTCTGCCCATTTCTCCAACACTTCCCAGTTTTCTGAGTTTTCCTCTGTGCCTGCCATACTCTTCTGCTCTTTTATCCACTGCCTCATTTTGTTCACCTGTCCCCAGGAGCCAGGTTCCTTTCTTGCTTTACCTTCCCATCTTTCCTCCCAGCTTCTCCAAGTCACAGATCTCCCTGCTCTGTGGTGGCTTCCCCAGGGAGCACCAGCCTGATGCATGGTCATTGTGGTCAAGTCACCAGCAGTTGTACACACTGATAATTAAAGGGTTAGAAAAATAATGCAGTGTTAAGTGTAAAGGATGTCAGATTAAAGGTTATGCAATGGATTCAATTAAACTGACAGTAGAGAACTGGGGAGGAAGGGGTTCAATTTCTTATCCCAACTAGCAGTTATTTTACCTTCCTAGCTATCATTAAAGAGGAAAAAAAGCTAAGCCCTAGAGATGTCCCTGACTGCCAGTGCAAATATTCTCATGAAAGTACAGTAAAATCCTTAGCACGTAGATAGGACTTATACCTTCTAAGCAATGTACTTGACAGTCCTTAATCCTGTTGACTTAAGGTGTTCTCTGAATATTCTTTTTACATTTCTGTAAGAACATCTGAAAAGTGGGACAGGCGATTTTCTATCAAAAACGGCATATAAGCATCAAATCCATTTTGCAGCTTGCAGATGTAGATTGTCCTGGAAGTAAATGGAGGGTGTTTTGAAGATAAGAGGAAACACCTTAGATGCAATTACATATAAGAGAAGTAACCTCAAAGTCAACTGGTTTTGTAAATCGCAAACAAAGTATGTCAGCTTTTGGCCTCCCCGTGCTGTAGTTGACTGTATGATTCAGCATGAATAAAATCCCATTTATAGACTATAAGGTCGGATAGAACTATCCCAACTGAATTGCTGCATGCAGAGATCATTAAACTTTCCCCTGATATTCCTATATTCATCCCAATGACTAGAGTAAAGACAGGGATTTTAAAACACACTGGAAAGAGGAAAACCAAGGAAGAAAAATACAGATGCAGTGTAGCTCCTTTTCTGTGGTCCAAGTGCTAATGTTTTAGAAAAAGAAATGCTGAGTAGCTAATTCTGGTTTGTAATTGGACTAAATATGATCATGTACCCTTTCCATGTGAGGAAGGGGATAGACAAAAAATATTCTGTCTTGTTATGCAGAGGTATTTTAAACAGTCCTCTTTTCTGTTTTCTTACAGAATTTTAACAAGAATTGGGAAATTCTCTGGGCATTGCAGCTTTCCTGCCTGCCTGCTGTGAACAGCCACTGCATGCCATGCACATGTCAACCTGATTGGTTGTGTTATTAAGTGCTGGAGGTAGCTTAAATTTACAGATTAAGACACCTAAATATCAGTGTCTGCATGACTGGCTGAACTGCCATTACACACTATATAGATCTAGCCAATACAGTCAGTCATACCTAGAGAACTAAAGCTGATTTTCAGACTAATATGGGTCCTTAATTTTAGTTACTTTAATTTGCAAGTTGAATCCCACCCTTGGTGTCCCACTACTATCTAGTAACAATCCCTAATAACCAAGCACAGATTTCCTGGAGGAGCTGTGGGATTTTTAGCCACTGTACCACACATGGCTCTGTGCGTTTCATAGAATCATAGAATGGTCGGAGTTGGTAGGGACCTTAAAGGTCATCAAGTTCTAACCCCCCTGCCATGGGCAGGGACACCTCCCAGTAGAGCAGGTTGCCCTGTCTGTGTCAGGTGCCTCATTTAGGGAGTTAAAGGGAAGAAATGGTTCTGGGAATAGTTTCCCAATCACATCAGGGTTAAGGAAATGGAGAGGGCTAAAGTTTTTCCCCACTTGAAGCTCTGAATTATGTAAAACCTGCCTTAATCAGCACAGAGTTGTTTCCACCTCTGATATTTCAGGTCATTAATTATCTCTGCCCTCACAAGTGGGTCTGACCACCTCCTCCAGCCTGTGTACTATTATTAAAAGATACTTTGCTCCCTACTCGAGAAGAGGTGCAGCAGCACAGGTAACATTGCCAGGAGATCAAGGGCAGCATTGTATTAGTAACACAACAATTCCCTGTTCACAGAGGAGGAGAAAGGAAACGAAGAAACACACTGTCCTTGCAGAAATTTCAGTGTTATTTTATGGCTCCCCGGAGCGTGCCAGGCATTTTCCAGATGAGAAATCCTCAGTCTTCACTTTCAACACCTTCCCCCACAGTCCTAACTAAACATCATTGCAGCAAAGAGTACGGCAGGTCAGAGAATATTTCCCTGTGGTCGAAGACCAGGGAATCAGCTTGTCCCAGCTGTGTCACAGCCACTGGTCCTCAGCCAGCCTGCCTGCCTGCAGGCATCATGAAGGCCAAAAGGGGCCTTTGAAATCACCATTCATGAGTGCCCAGATTGGAGGGAAGTAGCCAGTGTTTCAGTTGCTCACTCTAAGGAATCACCAACTCAATTTTTCACCACAGGGAAAACTAATCCCCTATTAAGCTTTTTATTT
This sequence comes from Thinocorus orbignyianus, assembly GCA_013400375.1. Classification (NCBI taxonomy): domain Eukaryota; kingdom Metazoa; phylum Chordata; class Aves; order Ciconiiformes; family Thinocoridae; genus Thinocorus; species Thinocorus orbignyianus. The sequence continues at coordinate 455,011 of VXBW01005588.1, read as the reverse complement.
CTATTTATTTACTATATTTTGAATCACTTGTTTTTAGGCTGGTAGACCCTTGGCTTTATCCTTTGCTCATGTGAATTGGATTTTCTTTATAGAAAAAGTGCCGACATTGCTAACAATATTATTTATAAATGTATTTTACATATCTGAGAGGTTCATTAAAAATCATTCTAGTTTAACAATCATTCTTTCTAATGTAAAAGCCAATACATTTCACATACCATCTGGAACTAGGCAATGACTTTTCTCAATTATGTTAGGCATGTAGTTAAACCAAATGGAAATAATAGTTTCAGAAAATATTTTGGTGACAGTTCTGGCATTTTGCTAAGCATAAAAATTTCTGAAAAAGTCAAAATTATTTATCATACTTTCATCTTCTTTCAAGTAACGTCTTTCTTCTTGATGGCTTATTTGTTACAGAAAAGTACTACCCTCACAGGGATGGCTGTGTTCTGATATTTTTACTTTATTGACTCCTGTAGCACCTTCCTGTAGTTTCTTTTTCAAAGTTAATGCAATGGAATAATGCAGCATGCACTGAAGTTAATCTGGACCCTGCCAGTTTCCAGCGTTGTGAGTTTGCTGTGCTGCCTGCTTGTACCCAGGTGCTAAATTCTCATCCTGGAAGTCCCACAGAACAAATAAGGTGCTGCTCAGGAGGAGAAAATAGTGTACAGGCAGCAGCCATTGGCAGTCATACTGTAAACAAAAAACAACCCATTATCTGGGAAATACAAATTTTATTTTAGTTTTTTCCAGAAGTTTACTTTTTCTCCCTGTGTTATTAGAAAAAGGAGATGTGTCTTTCCATTCATTAATGTCCTTGATTGCAACACCTCGATTAAGCAAGCGAATGAAGGTACAGAGTCACTTGTTCTAGGACAAGACAGTAGCAAGTGGCTTTTAAGATAACCTCTGATTCTGCACCCCAATGGGAGATACTGAAGGTCAGTGTTTTTCAGAAGTAACGAGCTCAATTAAAATGATGGGATACCCAAACCATGACACCAATAAAAGGTGCCTATTTTTCAAAAATATAAGCACTGACTATGCTGTTTCTTGCAGCAGTCTTTAATGACAGCGTATACTATTGTAAAGTACAAGCTTCAGGACACTGGAGTGTATGTGGCTATGTATCATTGCCAGTGATGTAGTGACATTTCTTGGGCATGTCTCCAGACAAAGCAGAGATACAGAGAGCAGCAGTGTTGTTTTGACCAGATAAAATGTGTTTTATCTACAAATGTTTCAAGAACAACCACATTGTACTATTGTACCAGGGCATTGCCTAGAGAATCCAGTTAAAACAACTAAACTCAGAATAAATTCAGCATTCTGTGGGTAGATACTATTCCCAACAGTCTTTCAATAGGTCTTTTGATGAACCTGTCTTTTTCTCAGTGCACAATCAGTTAGCTTTCATTCTATCATTTTTTTCTGACTGTTGAGGTTACCATATTACTTGACTTTTTCTTGGTATAAAGCAGTCTTTATAGAAACCTAGATCTTAAAGAAAACTGAGTTCTGTTCTGCAGTTGCTGGGGAAACATAGCAAGGAATTTTATTTAGTTCACTTCTCTGTAAGGATTAATAGTTTCCAAAGTCCAAGATTCCTGGCGAACCATACCTCTTTAATGGATTCCTATCAACAAACTTAATCTGACAGATCACAGATACGACGGTGAACCATATAGCATTACTTGTCAGAACACTTGCATGTTTCTAATGGTAGTCCAGGATTCACTTACAAAGCACTTTTTATAAAAAATTATAACTCTGCAACTCATACAAAGAAAACAGTACGCTAAAGGCAAACAGTACAACTCAATGTACAAATGCAAAAATTGTGTGACACAAAATAATACTACGACACACCTTTTCTGGTGCCTCAGTCATTGAATCCTACCATTGATCTCCCCTGGAATTGGCTTGTGCTTCACAGAGAAGCTAGGCCTAAAATTTCAGGGCAGAAGTTTGGCATTCACTCCACCCAGGGTAGAACATTTGGCTACAGCTCTACGAGTGTTAAAAAGGGTAATTTTTCCGTATTAAATTAAATAACAAGCAGATTATTTTCATACTACTACACCAGGAGTGCCATAGGATGTTTAAGCGGTGTAATTGAATAGAAGGTCTCATACAGAAAAACAACCCCTTCACCCAAGAGAGATGGAGCTCTGCTGGTACCTTATGGGGTTTTGGGTGGCACCATTACCTGTCTTTAGGCAACTGAAACAAGCCAGCTAAACATGAGCCAGCCCACTAAGTTCCCATGATAGTGGAGATTGTTGGTTACATTAGTGGAGCCAGAAGAGTTCAGATGACCCTAAGACAGAAATCTATGTCTAATCAATCGAACTGTGCCCAAAACTCCATTAGCTGCATTGACTGGATCTCCATGGTCTGTGGTGGGAACTGTGGAGATGTAGTTTCCGTGGCCACACTTGGGCATCAGTCTACAAACCCAGTCCCATCCTAAATGCTGTGTCATGCTCCCTACCTTTTTTGTTCCTAGCATCCCATGAGGCTGCAGTTCATTGTGGAGGTTGTCATAGTGGAAGTGGCAAGGTTTTTCACAAAATAAAACTGGGAGTTTGGCCCAAAAGATGCCTGGGAGGGATTTAGGTACTGTATGATAATTATGCTTGTCATTTCCACGTAAAAATCATCAACAGAGAAACAGTTAATGAAGCAATTGTCCCAGTTCAGGGTTTATTTAACATTCATGGCTGAGAATCTGTTGAGGAGACCAGAACAGATATTGCTGTGCCCCCTGCTCCTCTGTTGTTTCACAGCCATCTATACATTGAGGAAGAATTCAGTGCTGTTGTTTAGCTCATATGTTTTAGGTTTTCTTCACAGCCCTTGCACCAAGAAACAGAACTTCCAAATGAGAGATGCAATGCTACTTCGTGTTAATGAAATGAATGTGACAGTAACCTGAATACATCGCTAATCACAACTTTGCCTGGGGATACGAGACAGAAAAGCATTATTCCTGCCCTGTTTGGTAGGGTATTAAATACTGATTAGACTTCAGTGAAAGTACCAGGTATAAGAGAGAAAATGAGCTATCCCTGTTTCAAGCAGTGCTTCCTTTTGTTGCAGTGGGTAGTTTAACCTGTTAAGGATCTATTTTTCTAGCTATAAAAATGTCTGCAGATGATTGAGAATTACTGAGTCCTCAGCACGACTCAACACTTGGATCACTTACCCTCCATTAGTCACAGTTCTGCTCCTCCTCAGAAACGCTGTTTCCTCATCTTTCCAAGCAAGCAGGTACTGCCATCCCGTTGCTCAGTGCAAAGCATCATAATGGCTGTCTCTCAGACGTTTCACTGTGAGGCTTGGAGGGCTTTCGGAGAGAGGGGGAACTTCTGCTCATCCTTAAATTGCCCTGGCAAGTGGCAAGTGGCTTTCTGCTGTGTTCTAAACTTTCCACCACCTCTCTAGCGTGCTCAGTTCAGCCTGAGGAGTAAGTGGCTGACAAACTCAGAGGTGGTGCAAGGTGCTTTCTAAACCATGCTGAATTAAAAAGTCTAAAACAAGAAACAACAAACCTTTCTGGCTTTCTCAGATCCTTTATAAGAGACCGGATAAAATTTAATTTTAACCTCATTGAACCATAGTCTTCTCACTCTCATTTTTACTGACACTTTTAGGCAATTCATAAAGACTACATCTAGTGACAATTAAGGAAAGTTCAATAGGAACAGATTATGCTCTGGGCTTCTCAGCAGTTACCAATAATGCTGCTAGAATGAAAGAAGTGTTCAAAATCCACAATAGGGTACATAGGTTATGAAAAAAGAGTGCAGTGAAGGTGAAGGTTTGGGTAGTAGGGAGGCCTGTGATCTGCAGCTATCCTTGGGAAGTCACTTCTTTCCATGTCCCTTTGTTCTTCATCCTTTTTTTTTCTTTTTTTTTAATGGTAGTACTTAATGGCAAGGAGTGCCTCCTGGTAGATGTTTACATGCCAACTAGTCCACAGACTCCAATTTCAGAAAGGGCTGTGGGCAAAATTATAAGGATCATTAATTATCTCTTCTGTAAGTAATTGCATTTTTTTTTGGATGGGTAGTGTATTCAGAGAACTATCAGTCTGCTAAATAATAGCACCTTTGCATATTAAAAAATCTAAAGAACAAGGGAAGTCTCTGCCCTGGAGCATCTGAAGGATACAGTAGCTAATGCAAGATCCTACTGGTTCTGTATTGCTACTTCTACTTTTTCTAGGCACTGTTGACTCAAGGGAGAAGACAATAACATGTCCTGTTTAATGAACTTAGTTCAGTTTAAAGCCAGCCCTCAGCTTTTTCCATGATACTCATGGTGATACTGAGCCCACTCATCCCAAATTCATTGAAACCCTGCAATGAAGGGGACAGTGAGTGTAGCGAGATGTAAAGATTTCCAGGGGCTCTGAGGTGATGTTGAACACTTTTGTAGTATTTACCACTCAGGGAACTTGGAATCTAACGGCCAAAATGCTTAAGCGAATTTAAGCATCACTATGAGTATCGAAGGCTTTTGATTCACATGTGACCATTATGAAAAAGAGTTTGATTTTATACTTTCTGGATTCTTTGTTGTTCAACTGTTTGGTCTGCTTTCAGAGTTGTGATTGTTCTCTTCAGCCTTTGAGTACTGAGGTCAGCAAGGGACCAAGCTGTTTCTAGTTGTCCTTGAAACACAGGCAAGAGGAGGTTTTGCGATGGTGGGCTCCTTCCTCTGGCATCTATTGTTTCTTTAGAAAGACGAAATAAAGCAAAATGTTCAGTTTAAATACAACGTTTAAACCTGTGGGATTGTTTTCTTTGAATATGAGGTAGGCAGGTGAATTTCTAAATCCTCTGAGGTAGTTTTGAAGGCAGGAAACAAATGTAAGTGGTTTTATGTCACGCTACCGTGTGGCATTTATGTAAATGGCCGTTTGAATTGCTAGGTGCTTGGGAAATCTAGAAGTGCACTTTTGAGGTACAGAAGCTATTTTTATACCTTGTTAAGTAATTCCCGAGTCCACCATGAAGTGGCGCATCCCTTGTTTTAAGCAGAGAGCAGCTGTGGGATCTTACTAAAGGGGGTATGTTGAGAAGGATCCAAAGTGGGTCTTCTCAGCAAGGGAAGGTCAGCCAGGAGCTGGGAAGCCAACCCAGCTAGCAAGTCAGGGCAGAGCAAGGAGAGAGTAGAGCTGGTACAGAAATGGTAGCCAGATCCCACCAACAGATCTGTCCATAGGAGGAGATAGGTCCACAGTCAAGCCAGAGTTGAAATCAGCAGGTCAAGACCGGGGGGACACATGGCCAGGCTCAGGCATAACTGCAGCATCACTCAGACATAGACCCAGAGCTAGGCCTAGAGCAAAGGCAGCTCCAGAGCAAAGGGATCAGCCCCTGGTGGAGCCTCTCCCAGCTTGTCTCACACAGCCCCTTTCCCAGCAGCCCGTTCCCAAGCTGCAGCTGCACCACATCTGTGCTGACCCAGAGCACCATCAGCCAAATCCTCAGAGATGGGATGAGGTTTTGCAGAGGCTGTCGGTGCACCAGTGGTCTGGACTTACTGGTGTCTGGTACCAACTCTCCAGCCCCCAAGAGGACTGGGGAGGAGCTGCGCTACAACTAAGTCCACCAACCTGTCAAATGAAAGTAGAGATGATTCCTAGTCTTTCCTCACCATGGTTCAGTGTGGAGTATTTAAGTGGAGAGATGCCAATCACTCCTGTACTTCCTATGCAGAAGGTAATCTTTTTGGCATCTTCACCCTGCTGCTGTATTGGATGAGTCAGAGATGATGATGTGTCCTCCTCAGCGGCCACATAAGTTTATTGAAGGATGCTCTCTTACGTGAAGAGCATGTATTAACTTGAGGGAATTTTTCAGGTCTGAAGGGCTGCTGTTCAGTCTCTGGCTTCAGTCCAAATGGCCCTTACTTTCTTGTATGTGTGTGCTGAAGTCACATTCAGCTAAAAGTTAGACTGGTGCTTGCGCTGTGCTGCTCTGCAAATGCAGCCTTTGACTCCAAAAGGTGAGAGAAGAAAAACATCAACTATAAATATAACAATTAAGATATAAAATTTGCTACTTGTTTTTATTAGCAATGCTATTTTTATATGTATCAAGAATATTCAGGAGAGCTCAATTTTACTTGTAACTTCTGCAAAACTGCTGTGCTGTTATGAAGGAAAAGTGACACTTTGCTACACTATCTTTGAATGCTTTGCTTTATCTTCATGAGACACTCCAAGAACAACGTAGGAGAACAGATGGCACAAAACACCATATAACATCCTTATTCTGATGTAGCAGCAGTACAGATCTGATCTGTCCCTCCAGGGCTACTCAAATATCTCATGAGAGCTGAACGGATGGGCTCACAGCGAGACATGATGAGTCATGATTACCACTGCTGTGATCCTAGAGATGTTCTGGAGAATCAACACCATCTCAACACCATGTTCCCTCTTCTTTGGCAAATCAGACTAATCAGTTTCTACTTACATGGTGATACAGAAAGTTCAGTATTATATTCAGTATATATCCCTATTTTTATTTGTTGAAAGCAAGTTTGAAAGCAGGCTGCTTTATGGTATAGAGGATTACAAAGTCAGAAGCTGCTGAAGGCTTATGTGTTTAGGGATGAAAAGGAAAGTAGAGCTTTGTATGGATAGATTAAAGAGTGGTGTCTCTACACATTTGTACCTCTGCGTGCATGTTCATAGCCATGTTGCATGGTGTAGATGTGCAGTGGTGTGTCACAGCTGCAGCCAGGTTGGAAGGGTGGGGAGGTCAGACTTTCTATGTTCTCCAGGTGAAGGACTTTAGGAAATCAAGGGTATGCAGAACAAAACTATGCTAGAAATACAGACTAATTTTCTGATCAGTCTATTATAAAAAAAAATTGTTAACTGCAAATTGAAAAATTTTTCTTCTTTGCCTAGATACGGAGAAATTGGAGGTAAAATTAAACAAAGGGTATTCGTGAGAACTTAAATAGGAAGTCCTTCCTTGAATTTTCCAGTGTTGCTTTTCGTGAGAGGGACTGAAGTTGAAATCTAAGGTCCTTTTTTGAATTCACAGAGACTCTGTACCGATTTTTCATATTCAAAACAAAACATTGTGCCTGTGGAGGGGAGAAAAGAAAACTGAAGCACTTAAACACTCAAGGAAAGTTCTAAGCTTCTAAGTAATCTGCTGAAAATGAAAATGAATAGCAGCCAAAAGTTCCTTTCTTGTAACATCAAAAAGAAAGAGGAGAAACCTGTTGTGGCATTGTGTGCACATGGAGCTGACAGAGCTCCCCTCTTCAGTATGGAAAATCAGAGCTTGCAAGAAGTTAGAAATAAACATGAAGAAGGTCTTAAGCTTTTAGGGAAATGTTACCTGTGAGAGGTAGCGTACCTGCCTGAGACTGCACGGGGAAAGGCAGACAGAAAAATGCACAATCTCTGCAGCAAGCTTCAAACTGCCGGGGAACTCAAAATCATCGAACTGTTGTAATAAATGAAGAGATATTGCAATGCTGTAATTACAGAACAATCCAAATCCATTACTTTGCCCAGTGATTTTAAGAACTTAATTTGGGATTTGGATAATGTGATAATAAGTAGCCTAATGAGCCGGGTACCAGACAAGGTAAGGTGGCCGGCCAAGAGGTGTAAGGTTTATGATCAAAGTCTTGTCACTGTGTCTGCAACATGTCACCCTGGAATAGCCTCCATGAGATTATAAACCTCATTATAAAAAGCATCATGAGTGTTTCATTCGCAGGTTATTTTGGTTCATGTTTTGTACTTATTTTGTGTGTGTACTGCTTTTCAAGTTCCTGTTTCTTAAAGAATTTAAATTCATAAAAGACCATGGGATCATATAATCTCTTAAAAATTTCACCTACCTCGCCTACTCTGGGTCAAACCCTGCAATTTGTGCAATTTGTCATCCAGGAAGACATCCTGTCCCATCTAGAGGTATAAACAGCGGGGAATCTTCCCATTCTCTCGGCAGTGTTGTACACCTAGTTGGAAAATCAGAATCTCTGATACCTCTGATTTGACATGTAAGACATTTTGTTTGGCTGAGGGGAAATATCTCAGTGCCCTTAAACCAGTCTGGGTTGGTGGTTTTTTTCAGATGCTTAAGTGAATTATGATGGCTGCACTGATTTCATTCAAATGTTACTCAACATGCTATTCAGAGGCTGTGTGCTCCATCCTGTGCCCAGGCACTTGGAGCACAGGAGACACATGTATGGGTGTTGTGCTAGGGGGGTGTTGGGTTGTGCTGTGCTCATATCAACCTTAACCAAGACTGTGCCACATAAGAACCAGGTCTGTAATGAAACCAGGGCTACCGAGCATCTTGGGTATAAGAATTAGAGCTTTCCAGCAGCTCAGGACAGGATAAGGACAGATCATCGTGTAGTTAAACCAGAGAAAAATGTTTGCATTCATTTTGAGAAACCAAAATCTTGTCTTTCAGTAGTGCAGATATGAAAAACTAAAATATGTGAGTGAAGTTTTCCATGGAAAATGTTGATTTTCTGGAAATCGTGTTTCCTACTGGAAAGAAAAAGTTATTTGAGTGGTATATTCCCAACCCACTCTAACACAGAGTCTGCCTCAATCTTAGTAGTGCCATCTGGTACCCAGTTGGAGAACCACAACAGCATATGCTTCTTTTATGTTACTATTTGATATTTATGAGTAAGACAACTTGATAATATATTTGGCTAATTACTTTTTTAAATTCCCTGTCCAGAAAATTCATTGGAAACGTGATTCAAAACTCTGTTGAACAGAAGTGAACAGGAAATTGTTTTCAACCTGAAATAAAGTGGAAATCTAAAGTAAAGCAAACCCCCTTTATTTTAAAGCATTGCAAAAGAAAGCTTTTCCCTGCAACATGCTGGATTGATCATGCCAGACTTCAGTTCCTAGGTGGGAAGTTACAAACAACCAGGTAGTCAAAATCTTGGCCTTTCAAATCAGAAACATTTCTGATAATGTTCTAGTTGAAAATTATTGCTTTTAAATGTAGTGGATATTGCCCTCTTTGGGTTGGCCTCTTCTCTTCCATGCCCCTGAAAATATATATGCTTTTTAAAGGTCATCGAAATACGAAATTCTGATTGCAAACCAATAAAAAAAAATGTTTTAGAAATGGCACTACGGTGTTTCATGTCATTCAGCTCATTCCCCACACAGAGTGTGGCTCCTTGGAAAGCTGACAGGTAAAGTTAATCAGCAGGTGATGCAGCACAGTAGGAGCAGGTCAGTAGAGCAAAGCAGTTGATGTGGAGGATCCTCCACTATACACATTTCAGAGTAACAATCAGTTCTGATTAAAGTTAGTCTGGTCTCCTAAACCAAACATCTTTGCTATGTGTGTGACATGAACGTGTCCAGGAAAAAGCTGGCCTACACACTGTGGCTTCTGTTCTGTTTACCTCTCAACCTACCACTCTTGTGAGCATCACACTATCATGTTTCATGCACACGACAATACTATTTTGATGTTCTTCCATCCTCATGATATGAGGCTTCACACCTGAAACAAGCCTTATTTCTGTTCCTCTCAGTGTTCCTGCCTTATTTCTGCCCCTGCTCATTCTGTTCCTTCTTGCTCATGGATGGCACTGTGGCACCTGCTCCCAAACCCCATCCCAACTTCACATTTGGTCATCAAAATAACAAAGAAACATTATGAGGGAAAATTGCATGCTCAGACTTACAGCAACAGGAGCTATTTTGCATAGGCACTCCGGAAAAACGGAAACCCTGCCCTCGTAGACGTCCCTTTGCCTGCCTCCTGGGAGAAGTACTCCTGATGCAGCTGCTTTGCTTCTAAGTGACTGGAGGTTTGGAGCTGGGAGACAAACTCAAAGTGATGAAAAGTGATTGTCTATGAAACACAGTATGACAAGAAGTAGGTTCAAAATGTTGTGAATTTGGAACTGCACACTGGAGACCCTCTGCTATGACCTGTTGGCAAAGTTTCATCATTAGATGGAGTTCTGGGAGCTTTTTTTGTGTTCAAGAGTGTGGTTGTTGCGCTGTGCAGCCACAAGATGCCTGCCTCCTCCTGGGTGAGGGCTGAAAAATTCTGGGTGAGGTAGTCTTTTGTAGGCAAAAGTTTTGCGTTTTCCAAGGCCATGAGAAGTTGTTGCCACTGTATGTCATGGAGTAGTTCAAAACATCTGGGAAGGGAGGTAACTGCACAACAAATCTCTGCCAGCCCCTTAGCAGTGCTGCCAAGTATTAACTTTTGGATTACCCTGGAATCATTAACTGCTGAGCTATCCAGTAATTCAAGGAAAAAGATGAGCATCTACATGCCATCTTTCCTGAAATATTTGCTAAAATAACAGTAGTCCTTTGAAAATCTGTTCTGAACATCCCTAACAATTAAAATATTTTCCATATAGGTGCTTTAGTGACAAGAAAACTCTCTTAACACAGTAGAGCAAAGACCTGTGGAGAGTGTTATAGTGCCATGTGAAAACTCCAGTGAAGATCATGATATGAGTTATTATTAATTATTAACTACATATATATATATATACTTATTATTGGTTACAGTTAGGCACAAAAATATCAAAACCTGTTTCTTTAGACCTGAAATGAATGCATGGGTGTTAAGGAAAGGACAGCCATTGACTTTGCTGGAAGTTGGCTCAGATTCTGAGAGACTGCGTGGAACTATATATTACTTTAATAGAGCCACATTTCACAATGCAACGCAATTTAACAGATTTAAATTGCACAACAAAGAATGCCCTATTTTCTAAGAGCAGTATAAAAAGTAAAGCTACCTTTAGTAGAGTGTGTGCAGAGAAAATGAGAAAGGAACAGATGGGGAAGCATTTACATAGGAGATGGCAGGCAATTTCATTTTTTTCTATTGGCATGCTAATTAATGATCTTTCCAAAGAAGGAATGCTGTATAAATATCCTAAAGGAAGGATAATAGCAAGGTCAGATGTATCTGCTAAACTATGCAGGAATTTGAATGCACAAGTATCACAAAATCCAGTGTCAGATTAATAACCTCTTCTAAAGAAAAAATTGAAGTACTTGGTAAATACATTTTGAAATGCAGATACGAGATAGGAGGGCGATGCTTTGGAATTTCAAGTTGCAAAACTTGAACTCTTGAGCTGTCCTGGATCCTGCAATTTGTTTAAATCGATTGCACAGGGTGAATGTTGAAAAGCAGAGGGGGAATTCAGAGCTGTCATTTTCTCCCCTTTCCTGAGCCCATGAATGTCATTGAAGGTCTGTATAGTTGAGCTGAGAAACAGTGATTCAAAGACTTCAAAGGGTTCAGTTTAGCTGAGATAAACATTTGAAATAGGGAGGCTTTTCCATAACTTAGAATAATAGGCATAATATTTGCAGTACTTCATGTAACTAAAAGCTATATAATGCTGCTAACTCTGTAGTGCTAGTAAGTTAGCAATTATTCCACCTGGTCCAGGAGTATGGTTCACAACTTACATACCTTATATACCTTATCGCAGAGCCTGGGGTGCCGCTCAGCTAAGGAGTGACACAGTGCCTTATGCACACCAAACCCATGGCAGTGAAAGATTTTTCCCTTTTTTCACAAAATACGTGGTGAAATTGTCTAAGGTCACCCTGATGAGCTAAATCAGAGAACAGTAAGCTGGGACTCTCCATCCCCAGCTTTATCTGTCTGCAAGGCTGCACTAGCTCTGTGAGGTTCTGCAGTCTCAGCCTCATCTCTCTCCTTGTCTCATAGTCTCTGACATTTTTGGCTCTCTTCCTCTGTGATCTCTACTAACTTTCTGTCCCTGCAGCCAAGTCCCTGGGAATCCAGGGCTTCAGCATCTCTGGCTGTGCTGTATTATGTTTTTTAACAGATGGAGATTATAAACCTAAAATACACTCTGCCTGGAGACCACTTAGACAACATTTTGAATAGTATGATTGCAAGGAGAGGAGAGCTAAAAGATGTAATCCGGGGTAAAGATCATGCGGCCATGCTGTGCCTAACAGGTTGGCTCGGGACTCTGATTATGGGAAGGGTTTGATCCGTAATGTCTGTAGGAAATGTCTGGTTGCTCAGTGCCCAGACTGCTGGCTGTTGAACTGAGCGAGGAGCTGCTTGTTCAGAGCGAGTATTTGTTCCTCGCTTTGGATCAGTTCCACTTGTAAATAGCTCCGGACTAAATTCACAAGAAAGATTGAGATAAACTCCAAAATCCAAATTGTAGAGCAGGATCAGCCCTCTGACAGCTTCCTTGGAAGCGCTACTGCTGGACTTGAGCAAAGCAATGGACACGTTGACAGTATGGAGCTATGTGGTTTGTGTATCTCACAGTGTAGGACTCAGGGGTTCCACCCATTCCACTCCTTTTATTGGTATTTTCCATACTCTAGATGAGGCTCTTCTGCACAGGGAATTTTAATGACTTTTCATCAACCTTTAGTGGGAAGCTGAGGATCTGAATTTCATATCCAGAAATTACCTTTGCAGCACTGGGGCAAAACTCTACATACTTCTGCAAGGAAACCTTAGGGAAACAAAGAGAAAAAGAGGTACAGAGTTGGAAATCAAGATCTTGAACAATAGTAGCACAAATGCAATTGTCAGAAGTAGCAGCTGACAAAATAATACAGTAAAGTCTACTAATGAGTATTCATATCTCATCAGGTGGAAAACAGTCCTCATCCCAGCATTTGAAAAGAAAGAATTTAGATGGAAGAAATTAGCCTCATGGTTTCGTTCTGTACTCTCAGTAATAGGTGAGATTCATTAACAAAATGTGACTTAGAGGAGTTGACAAGCAAGTAGGATTCAGATGAGTATGCATACGCTGAAAAAATGAAATACAGAAATGAAATGCTAGAAATACAAGGCAAACATTGAAAATTAATTTTAACCTTGAGATTGCGGAAAATGTTATGCATTATAGATTGTTATATTTGTATGAAAAGGTGCAAATTTCAAGCATCTCATGAACGAAAGAGGCTAAAATCTCTATCTTAATAGAAAATGAGGCTCTGGCAATAAAATAACACATGCTTTTTAATTACAGTCATGACCTTTAGTAATTGCGGCATTATTGCTTGGTATGGTAAGCGCTTTATTGTATTTACTTGAAAAAATTGTTTTTTTCCTCTGCCAAACTCATCAAGCATTGGAATTGGAAAATATCTATTAGATTATCTGGTTTGTGTATCCCCTGCTGTGCAATGTCTTGTCCGGTTCTGCTGTAAATGTCTTCAAGTGTTGCTTTGTGTGAAATGCACTGCAAGGTTATTCTGCAGTCTGAAATACTGGTTATTCTTACCATGGAAATATTTTTACCTCTGTTGAGTTGAGGTGCAGGGTTCCTTCCATCTCATTTCTGCTGCTGGATTATTCTTCATGCTCCTCTTTATTTCCAGTTGTTTTACCAACCTATTCTTGTTCACTGCTTTCGCTCTTTTCCTAAACTCATATTAATAGGGAATAGTTAATAGTTGATTCATGTGACTGCTTCTCTGATACTGAAGAAAATATAAGAATGTGAATGTTTTTCATCAAATCTGTACAGCCCTTGTGCAATTATTAATACTGAAAAGGCAAATAATGAGCACAGTAGAGCTGTTGTTCTTCGAAACTGCAAACTCAAAGAGATTCCCTGCTGCCCCTAATTTTGTAACATCCTAATGACAATGGAAGAAGTTCCTGGGGCAAAAGGTAGTAGTTTAAAAACAAATAATCAAACAAAATAAAAACAGACCCTCTGGTATCTTTTGCCTGTCCAGGCCTAGTAAGTGTCCTGGTTTCAGCTGGGAAAGAGTTAATCTTTCCAGTGAGTTATGTGAAAGGAATGTCAATGATGCCTGTTCTTTAGCTTTTGCTAGGGGATGTTTATACTTACAAGGACTCTTTGTAGCTTCCCATAGAAGCTGAGAAGTAGCATAGACGGAAGGATGGAATGGCCAGTGTAATTATCCATATCATAGGCATCGTGCTCAGTATATAAATGAGGATGCGCTGGGGGAAGGAATTTGTGATCACTGCTTGAGAAGGTACCAGTTCACCAGGTGGTAAGAGTGACTTGTGTCATCATTACTACTGTTATTTTCCTTTTCTGTTATCATTCTGTTAAACTGTCTTTATCTTAACCCATGAGGGTTTTTTCTCTTTCCCCTCCTTTTTTCCGTCTTCTCCCTGCCCTTCCAAGGGGAAGGGAGAGAACTGCACCGGTGGTTGGTTGCATAGTCCCATCTGCCAGCTGGGGTTAAACCACAACAGTGAGTGACACTGGAAAGGTTTCATAAGAACTGCAGTACAAGAGAGAAAATTAACACAGGGAATGGTAACTGATATTTAAGATGTATAACCAGTAGATGATAGTCTGGCATTTGTAATGACCTGTTATACTCTTCTCACAGATCAAAATTTAAAGAATTATCACGATTCTGCAATGATCTGTCATTGTGCCAACCAATGATACAGCATTTGGCTTTATTTTATTTTATTTTATTTATTAGATGATTGGGTGAAATGTATAAGTAACTGACTGTATGGGGCTAGTGGGTATATGTACAGGGATTGACAAGGGATGTGTGTTTATACCTCTAGAAGTAGATTAGAAAAATCACTTACTAAATGTATCTAGCTCATGCATCAGTTACACACAGGAAAGTAATTTCTGAACCTCACTGGAAATTAAAATAAAAAAAAGAATAAACCAACAACCTCTGAAAAAGCTACCTATTTTTAGAATGAATACATATGCTCAAAGAAATGGTGTTGAATGGACACTGAATGGTTATTCTGCACCCTTTGCGATCACTCCTCTGTAGTCCCTTCTGCCTCAGTTTCCCTTGTTCCTTCTCACTGGTTTCGTTCTGAGGCATGTGTGAGTGAGTGAAGACAAGGGTCATTTGTATGGCAGAAGGCAAATCCCAGGCTTGCTGGAAGCTTAACACCATGAAGGGACTTGAAATTAAGTAATTTACCCATATGAATAAAACATGGAGCATTATTTTTAGAAGTTTGACTGTTCTGACAGACCCAGTAGTTCTTCAGCTAATCTCACCGCTGGTCCAAGGGCTATCCCCCAGCCTCCAGAATGCAGAAAGTAACATCATTAATGATAATACTATGATTTTTATGGAATTTGCTGCCTTTTAGCCTAGCACATTCCACTGGGGCCTGGAGGCTCATTTGAGAGGCAGTCTCCCTTAGATAAGCTACCTTGGCCGAACTTTCAAAAACTCATTCAGGTTATTTAATTGAACCTCTCACTCTTGCAAGGAGATATTGCTTATACTCAAAGACTTAATAAGTCCCCTGGTCTAGATAGTTCCCCCTCTGATCATTACAAGAGGCAGGGCCATTAATATCAGCTTATCAAGCTTTGCTGCCCTGTCATATTTTCCCTTCTTTTAATTTTACTGAAAGTGTTATATTAGCTCACGGCTTCTGAAGGAATATGAATTTTTTTGGCCTGATTTTGCTCTTGACTGCTCATACTTTCAAGGCAGGTTATTTTGTTCATCGGTCTGTTGTAGCAACAAGCCTTTTATTTCCTTCTTTATGGATGGGAAGCACACTTCAGCTGTGCCCAGGGGTCTTCACTGGGGTCTGACGGATGCAGCCAGACCTAGAAATTCTTCTGACTCCCCATTTTTCAAACCCAGACTCCATTTTTCAAAACCATTGCCTCCTGCCACTGCACTGAGCTGAGCATGGGAGATCGCAGCACCCCATCTCCAGGTTTCATAAGGCCACATTGCTACACGGTTGTATCTCAGCTGTTGGCAAATTTCTGGTATTGAGACCCTCTAGGTAAGGAACCACCCAGTTTATCTGACTAACATTGCTATCTCATTGAAAGTTGCCTGGATTGGTGATAGCGCTTTAAAAATATCTCTGACAGACACACAAGAGGCACCCAAAATCTTGCATTAATTCACTCAATTCCACTGGTAGCAGAAGAGTGACATCTTCAAAGAAACAAACTGGCCAAGAGATCCAACAAGGAAGGCTTTTTTAATCACCTCACTTATGTACTGAATAGATTGCATCCATCTTTTGATACTTGTAAAAATCAACAAAGATGGTAAAAATTGCCCAGTAATACTTCTGATATTCTTTTAAGAAAAATGAAATCCATAGCCTTTCAGAGAACTCAGCAGGACATTGCCTTTTCTTTGTTCCCCTTATTGTTCATTGTACTCAAGACAGAATTAATGATTCTCTCAAAAGCTTATTCCTTTTAGAAATCAGTTCAGAAGAATCATCTGTCTTGGTAAAACAGCCAGAACTCTTCCAAAACAGGTCTTTCTAACTAATGGATTGCTCCTTGAACTTCGATGACCTTCACAAGCACTTCAGCTCAAAGGAGATAGCTCTCATCCTACAGAAATGTTGGCCCCTGCATGCAGGTGAAGGCAGTGTTGCAAATGTGCATTATCCCCCCACAGGATGATTTTTTTTTTTCTGTGTGAGTATTAGCATAGTCTTGAACTTGCCGATTGTGACTTCAAATAGTTGAAGGTTTTGATGGAGGCAGCAGGGGAAAAAAAGGGAAAAAAATGTGGAAGTTGTTAAACCATGTCTATAGATAGGAATTGCCATTTCCTACTCTAAATAGGGGAGAAGATTATGTTCTATTTTGGGAACTACTCTGTCCCAGATAACAACATTTCTTCTGTCTGTCCTCACTTTGTCAGGACTGGGTATCTTTCCTCTTGGCACCTCTCTTCGCCTTTCAGCAACCTCCCCCTCCTATAACCTTTGCTTATTCATATCCTTCTCACCAGGCTGCTTTATCACTGTTTCCTTGAGATTCTCTGTTTCTTTTTAACCTGGCCTTCAGTCTCCTCAGATGTGGTCTAAGAGGATCTTTCTTATCCCATATCTTTCAGCTCCAGGCTTGCTTTCCTGTCCCTCCTCATACATTCCTTCTCTCAGCCTCCTCTCCCTCCCCACTCTGTGGGAAGGCTCAGGTAGAGGCAGCCACACAGTGTATGCTTCCGTGCCTCCAGAGCATACCCAACACATCCCAACCTGGACATTTATTGCCCAAGGAGCTGCAATCCTGGCAGGTCACATCCTGCCCTTGGGCACATCAGCCCTACACTGCTGCCCCAGTTGCCCTCCCCTATGCACTGGCTATTTGCTGCTGCTGCAGAGGTGGTTTTGGGGAGATCATAGAATCATAGAATGGTTAGAGTTGGAAGGGACCTTAAAGATCATCAAGTTCCAACCCCCCTGCCGTGGGCAGGGACACCTCTCCCTAGAGCAGGTTGAGATATGGGGTAGCATGACAAGGTAACCACAAACATAGCGTCATATTTTTCAGAAAGTCCTAGAACTGAATTTTCCATACCCCTCAGTAGGAATGTTACTTTTTTTTGCCTAATACACCCTTTGTGTGTCTCTGCATCCTCTGTCCCCTTCCCCATCCAGCCACTGCTGGAACATCATTTGGGGGCTTGCTATGAAGACTTTGAATTTACTATATGAGATTGCATTGGTCCATGCCTTTGCTTCATGCTACTTTAATTCTTTGTATGAAAAAATGCAGTCAAAGCATTCAACTAGGTGCAAATCAGACACTTGGCTATGCAGGTAACACACAAAAAATGCTGAAAGTGACATTTTTGAGATAAACAATCTATTGGATGCTGTTGCCTTTCTCAGGACTGCCCGTGCAGGTGCACGCTCACAAGACTGGGTTTCATCCAACCCGTTTCTGTTGTGAAGCAGAAAAACAATTCTGGAAAATGCTTGTTCTGGAAGAGAGGCCACACAGATGTGAGGGGTTAGCTGAAAAAGAGGCATTTCAGCAATGCAATATGCTCTGTCAGAGCTCTTTGAGCAATGGCTCCCTCTTTTGTAAGATCTACAGAGGTGGCAGGACCCTCTCGTCTCTAAAGCTTGGCCTCTCTCTGTTCCAGGCATCAGGTACGAGGGTGACGTTTGCCTTTGGTTGCTTCAGAGTGCTCTGCTGTACCTCTAGACATCAAATGGGAAGGGCAGCTGAGTGCCTGATGTCACTGGTAGCATCACAGCTTTGTGTCCTCTCTGCTTGTTGTGATGCCTTATTGGTACTAAACCACCCCAGAGTAAGTTCATGCAGCAAACTCCATTTAATCAGTGACAAATATGTCAGTGCTGGTGCAGCCCTGTGGAACTCATCAGCAAAGTCACCACTTTGACATTTCATCACTGTAACTTAAGGGAACAAAAACCAGCCAAAAAATGGCATGAATTTTCCTATCAACCTCTCAGTGCAATCATAGTGTATATTTTGAAAGGCCATACAGCATCAAGAAATCCTTCACAGACTCAACTGGAAAATAACAGTTCTATATCTACAGAGTATTTTCAGGCCTTACACAGTTTATAACAATTAGTGGTGGAAAATTATCAGCTTTCCTGTGTTATTTAAAAAAGAAAAAAGAAAAAACAAAAAACAAACCACAAAAAACTCATTCAATTTCTCAACTTGTACCAGCTTTTTCTAACAGAAATTGAGGCAGATTGCCAAAGGCTAATGATTCAGTTTTATATGATTAGTTTCTTTAACCAGATCCAGATATTTAGAGGAACTAATAATTTGTTATGCTGCTAATCTCTAAAATGCCTGCAAGGACTCTGTCTAACTACAGTACTTGAGTCATGACATTCTTTTGTTCATGTTTTTGTTCTATGTTGTTTGGAATTAATATGTTAATGTAAGAACAGAACAATGGCAAGATTATATGACCCATATAATTTTTCACATCTTGGCATCATAAGGATGTATAAGCAAAAACAATATAAGGGAGGTGCACCTAGATAGAAGATGGAGGTTTAATTGGAGAAAATTATGTGGCTATAAAATTATCAGTGTTATATATAGCTGACCTTGATCAATCAAACTGTCCTTAAGTAGGGGCACTGCCTAACCTTCTGACTGTTACTCCTGCAGTTTAGAGCTGACTTTGGTGTTGCAGAGTGGTGTTTCAATTATGCTTGGTAGTTTGGGATGCCTTCAGTCTTAAGTGTAATGTGAAAAGAAGTCTGATATTCAGAAATGTAGTAAGAATCAGTTCCCTTGATGATCACTCATGCTGGACCTTTTGTATTCTGGTATGTTTAGTATTGCTGATCATTTCTAAAAATGTAGCCTTATTGCATGTTTTAATATAGTGTTTTTTCTCCTTTATCCCCTTAAGTACCAGCCACACAACTGGGGTTCATAAATGAACCCTCAGATGTATGTACAATGCTGACAGTAATACTGCTAAACACTGCATTTACTTAAGCATATCATGCAGTACTTAAGCTTGTAAAAAGTTTAAGACATCTGCTGGATCTGTACATAACAACTGTGAAAAATCTTCCCCTTTTCGTTGTGTGTTTGAAGGAGCAGTGGGAGCCCAACTCTTGATTCCTGAAATCTGCAGTGCCCCTTTCTTCTCTCCTGGTACTGTGCTGTGAAAATCTCCATTAAAAAAAAATAAAATGCTTCTCAATAGGGAGAGAAGAGGAGGGGAAGGCCTCCTTCTCCTATAATAAAATTGACTCAGGTAGGCATTGGCCACAGAACCCAATCTAAATTGTTGTAAAAATTAACATAAAAATTACCAGATCAGAATGTCACAAACTAACGCTCCATCTGGTCCAGCATTCTGTTTCCAGAAGTGACTTAGACCAGATGCTTCAAGGGAGGAATAAAATACCAAACATTCAGAGAGTGCTATAAGTGCCCTAACCAGCCGCTGATGTGGTTGTTGGGCAGCTGCTAGGAAATCTAATGGCAGAAGGAGCCTGCCAGCATTTCTGCTTTTCTAGTAAATAGAGCAAAGAAATGCACTTCCCTGTGGGATATCAGTACCTGTGATATCCAGCCCTGTGCACATTTATCATTTCTCCTGACCTCACATGAACAGGTGCATCCAGATGCACACACAAATCCTGTTCTCCAAGTGCAAATGATGTGCAAGGGTTGCAATTCAATGGGTTTCATCAGAGGTGGGAAGTTGCTCGGGAGACTCAAAGGTTAGAATAAGTTTTAATCAAGCTAGGACATTTCCAACTGATCTAGGCACCCTTTACACTCAAAAGATCAACACCAGCACTTTCAGGTCATGACACGTCTGACTGGGTTTAGATGTCTGCTTCAGGAGACAGTGGTTCTACTGGCTTGAGCTCCATCAACTGCAGAAGGATTCCAGGTTGACTAGCTCAGATGGAGACCTCTACCGCTCAGATGTCTGTGTCTTGCCAAATGAGTCCCACCTTTGGTGGCAATGCTAATATTTTCAGAACGATAAAGGGTTTTAAAGAATTAAGATCCAAAATAGTTAAGGCACTCGGGGACATATTTCAGTCTGCCCCTCTCCTTAGTCTCTCTTCTTGCCTGGGCAGTAATTACATCTAACAGAGTCTAGATGATTATGGGAGTGGGTTAAGGAGATTTTTACTTTTAACTAGCAGCTCAGAATGATCTGTCTTCGTAATGATCAAAATGTGTTGGCAGTAGATGGCCATGAAATGGGTTGATTGCATCGCTAATGGTTGATCACACAAAATGCCCTCTGGATTAACATTAATTGGTCACCTTGGTGGAGACTTAAGATGAAAAATCTGCCTGAGCCGAGACAGCAATTGGGCTTCTATTTCCCTTGTAGAGTTTGTTTTTTAAAGGAGGCGGAAAAACCCTGAGGGGATAGTTGCACAATCGCTAGATGTGCAGAGAGGTACCTGCCTTCTCCAAGTCTGGTGTCTTCTGAAGTGACTGTGCCTGTGTTTATCCTAATTGCTTTATATTTCTATTTTCTAATTCAATATTTTGTTATCTAAAATGCAGGTTATATTTTGGGGGTAGAAACTGGCTTGTTAAGCATTTTCTGTATGTCTATTTTGTTAATCTTTCGATTTATAAATCTTTGTCTCCCATGATGGGGGACAAATCAGCTTTTGGTGGCTAAGCAACAATAATGGAAATAATAATAGGGCTGGAAGCTGAATACCATTCCTAACAACCTACGTCTACACAGGATATATAAACAAAAGCAGAAAACTGCAAGACACAGTATTGTATCACCAATCAATGTCAGAGAGCAACATAGCACAGAAAGACAAAACACACTCCCCCAAAGAGCAACACACCATTAAATACTATGTAGAAATCTTTATCTGTACCTAATAAGGCAAAGAAACTGAAATTACCTTTGTAAAAGAACATATTATCAGATCTGAGAATGAATATTACACCATGGATAGAAAATTAATTTGTAAAGTGTAAAACCAGGTATTGTTTAACGCCTTTCTTCACAAGTGACAGTTTTTATTTATCTAAAGAGCAATTGCAAAGAGGGAAAAACTATCCCTGGATCTTGTGTAGGCATGGCATAGAATAACAAGTTTGAAAAATCAGCTTTTTAGAGAAGCTGGGATAGATTGCTTAAAAAGGTTGTCAGGCCTCCATCAGTGGAAGTTTCTAAGCTAGAGTTGGACAGATATCTGACAGGTATGGCTTAGCACTCTAGTCCTACTTTGTAAGTGGGGATTTTTGTTTTGTTATGTTTAAAAAAAAACCCACTTTATGTCAGAGAGTCAGGACTTTCTTACAACAAAGAGGAATGTATTTCACTGTATTTTGTTATCTGTAGAACAGGTATTTGGTGACCTGATCTCTGTGCTCAGTTGAATGACAGAATTTAGGTGGAGAACAGACCTGGAGCTGCTTGTCCTGAGAGTTAACTCGTTTGGGTAACCCCAGCTGCTGGATTCTTGGAAAGCTGAGATGTTTGGAGAGATCTGGTAACTCAGCCTAGTGCATCTTCCCACAAACCCCAGATCTCTCATTTACACATATTCAAAAACCTCCAATAAATTTAGCCTCTTAGTATACTTTCAGGGTAGTTGAGGCTTCCCTTGTCCTTTATGCTTCTGTCTGTACTTCTGTCTATTCCTTTCTCTTTCCTACTCCCTTTCTTAG
The DNA here is from genome assembly GCA_013400375.1 of Thinocorus orbignyianus. Lineage (NCBI taxonomy): Eukaryota > Metazoa > Chordata > Aves > Ciconiiformes > Thinocoridae > Thinocorus > Thinocorus orbignyianus. Next base: position 433,054 of record VXBW01005588.1, on the reverse strand, counting down.
CCCTCTTACTCCCCAGGAAGAAGAGTGGTTCACCCAGATATGTCTCAGACCAGACAGTAGACCCCACAGCCCTCAGTCTCTGTTACTCTTCTTGGTTCTTTCTGCAGTCCAGAAGTTCAAGAGGCTGGGAACCTGAATGCAGCAACATGTCACAGCACTGGTGCTGCTGGTGAAGGAACCAGGACTTCCTTCCCAATGAACCCAGTGGTGGAAATCAGAAGTAGCTATTGCTGTAAAACTGCCACATGGGTGAGAACGGAAGTTTTCAGGTGGCCAATTTAGAAAACAAACCAAACCTGGTTAATTACTGACTTCAGTTTTCTTAAGTGTGATTAAGAAAGTTTTGCCTCCTGGGTCTGAATTTCATGAAGGCACTGGGCATCTTGAATACCATGATCCAAATGCACTGGTGGAGGTGTGACAATGTTGTTGCTTTTTCTTTTCTGAATTCAACAACTTTTATGTATGCTGGGACTCAGAACATATGTGATGCAGGGAAAGAGATCCTATTAAATGCCTCATACTGTAACTCTTCAATCTGTGTAGCTGAGTTTGATGAAGACGCTGCTTCTGAAAAAATATAAAATCCATAACAAATGGGGCATTTTGTGACAGACAGTGGTGATGGCAGGCTATCTCGAAGTATTTTGTTCCACCCGGAGTGCATGCTGCTTTCAAGTTTTCTCTCCCATGTCTCCTGGAGACTGGAAATCGGTCACTGAGTCTGGCTTGGAATAACTAAGCAATAGGTGCTACTTTTTGCAAAGGCTCCATGCCTTTAAGTGTGCATGCTCATATACAAGGAAGGACTTTTTTTTTTAATTTCATATTTCTCTAGCACAGTGCGTGGATGTGGCTGAAGTATTCATTTGAGTTAATATATATGCAAATAGTAGGAGCCATTAAATATACATTATCTCCTCCTGCTAACAGCCTTCAGTACTTTCACACTGCTGTACTTTGACTTCTTCCCAGTGCTTTTTGCTTGCAAACAGCTGACTCTCACCCTGCCAGGGCTGGTGTTTCCAAGGAGCAGGGGGCAGGTTCAGAAGTTTGCTGCAACTCCCAGCATGAGGGGCTGGAATGTAATGCCAGGGAAGGGAGCTGCTTGTTCTCAGCTTGCCGATGTAACTGTTTGCACAGGCGTGCTGTGAACCAGATCAATGTGCTGGTAAATGAACTGACCTGCCTAGAAAATAACCTGGTAAAAAAAAGATGGATTTTCTGATCCTTCTCACAGCGTGACCCCACAAGCAGTTGGACTGGCACAACGGAGGGGGCTGCACACTGCAGTGTGCTTCATGTTGAAGAGAGTAGTGGCTTTAAAAGTGTCTCCTGGTTTTGTCTGCTAGTGTTACTGAAGTAAAGCGAACAGGAGTTTGTGTTCAGCCATCTTTGTAGCTCACATGGGCATCCTCTGACAGGGCAACATGGGGTAGGCAGTGGGCATGTTGTTCATTAGTCTCCTGATGGTAGCTGTCAGCACAAAAATACTGCTGGGGGTGACTTATGTCACTGCTGCACATGGGCAAAGGTTGCTACACAAAGCTCAGCTTCTAAGCATGCAGCAAAGCCAGCACTCTCAGTGGCAAACTGAGTACAACAAGTCCTGGTGGCAAGAGAAGAATGGAACACTTCAGTTTTCTGGGTTTTGTCTAAGAGCTGCTGTCATCTTGGGGGAAACACTGAGTAACTCAGGCTGGAGAGACAGGGCAAAGGTCTAGGTGGGAACATTTTTCTTTCTAGGTTTCTGACCATAAGCCACAACTCTGTCTGGGCAAAGCAAGGCACACCATCTTCCCATCGCTCTAGCACTAGGTCTTTGCATGCATTTTCATCACAGCGCTCCATGCGTGCATGCCCGTGCCTCAGCCATTACAGGATTTTCTTGAAATAAGATGGAGAGTTGGGTGTTTCAGTTCCCCTCCTTTTACTTCTGGAAGGTGCAGCTCTTGTTGCAGTGATGTTTTCTTTTTTCTTTTTTTCTTTTGGTCTGTCTTCCTCCATGGGTTCAGCTTCTCACTTCTCCCGTTCTTTGGTTTGGACTGTAGCTCTTTATATCCTACCTGTTTCCAGAGACAGTTTATGCGCTCTGACTGAAGTTGGTGTGTGATTCTGCTCCTCTAACTCATGGGAACTTCACAACAAAACAGGACTGCAGATTGCCATCTTGTCTTCTCTGCAGCTTTTCTTTGTTTCGGAGGGGGTTTTTATGCTTGCTTTGCTTTGCCCATCTAAACATTCTTCATCTCCTGCCTTAGGTGTCACCGTGATTTTGTGCAGATATTGGTTCTGTTAGCTGCTACAGAAATCATGCTGCCCCCCAAATTCCTCCTGCTGAAAGTGGTGGAGTATGTTCAAACAACTAAGTAGCTGCTCCTTCCTGTGCGGTCAGGAATCCAGGAAAAGATTTACAGGCAGATGGATGCTGTTAAAATAAGAGTGCTCATATGAGGAGAAATCCTGGGCTAGCGATGACACTTTTGGACTTGATAATGGACAAGTTTAGGGTGTTGTCACATTTGTGAGCCAAGGGGTTCCTGTGCCTTCAGCTTGGAAGCCGGCCAGCTGAAGTGTGAGTTGTGTTAGCTTTAACAGCAAAGGTTCAAGCTCAGAAGTGGTTTGCAGCATGTATGCACCGTGTGCGCTTTATTTGCTTGCAAGGAGATACTTAGTCCTGAAGGAAGGTAAAGTTTCAGCTATGCTGTCCTTTGGCTTCTATCCGAAATTGGGCTGCTCTGAATTTGAACTTGGCTGTTGTGATTAATGCAGGGGTGTGATCAGATCATGACCTGATGAACAGGTGATGCTCTGGTGGCACATGGACCCATGGGATTACATGGTTAGATGGTGAAAGCTAGAGGAGTCCTAAACCGCAGTGTATGGTCACCAGGAGAAGAGGGTCATAGCTGGTGCTTGTATTGCAGCTGAGCATCAAGTCCAGCATGCAAATATGCATGTCTGACTCTCTTGTGAGAGAATCCTGTGGCCGGGATACATCTCTGCCAGGTGAATGTACAGTGGGAAGCCATGAGCTTTCTTGAAGTTCGATTTTTGTGGATCCTTCACCTGAGCAGAGGAATTCCCTTTGCTGCCAGTACACTTTCCCCAATTTTTTCCCTTGTGGTGGATATACATATTTGGATAGTTTTTTCTCCATTGTTTTATGACTTGCTGCATTAGAAAAGCTCCCCTGAAGCAGTTGCTTGAACTTCATTTTTGCCAGCTACTCAAAGGAGTAGGAGGTTGTTAGCAGCTTTTCAGGGTAGTTTGCTCCACTCATACTGCAGTTGCTCTGTTGTTCTGTCCTACTCATAAACTACTCAACTGTGATCTTAGAATTGTGTAACATTTTTTCCTTTCCATTCTTATTTGGAAAGTACTCTAGAGATAGATGGTCACAAATTATCATCCGATTTTTAGTTTACGTTTGTCCTTTCTTGTTTATATACATCTGTCCTGTGTTGGAGCTGACCTTGGGTTTAAATAGCTCTTCTTCCCAGTTTCTGCTTCCTTCCCCAGAGTATTTATAGATGGCAGTCATATCCCCTCTTACCCTTACTTTAATTAAGCTCCTGTAGTTTCTCTCATATAACATATACTCTGTTCCCTTAATCATCTGCCAGCCATTATTTGTGTTTCTTCCAGTTCTGCTTTCATTTCTTGTGAATACGAGTGACCAAAGTTGCCCCCACCATCCAAATAAGGTGTCAGCAGAACTCTGTGATTTCCTACTAATATTTCTTAGTCTTTACTGGAAAGCAAAGGCTTTCCCAATAGCTCCTTGCGTTGCATATTTCTTTTTCACTGCCATCCACACGGGTGGTTTATAATCCCATGATCGATTAGTAAAATCAGATCTTCTTCCTCTTCTGTTAATTTGACATCTGCTATAGCAACATGATTGTACTTACAGGAACACACATGCAGCGCTATTGCTCTCAGCAAATGCAGCTGAGGTGAGATTTTGAGTTTGCTGCAAATATTCTAGGATGATTTTACTCCATTATGTTAAACTAAATGCCTAGATGAAAACTGAGCATCTCACCTTACTGGAAGCAAAGCAGCAAAACCTGCAGCAACAGTTATTTCTGGATGGAACAAAGAACATTTTAACATGTAACCCATCAAGGCAGCCAGATCGAGAAAATTAATCCTGAAGAACGAACTGTAAGAACTTGAGGAGATTTTGATAGTTTTTATGTCCAAAGTGTTCTGTTGCCTTTTTTTACAAAATGCCAATATGAGTTTTTTGTACCTGTGTTTTATCTCCTTTTCTTCATCTGACTGTGTTTCATACAGAGCTCATGTAGGAGAAGTTGTACGATTTAATGAAGAGAGGACAGGAATTAGACTGACACCTTATACATGTTGTGAGGAGGTTTGTTTTGAGGTCAGAGTTCAGGGAAAGGAGTTGGGGGACATGAGAAAGTGATTTGGTCATTAATTTCTGGGCTGTACTTCAGCTCCCTCACCTTGATAGGGATATCCTGAAAATGCCAGTGCTTTGACATTTCTTTGAGTAACCTGCTCTAGTGGGAGGTGTCCCTGCCTGTGGCAGGGGGGGTTGGAACTCAATGATCGTTAAGGTCCCTTCCAACTCTAAACATTTTATGGTTCTATGATTTTTGGGCTTCAGAGAAACTAGGGAGAAGCTGTTTTCGTGCGGGGGTTCCTGTCAGTGTAATGAGTGTAGTGGATGAACTACACCAGTTTATTTATGAATTAGGATTTTATCCTGAAACCGTGGTAAAAATATGCTGAATTACTGCTCTGTGCAAATCCCTATAAGGTTTTTGCTTAACTGTGTGGGTAATGACACATTGCACAAGTTGAACCTTGCAGTTTCAGACCTGCATCACTTCTGTCTAGACTTTTCCTTGCAGAGAAAGAGAGGGCAAGTTTCCTAAGGGCTGTCTCAGTATTGACCATAATATCAAATGTGGCCTTATATGAGGTGTAATCTGATCAAGTGCACACTGCACAGTGCTTTAAGATGGGAAGAGATTTCTGTGATGCCACAACACCAAGATGAAGCTCTAGGGTAGCACGATATGACAAAGAAAGCAGGGTAATTCACATGAAAAAGTGGTGGCAACCCCTTTACTCTTGCGGAGAGAACCACTCTGTGTACCAGATATTCAAGGGAAAACCCTTTTATGTAGCTTGGCTGATTGACTTCCTTCCAACCACCTGGGTTGTTACACTACCAGGCTTTCAATTAGAGCTGACACTTAAAAAGAGTGTCCTCTACCTAGTTATATCTGTAGAGATGGCTCATTGTACACTGCACAACCACGGGAGATCAGCTTTGAAGTTGTAGCTGCCCATAATAAATGATAGTGTTTGTCAAAAAAAAAATAATAATAAAAAAAAAAAATCCTCATTGCAGAAATGGACTTGAAATATAGTGGGATTTTATTATGTTTTACCAAAGAGATTTATTACACACACTTTTGGCTTTCTTTTCCATTTCCTGAAATTATAAAAGAGAACGTAAGAAGCCCAGATGTATGAACAATAAAGCCAAATGGCTCTTCTCTCTTACAGCAACCTGTGAACTGGATAACATGAACTGTGAGCAAAATTTTTTCATGGTTGGGTCTTCCCATGAAATCTCCCTCCTGGATAGATTCCTGGATAGATACTGTCACCTTTCCTTTAGAATAAGAATCAGTACAATTTCCAGAGTCATTCACTCACACCATCATATAAACCTCACATCCTTAGGAAGCCACAAAAATAAAGTAGAAAACATTACATGAGGCATTTCTCAGCATCATTCCATTGCAGCACATTGCAGTCGTTTTTGTAATACATGATTTTCGTATATCTTAAGTAGCTTTCAATTTTTTGGCTGTAGGATTAAAACAATCCCTTTGTAAAGACTCATCATGACAGTGCTTTAAAGTGCCACGACTGTCAGATCACAAGTCTTCTTAAAGTTGGACGGCTGACATAATAGCATCTTTTTTTTTTCTGCTGACCTAAATCAAGTATTGGATGGATCAAGACTTCTCTCTCTATGATCTCAAAGGAGTGTCTTTTTTTGTATGTTTTTTTTTTTTTTTTTAATGTCATGTTCTGCTATTGGTTACTTTATGCTGAGCTGTGAACTGTGTGGTTATTGGAAGCAGCATTAAAAGCCAGGGAGTGCCTCTGTTTTCAAGAATATCTATCACTCTACTGTTTTAGGCACCCGGCTGGTTGTAGAATATATTTACAGCTGTATAGGATACATATTTGACCTGCAGACATCAGAGATGAACAAATCCAAATTGTCCAGAGTGAAGAGATTAAAAAAATTATGGAGGGTGAGTGAAAAATATACATTAGTATGTTAGAAAGATTGCAATGGTAAGAAGTAAATTGCAAGTAGATAATGTTGATGTTTGCGGATGAGCCATCCTGCTGCATGCATGTTATTTGATCAGACTTTTCAATGCAGAGTTTGATTGTGCGGTTGTTGTCGTGCTGATTAGTTACCTCTTTGCAATTTCTAGAAACTTTAAGCATTTGTGTTAATTTGGCTTTTGAGAAAAGTTTTTGAGAATTTGAAACAACATTTATACAGTAAAAACCCATGAGGAGACTGAGCTAAACTAATTTCCTTGGTGGCCCTTTAAAAATGCCATTTAAAGGTGGATGAATATAAAAAACATATTATAAAAAAAAAAAACAACTCCAAAACCAACATTTTTTCCCTCAGGCTATATTTTAGACCTGAGATGTATTGTAGACCTGAACTGTACGGAACATGTTTACAGCCCACATAGCGTTGGAATCTAGCATGATGGTCAAATTAACTAAATAAAAGTAGAGGTGTATATTTTCTTTGTAAACCATCACATACCTTATAGCTTGGAAATAAGATCACAGAGAAATTGAACAAGATGAACCAAATGTGAAGCTAATTTTGTGCAACAAGTGAAATGGGCATGTCTCTGATGTCTGGTGAACAGTTTTTTATGGGCTTTCTTGAGAAGTTTGGAGTCAGTTATTCCCATTGTTAAACATGAAATATTAAGTTAAATGTGAAGTTAATTTGGTGCAACAAGTAAAATGGGCATGTCTCTGATGTCTCATAAACTGTTTTTTATGGATTTTCTTGGGAAATTCGGAGTCAGTTTTTCCCATTGTTAAATATGATGCAAACAGTAGTCATTTTAAAAGTAACTTTAAATTCATTAAATAAATTTGTTTGGGTGCTTTCAGAAGATGGGATTCCAGTATCAGTTAATTGAGTTAAATAAATTATCTTGCATTATTAGCTAAACAATGTGTATATTCCATTATCTGCAAATCTGTCAACTTGCTTTCTGATAATCTTGATTTGTGTATTTAAAAGTAGCTTTGATGTGAGATTTCATCGATGATGAGAAGAGGTTGATTTCTGTAATACAGAGCAATTTCTAGTTAGGGCATTTGAGTAGTAGAGGATTTCCAAATTTTTAAGTCAGTCTTGAAATAGAAGTCATGTCTCTATTTATGGTTTTGTTTGTTGAAAAGTGTTATTGCCTGAGTGAAAATTATATTTTAATCATCATACAAGTTTCATTTGTGCAAACAGGCACAGTTTCCTTAGAAATTAAAACATATCCATTAAGCATAAGTAGATATTATATCATAGTAAGTGACATGAGATAATTACCGTAGTCAAAGCGTGGTACTTAAATGGGCTCAGGGAGCAGTTTAGTTTTAAGAGGCAAAATCTCCTTCTCGGATAGAAATATTTTATTTGTTTATAGCCGTGTATATTGCTGTGCCGCTGAACACTTTGTCCTTTACCTCCTATTTGTAAAAGCTATTAAACTCCAGGCTATCAAGCATCCTTTAATTGATGCATTTTCTGCTCTTCTCCCTAAAGCGTTTGTCCCTATTCCATCATTGTGGTACCTGATATTTCTGGGTAATATAGCTCAAAATTAAATTTCTGCTGAAGCAAATGTCAGTTTTAAATGCTACTGTTTCTTTTTTCCTACTTCAAACTGTTCTGGATAGAAGTATGTCAACGTCTCGAAAAGGGCTTTTATGATTGGGATTAAAACAAAAGGGATAGACCTTTTATTGTGCAGAGTATGCATTTATAATAAGCCATAGTATATTTATGCAGGAGATTATATGTCTGTGATATGGCGAACACTCCCTTCCTCCACTTAGCTCTCGGCATTAACTTGCTCAGTATTTATGGATATATCAAAATTATGATTTACATTGTACTTATCATTAACATCCCTTCCAATAGCTCTGCACAGTTCTTGCCATCCTTCAGAATACAGTCATAAAATGAAGAGATTAACAGATAATTAAATTAAATCCTTAATTATTTGGGGATGATGAATTTACTCTGTGATTCCAGAAAGGTATAGAGAGCCTTTTTCACAGGCAGTATAAATTAAAACCAATGGAGCTATGATGATTTATGCCTGCTTAAGGATCTGACTCATACTGTTAATTACCTACGCCCCTTTTAAAAACATATTAATAAAAATCAGATGTAGGAACTGTTTATTAAAATATGAAGTTTTCAAGATAATTTTGAAATATTGTATACATTCAAAAGATAGCATTACTTGAAAATCGTCAGTCATTTCTCACACCAAATAGAATGTCCTTCAGTAAAAGGCAGGGAAACTTTACTTTTGCTTCTCCAGTCGTTTCTGACATCCATGGGAAGCCTCTCATTGTTTCCAGTTAATTTCTTCATCTGGTCTATATTTCATGTGGATCTCCAAAGCAATGGCATATATCACGGACAGGTAAATCTTCCAGAGTGTTCAGCAGCTATCCACTCCTGCTGGTGAAGTGGCTGGTAACTAAACAGTCCTGAAAATACGGCCAACTCAGCTAATTAAGGACAGAAAGCCTAACTTACGAGGATTAAAAAAAAAAAAAAAAAAAAAGGAAAATAAATTATAGGGTCAAAACTGGCAGCAACAACAAGTAATCAGTCTTTCTGTACTCAATTCTGAGTACATTTGCTTAAAAAAAAAAATCTCTACAGTCATTATAAAGAAGATTGCAGATTACAATATTTAATGGGCATGCTGGGTTATCATGAGGGCTGAAGATTACAATATTTAACTTACATACTGAGCTGTCTTGAGAGCTCATTAGTAAAGATTGTTAACGACACAGAGATGTTTGTTTAACACTTGCACCATGCTTGGAAGAAACACTCTGCCAAGTTTTATTAGTAATAAAAAAGTAAAGCAATTGTCGTGGAAACACGAAAATTGGTATGAAAGTATATAATGGCTACTTCAGAGCCACCAAGTCTCTTGTGTAAACCTTTATTTAGAAAATGTTTAGAGCACACATTATTTACTCAATAGTACACCCCATTGTGATCCATCATCCATCATACCTATAAGTATTTAAGCTCTTTTTTTTTTTTTTTTTTTAATGGATTTTTGACCCAATAGTCTGTGACGGCTATAAAATCCTATTATGGTCTTTCATGCCAAGTATTTGAAGGGATGTTTGGAGTAAATATGCCTTCTAAAACACCCCTATAATTTGCTCTGGAAAGTACTTATGGTGGTGGGCTGAAGCAATTTCTTTTCTTCAGGAACAGCTCCTGGAACTGTCACTGATTCCATTAGGAAGCTGTACTTTTCTGCTTCATAATTTGTGTCTTTTAGGCTATAAATTGATATAAAGGCACTTATTCTGAAGCAATTTCTCTATCTTGATGCTTCTTAAAAATATATCTTGATGAATAGTATTTTAGGTGGTTTGTGTTAACATGCATAGGGACTGCGATGTAAAAAGAACGTCTTATTTAAGTACTTTTAAAGTACTTTGAAGTTTTAAAGAATTATAGCCTGACCCCTCAGCCCCCAAAACAACAAGGCTGAAATGCTTAAACCTGTTATCAGAATGTGTATCCAGTCTTATAATCCTGACTTTTAGATAAAAAGCCTTTCGCCCTCCCTCAAGTGGCAGTGACCTACAGTTTCACGGCTGAGACACAGGGAATGAGTGCATGTTCCAGCCAGCGGGGACTACATTCTGTTTGGCAGGAGTATGGTGCAACTTTAAGTCTCTTTTGGAAAATGCCATTCCTTCCTTCCCTCTTTCCCTCCTTCCTTCCAGGACAGATACTTCTGGATCATGCTGTGTCATAGCAACCTGCAGGAGTTCTGCCTCTTCTGCCCAAGAAAGTGTATGCACATAGTAGAAGCTGGTATCACAAGATTTGAATGAGCAAAGATGGTTTTAGGAAGGGAGTGCGCATCTCAGGAAATATCTTGATGACTTCTTTTCTGCTTCTCCCTCTAGTAGCTTTTAACAGGAGACTAATGGGTGCAAAAGCCCATCAATTAGCACTCCCCCCTTTCCATTTTCAAGGGTGCCTCTCATCCTCTACAGCAGGCACTAATGGGAGAAGGATGTCTGGGGAAGGGTGGGAAAGAGGGAGGAGGCATCTGAAAGTCTTCAGATGACCCTCAGTGTGGGCAGGCAGAGAAGGGCTTGGGCATCCTCCGGCCCTTGGCTAAGCCGCTCCTCCCTTCCTGCAGTGGAGAATGAGCCTGCAGCACCCTTGGGTGCCTGTCCGGGCAGAGCTGGAGCAGCCCTCCGGTGGCATGAGCAACGGGGACCTGCCCGATGCCGATCTGGTTAGTGCTGGCAGGTAGGAATCGTGGGTCTGAGAGACGCAAGGGTGACAGAGACCCCCCCCCAGATCCCAGGTACAGGAATAGGAGGTAGGCTGGGGGAACTGCTTCATGTGTCATCACAGGGCAACAGCGGGATCAGGATCTCTGGTTTTGTGGTCCTCCCTTTGCTTTCTCCTTGTTTTGCCTTTCAATGGCTTTGTGTTCAGCTGGTGGAGGAAAGGAGGAGGAAGGAGGAATTTGGATGCAGCAGCTTACACCACCAACTTTTTGCTGGGACCGGCTCCCACCACTGGGAGTCCTTTGTCCTTGAGTAAGTAAACGCCCAGGAGGAGCAATGCCGAATTATGTAGCTTGTGGTCCCTGTGTCTGGGTAAAGATTTGTCTGTCCCCTTCAAGTATCCTACTTTCAAGGACTCCCCATGGCTGAGTTGGGAGGCTCTGCCATTCTTCTGTCCAGATTTGTGCCCAGGCCCAGGACTAAGCCCCACTGGGAGGACTCACTTGGAAGGTGCTCAGACAAGTGAACCAGGAAAACTATTAAGCATCAACAAATTGCACGTAAATGCAAATCAATCACTTAACTACCTTCTGTTTATGAATCTTCAGTTGTTCATCTTGGGGAGGCCACTTGGCACTGCTGCTCTGTGCGTGATGCTTTTTCCTGCTGAGGACTGCTGAAAACAAACTACATGAATTTAAAATAGTAATGGAAAATGTTTTATTATGTAATCGGGCATGGCAATTATTGCTGCAGAGGTCTTCACTGCAGAGATAGATTTGCTTGAACTTAGTTATTCAGGGTCTGCCCTTTGTGTTGTGAAGCTAGTGAAGCAAATAATCAATCAATAGAAATGTAAATTACAGATATTGCTGTGTATTGCTCCTTTCACAACTTCTATAATGTTTCTATTTACACTTAGTTATTAGTATCTGGTGTATTGGTTCAAACTGGGAATTACTTAATTCAGTATGTATGTTTAGTGGTAGATGTGTCATTGCTCATTCCCCAAGGTCAGTAAGGGACTCCCAAGTATGGCAAAGCTGTTAGGTGTAAATTGGATTAGAGCATTTATACACGCAGATTTGGAAATCTCAGTGACAAAGCTTTAAATTACTTGTTTTATTTTTTTAAATGGACTTTGTAAAGCAATATACAAATATATCCTGCTGCAACTTTAGATTAAAATTTAGAATGAGTGAAATTGTACATACTATTTTAAAATGCTGCTTCTGCTTTTAATTTTGCAAACCCCTATGCCTAGCAGAACAATATTGAAACTTAACATACTGATCCTACAAACCCTTATTCATGTACATGATTTCACTCGTGACAACAGCTTTTTTGGTTTCTCTGGGGACTGCCCATAAGATGATACATACCTACAAAGATATAAATTAATGTATTGCATTGTTAAAAAATGAATTTAATTAGGTGTTCACTCTCCTGGCAATGTCATGAGGTTTTTGTACAGAGTTGATTGATTGTTGTGCAGCTAAGCCATAGCTATACAGACCAGGAACTTAAGGGTTCTGGTAGATGGTATATTCAACTCCCTCACCTGTGGGACATATGACCATGGCAATAAACTGCCAAGGAGATCTCTCTAAGGGCAAAGGGTCCCCCTCCAACATTAACATTCTGGCTGTCTTAGTAAGTTCCTTTAATTTGGAGGGTGTTTTGTCTGAAGGTATAGGAGAGGCTGCTTGTTTATGAACTTTGTTTCAGTTTGAGTTATTTGTAAATCACTTTTTACCTGTGGTTCTCATTTCCTGATAAGAACATGCTAAGAAGTGTACTGCACATCCATTCGGAAGTCAGTCTTGCTGATGCTGTGCTAATGGCTGTTTGTAGTCACTGTTAGCATGACAGCGTGCTGTCCAGAATTCACTGTAGCGTTTCTAGTCAGCATTTTCGCTGTGAATGATGAGATCTGAGCTTTCTGGAGTGAAATCCTGACAGACCTCCATCAGCTTCGATAGGTCAAGAGTTAGATGCTGAGGGTCTTCTGGGTTGAATGCATCTAATTTAACAAGCCATGTGGCACAGGGGCTTAGCTACACTGCTGGCACAGTTAGGTAGCTCCAAATATTCTGCTCTTAAATGAGATGCAACATATTCTTAATTGATTTAATTTATTTTTAAATTATAAACAGAGGGGAAGAGGAATGGAAGCACTGGAATTCAGATCTCCTCTTCAGGGGCAACATGAGCAGCTTCTCTGATTTTGCATTATTTGGCTCCAGGGTGGGGGGGACCTCTTACCATCACAGCCCAGTCTCCTTTTGCTCTTTTCTGAAAGTACCCACAGGGGCTACATCTGCAGGTGTTCAGTTCCCATGGGCTGGGCTTCTTGGCACTAACAAAACAACTATGTGGACCCAGTACTTGGCCTTTGATTCATTTTATCTAGCCACAATGATCTTGGTAGTGTCTCAGGGTTTATTAAAATCAAGGGTCTGTATGCCACTATTGGATACAGGAGCTGGAGTCTAGTCCTCCTAATTTAAGTTCCTAAATAGCCTCTGCCCTTTTCCCTCTCCAATCAGGAAAAAGGGGGAAAGCTGTGAATATTTTTGTCTTCCCAAAACTGTTAATGGGGGAGAAGCTGAAATGTAATTTATTTACATTCAGCAAAAATAGCTTTTTATGCAAAAGAGTATGGGCTTTTTATTGCCCATATTTGAAGGGTTGACAATGGTAGCATAAAACAAAATCTCCCATCTTGCATATTTTCAGTGCTACAAATCACTTCCTCACTAGAAGGATTTGAGGATTTCTGTGCCTGAGAACAGACTGGCAGTGGGGTGAGTTGCTCTTGACCAGCAATTTTGTGGTCCTTTGAGACCGTCAGTCCTGTGCCTTGGTCCCAGCATGAAAGGGTCTTTGGGACATGCTACGTTCCCCATCACCTGAAGCGGTGAGGACTCCCTGGGGTCTAGCGGGACTTCAGGAGATGGGTTGGGTTGTGCCACAGCTCCCCAGTGCCACAGCTGGTGATACTAGTCTCCTCCACTTTCCCCAACACAAAATGCTGAGTAGGGAGGCAGCCTTTTTTCTTTTGCGGGCATCTCTATTGAGAAATGCATAGATAAATGCATACGCACAGAGGCTTTCTCACACAACTCGGTTACAGTTTTCTTCCTCCTAGGGTAGGGCAAGCGTTTATTACCCAAGGGCTCATGAATCTTTGATAAGAAGAATAGTTTACATAAGCAAGGAAGCGTGTGAGCCTGGTCCAAGCCAGCACCTGAGGAACACTGCTGCTGGTTAATCTTGCATGTGCTCTGTGCAAAACTGGGTATTTAATCTGAAAATTTTATAGGTTATACTCATGCAATCTAATGTGCAGAATTTAATGGCAAATCACACAGTCAGTGAAGGCCTACTTATAATCAGTTATTATTTTTTATTGTTATTATTTTTTAAAGAACTGTTGAGATGATTGTACTGGGGACTCCTCTTGGCCCTGTCTCCTTAGAGAATAATGGTAACTTCTCCTCCTTTGCCCAGCAACAGAGCTGGAGGATGCGAAGGTGAAAATATCCTTGAAGTGTGATGCAGAATATATGTTTGGTAGATAATTGCTGCATTTAGAGAGGGTACAGAATTAATGGTATGGTGTCCTTCTGGCAAAAAAAATTGCACATATTACAGAAACAGTGCTAATAGCTCAGAATGCCTCTGCGAATGCGAAAGTTTGCATAATTACACAAATTTGGTGAGCATAAAAGCCACGTAAAAGTAATGATTTCTGATGGCAGTAAATAAAATGGCAAGTCTTTCAGTTCATAAAGAATTTGTTTATGCAAACTCTGGAGTTTACTGAACTCTAAGGAATTGTTTCTTTTGCTTTTAAGTGCTTTATTAGGTGATCTGGGAAAAGAGAGGTTTTTTTTGCTTGTAGTTATCAGCTTATGTCTTCAGGCAGGATGATCAGCATTTGCCCACACCTCATATCATATGCCAAAAATTAGAGTGGTCTCCAGCTTGGACTGGAGACAACCTAAGACGAAGGACTGGTTGGGGAGACGGTTACCTCCTTTCTCTCCAATGAATTTTGAATAGTTTTACCACAGGCTGATAAATAACAGAATTTTCCTTTCCATCTCACTAACAAAACATCTCCCAGATCCCTTTTGTCCTTACCTTACACATGCTGTTGTCATTTTTGTGGCCATTTTTCTCCCATTATGATTTCCTTTTTTTTATTGTTGTCTTCCAAATAACTCATGTGTGATGCAAGGGGGAAAAATATTTCTGTATGTTGACTCTGTTCTGCTCTAATACTTACAAGGCTGAATGATGGAGGTCTCTTGAACCTTTCTGAGGTCAGTCTTAACTTTTTTGTTCTTGCTTATTGCTAAAAAGGAAATGTCCTTTCCATTTCCAGCACAAAGGGAAGGGCTTCTGGAGCTAAGTGATGCTAGCAGGCACTCCTCATGTTGGTGGAAAGCCCAGGAGGGCATTTTTTAACCAGGAGGGTGGACAGAAATGTGCTAAGGTACATTTGAGAGCATGTAGCTTAATTCATTCAGCCTCAGAGACTGAGAAATGGAGAGAAAAGGTCTTTCTTAATATGTTGACTGTTAGTCTCAACCACCTGGGCAAGCCAGTTCTGTTATAGAAAGCTTTCTATCATCCAAAGTACCCATTTGTTTTGAACGTCTCTGTTGTGCTACTGTATTAGAATAGCTGAGCTGCAGTAAGTGTAGTAAACCTGCATCCCACCAATGTTCTTGGAGAATCAAGAGGTGCAGAGACTCAGGGGAGGGTATGCTGGTGTACCCCAAGATGGTATTCACATATAGGTTTTGGACATGTACAAAGGCAAGCCCTTGCAAGCAGGGGAGCTTTAGAAGTGACTTGGTTGACCCTTTGGAAACATGGCCAGACTCTTAGCTAGAAAATCGATAGTATCATAGAATTTATGATCATTTGGTTTGAGGCTAGAATCTGATCTGTACAGAGTGTGGAAAGGATTTCTAGTGAGCATTTCTTGCCATTCCTTCTCTTATCCTGTTTTTTGCTGCCCATAAAGCTTGGAGCAAGCACTTGCTGGACCACATGAATGAAAGAGGTTTACAGCTGCTTCTTGCATTTCA
This sequence comes from Thinocorus orbignyianus, assembly GCA_013400375.1. Classification (NCBI taxonomy): domain Eukaryota; kingdom Metazoa; phylum Chordata; class Aves; order Ciconiiformes; family Thinocoridae; genus Thinocorus; species Thinocorus orbignyianus. Next base: position 417,329 of record VXBW01005588.1, on the reverse strand, counting down.
CAGCTTTTATTGCTTCTGTGGAGCTGTTCCTGAGAACTAAGTATCTCTCAAGTAGTAACTTCATTGGCAATAAGTAGATGGGATATTACTGTCCTCAACATCTGCTGCTGTTTCAGGCTATGTATAGCAATTGAGAGGGCAAAAAGTCCTCTGGCAGAAGGACACATCGTCCTACTGTCTTTCTTTTGGTGAAGAGCAATCCCTCCTGGAGCTGTATCGAGACTGATAGATGGCTGTAGCAAAAAGACACACTGAGGTGGACTGAAGGTTTTTGGCGCTTTGTTCTTTACAGAGGTATTACAAAGGGATGTGACACGGAGACTTCCAGCTCTCGGCTCCAGTTCCCTGTCAGCTCTGCCAGAATCATTTGTTTGCTCAGAAAATGAAGCAGTAGTGGCCTTGATGACTTAAAATAAATGCAGCTTATTTTAAAAGCAATAAAATAATAATGTGAAGCTGAAATCTTTTTTGAAAGATCACAGGATTTGTGATAACTCATAGATTCTTTATGGGTTCTCCTTAAACAACATTTTGCCTCCTAAATATGAACTGTCTTTTGTTAGTTTATAACTAATTAGTTTAGTCACCTGGATACTACAAAAGCTGATACATATAAGGCAAAGGTCTCTCCTTTCCTAGTCAATCTGCCTACAGCTAGATGATTGCCTCAGAATTTGCGTCTTAGGTACGTATGCACATTAATTGTGACCACTGCAGATCACGACTTGATTTTGCAGTGAGGTTGCATACAAGGCATCCACTGAGCACATCTGTGATTCTCTGTAGGTTCAAAGTCTGGACAGGTTGCTCTAGCTCTCCTTAGCACAGAGCTCCTCTGGACAGTGACCTGAATTAGATCCTAGTATCTGAATATTAGGTACAACTCTGTCAGAAGCTGTGCCCTGCCCAAAAACTGGGGATCATAATCCTTTGGCAAGACTCAGCCCACTGCTTAGGCCAGCTAGTAGCTTCTGTGGGACGACCTCTTGTTCCTCCCCTCTACTTCTGATCATGCCTTGGTATAAACTGATGGCATTTTTAATGTTTCTGCTTATAAGCAGTGTAAAACCATTGTTTTATTCTGAGATCTAGCTCAGGGACTGTTCCTGAGAAGCCGGACACAGCTTGTGGAGTGGAGGTTTTGCAGAGAGTGAGCTCTATGCCATTCATTATTCAAAACTCTCAGGCTCCTTCTTTAACCACTGGGACCGCTCCTGACCGTGAGTCTGCTCTCGGTTCCCCATGAAGGAGCACTCAGGAACCCGTGGGAGTCTCCTGAGGAGTTTGTTCCTTGCCATGGGATGTAGCAGGTCTGGGCATAGTCTTGCGCCCAAGATGGTCTGTCTTGGAGGGGATGCCAGGTGGGTGCCTTGCTGTTGGTATCCTTCAGATGTGTGTGAATTGTGCTTGTTTTCCTTCCTCATCCTATCGGCAACTGATTTCTTGGCAGCCTGTTGTACACCAGAATAATGTAAAGAGGACTCTACCTTCCTGATTTGTGATAAAAGTGTTTCTAAGAATATTTTGAAGAGATCCCCTTGGCCTCTCTTCCTGCCATGTCAAATCAAGAAATCATATTTGCCTTACCCCTGTTTGTTTTGCTTTTTGCAATGAATTCATGTCTCCTTCAGCACACTTTCCTAGGATTACATGTGGAGCGAGAGGAAATGATCAAAGGATTACAACAATTAGTGTATGAGAGAACATTAAAATACACATAAAATGCTTTGATTTAGTGACGAGTAATGTGGAGACAGATTTACAGCAGTCTACATATTTATGAAAGATGTAAACATGAGGAAAACAAGAAAATATTTGTCATAACAAGTTGGAGTTTAATTTACATTTAAGGAAAGAAATTTTAAATGAAATAATGTGTACTGAATATAAAGCAAACTTCTTGCCTGTAACATCTCTTCAGCTATGGAATAGTTCTTAGGGGATGCAGCTAAATCCCTTTGCCATTATATGAAAATTTTCAGCTGACCTAGAGGAAACACTAAAATATTGATTTAGGAGAACAGTCTTGCATCAGTAAAGAGGTGATCTGAATGATCTAATGTTTGGGGTTGTTTTCCATCACTAATTCCCAGGATCCATGAATTTGGCAAGATCTGCAGAGGGTAAACAATCTCAGAGATGTAGTTTTTTAATTTTTTGTGCTATGCAGTGAGGAAAAAACAGCAACTGCTGCGATGGATTCCAGCCTTTTTGAGGCTATAATGATATTGCATCTTTTTGCTTTGCAGTCTGAATTATGTTTTAGCTTGATGCTGCTTGGGGTGGTACGGGTAGAACGTTTCTTACTTCCTTTTTGCATCAGCAGTGCTTTAATGCAGAAGTGCTAATGTTGTTCTAGCAGAAGCAGTGTCTGTGTGGTGTGGCTGATACAGTTCCATGGAAGACCCTCAGTATCAATACAGGTTGAGGGATGAAAGGATTGAGATTGGCCTTGTGGAGAAGGACTTGGTGGTACTGGCATATGAAAAGCTGGACATAAGCCGAAATTGTGCGCTTGCTGCTCAGAAACCAACCATATCTTGGGCTGCATCAATAGCAGTGTGGCCAGCAGATTAAGGGAGGTGATTTGGCTCCTCTACTCTACTCTGGTGCAACCCCACTTGGAGTATTGCATCCAACTCTGGAGCCCTCAGTGGAGGAAAGACATGGACATGTTGGAGCGGGTCCAGAGGAGGCCACAAAAATGATCGGAAGACTGGAGCACTTCTCCTATGAAGACAGACTGAAAGAGTTGGCGTTCAGTTTGGAGAACATTCAGGGGGGACCTTATAGTAGCCTTTCAGTACTTACAAGGGGTTTATAAGAAAGCCACCAACAGACTTTTTAGCAGGACTTGCTGTGATAGGACAGGACTAATGGTTTTAAACTAAAAGAGGGAAGATTTAGACTAGATAGAAGGAAGAATTTTTTTACAATGAGGGTGGTGAGACAGGGGAACAGGTTGTCCAGAGAGGTGGTAGATGTCCCATCCCTGGAAACATTCAATGTCAAGTTGGATGGGGCTCTGAGCAACCTAATCTAGTTGAAAACGTTCCTGCTTATTGCAGGGGAGTTGGCTAGATGGCCTTTAAATCTCTCTTTCAACCCAAACTATTCTATGAGACTAAAAACAATCTGTTCAGTCTACCTGTAGCCGAAGTTATTCTTAGCCCTTTCACAACCTTTAGACATTTCAGAGGACAACACAAGCAGTAATTAATTCTCCAGCAGGCCTCTGAGGTGGGCAAGTATCAGTATTCTCATTTTACAGGGTGGACTCCTCAGAATGACCTTAAATTTCTCCCAGAGTTGGAAGAGGCACGTCAGCCTCCACTGCTGTATGCGCTGGAGTTACCACCTTTCAGAACCAGCTTAATTGTGTCTACAAATGGGTTTAGATGTCCAGCCTCAGTTTCCCAGGTTAGAAAACTGTATCTTTACACACAAGCCCAAAAGAATTGATGGCAAAGTCGGAATTACAATGTGAAGTACCATCTTTTTCCTCTGCTCTAACTTTTATCCTGTCTGCTTTTAAGCAGGCATCCCCCGTTCTAGTGCCAGACATTTTTTTCAAAGTATTTTCATCAGCATCTCTGTCTCGCAGTCTGGGTGAAGTTCTCCCTGCTGAATATGCACTGGGCAGATAGAGGCAATTGACCCAGCCTGCAGGTCCATGGGCTGTGATGATTCCCCAGCCTTGCATGGATCAAAGCACTCTCCTCCTCCGTGGCCATGCCAGTCCCTGCACCAGTGCAGACCTCCTGGGACCTCATCACGCAGCTGGTAGCTGGCATGGCAGCTCCCAAAAGCTTAAGAGTATTCCTCCCCAGATGTCCAGTGCCGAGAATAGTCTGATGTAGCATTTCATCTGATGGGAGATGTGCCATAATGGAAAGAAAGAGAAATGATTCCTGTGCAAGGCTTTCAGAACTTAATGGTGTTTTGCATTACCAAAGTACATATAGCATTCAAGATAACACACTAGTATGCAGTTTGCTTGTGTTGACTCCAAATGTGAGTTGGGAGTCATGAGGTTCAAACGAAGAAATTTTTCCAAAGAAACATAGCTCTTACAGTACTAAATACAAATAATTTTACTTTAATTGTTACATAATTAGTAAAAGATGATGATGTGGCAGATTTATGTATTGCAGTCACACAGGATATACGAATACATAATGATGTGGATAGTAAGTGATAAAGAAAATAAATGTAAAAAAGAAAATAATTTGTTAAAATCAAAACAGGAAGAAAAGAGTAGCAGGCATATAACCTAATCAGGGAGAAAGTCCTCCCTGATTTACCTCAGTTCAGAGGTATACATTAAGATTCAGGAGAGGTTTCAGGCCATCTGCTAATGTAAAGCAGGTTCAGTGCCAAGGAACACCATCGTGGTATGAAAACAATCTGCCTTTTATTACCCTGTAACTTGTATGAAGTTAGTTTAATTTCTCTAAGGCAACTAAATATGGTATTATTAAATTATCTTAATACAAGCGTAGTAAACAAATACCCATACTGCTAATATGAAGTTATTTTACTCTCTGTAAAGTAATGAGTATGTTTATTCAGTGATTTGGAACTCAGCTGGCTTTCTGACTTTTGCCTGTAGAAAGCTTCAGGACACTTCTTTTGAATCTCTTTACTTCTAATGTTTTCTGGAAATCTTTATTTTCTATTAGCATAACTAAACAGAACAGATGAATCCTACAGTTATTACTTGTCTGTGCTAAGCTCCTTCATGTATTGTTACATTATTAGGTATTTTTTTATTTTTCCTTGTATTATCTTTTGCTAAGTAATACATAGAGGACTAAGAAAGATTTAAGATTAAATGATAGGACTGCACTTAGCTCAGTCTTTCTGCCATTCTTCAGCATTACTTGGGATTTAGGTCAGTCATCTAAGGATTCATCTACTAACTAGCTGATAAGTTTTCTTTGAATCATTAAGTCTCACAGCTCTCGTCTCCCTGCATCTCTGAAGTGGTTCATGAGAGGCTCTTTCATTTATAAGCTCCTGGCATGCTCAGATAACTTTCTTACATGGCTCGACACAGTATCAAAGTCCATTATTTGCTCACCGATCGTAATCCCTCCTCTGGCCTCCCCACAGTGGAATACAGCTCAAACAGCAGCCTGTCTGGGACTCAGCCGAACCCTGGCTGAGGGATGCTGCATGCAAAAGAGCTTTTCATAATGGCAAAATCCCCTCATTTGTAAGCCCGGTGCCAGGGGCAAAAATTCCCCTTATCCTCACAAACTCATTACAGGCGAAAAATAGAAAGGCAGCAAAGAAATTATACACTCAAAACCAAAAAATAGCAGTTTGATATGGATATGGAGTTCTTGGTATCAAATGTGATTCAAGGGAATTCAGAAGCAGATTCCCTCAATCTTTTCATTCTAGTTTTAAGCAAAAGTGTACATATACGTAAATATACGGACAGACATCCAAAATCCATATATGTCATAGTCCCATTAAGCATGGATGTATATGTGGATGTATGTGTACAGTAGTCATTCCCAGGGAGGAGAGCTATATTGCTTCACCAAAAGATGTTTAGTGAGAACTTTGAACACTGTAGCAGTAAAGCCATTCCAGCAGTACAAACTTGGGGAAGATGAACCTCTCTTAACTTAAATGAACTCTCCATAGGTTGAAAAACCTCGTTTCAACACTGCCAAATCTTTGAAGTGGAAATCTGTGTTGCAAGGGAGTGATTGAAGTGTGAAAACCACCTGCCCATGAGAAGCCTATAAAGGATACCCACCTGCACCGATCAGTGCAACTGTATAATATGAGCTATTGCTGTATAATACGAGCTATTGCTGTGTGCTGATCTTTCTTTGCGCTGCGTATTTCTCCAGCACCAACGTCAGTATTCGGCTAATGCCATAACAGTATGGAGTTGCCTATCAAACACAATGTCAGAAGACCACACTGACAATATAAAGGGCCATGGGCCTCAGAATTAGGGCAGCCAGCTTTGCTGGTGGGCTGACACAGAGTAAGAGGATAAAAAGCTTTAGAACTCAGGGATGGAAGGGAAAGTCTTGCAACAAGCAGAGACTGGATATCTCAGTGGTTCTGTTTGGATTGCATGAATGTGGCAAAATTTATGGGGAACAGAAGTGGGAAGAGAAGTTGACCCAGGTGAAGGTTTCCTCTGTTTTTTGACAATGAGAGGGAAACCCTCTTGTTCTGGTTTTGCAAAATTCCTTGCAATAAATTTGGGCCCCTGTAATCCCTGTAGTCATAAGACCAACACCTTCCTACTCCCATCTCTGTAGGCATAAGGCACTTGCAAGGGTCCTGTTCCAAAGCACCAAGACCGTGCTTGAGACCTAAGGCTGCATTTCCCAGGGATGTGTACGCCCAGTCTTGTGACTGGGGTTTGTTTTAATCAGCTATTCTCCATCACAGTCATGAGCCAGATTTCAGAAAAGCCTAATCAAGATGAAGGGATGGTGGCAAGCTGCTTGAGTTATTTGATGGCTGAGCAGACAGTCAAATAACACTGGAGTAAAGGTGCTGTTAAGCACTTGTCCTAGATACACATTTTTTTCAGCAGAGAGAAAATAACCCTTTATTATTTCTTCCTGGGTTGTTTTTTTTTGTTTGTTTGTTTGTTTTTGTTTTTTTTTTACAGTATCCTCATGCTTCATCTGTTACCATAAAGTAACCGCTGTTTATGGATAAAATGGAAGGCACACTGTGATGGCTGTTCAGGGAGTTTGACAATGTGATTGGTTGAGTGTCCTATAACTTGTAAATTGTGAATGTCCTATAAATATTTTAAAACTCCTGCTGCTGCTGCAGCCTCACTGAAATCCATATTGAGGTTTCGTTCTTCTGGCAGCTGCCTTTGGAGTTGCAGTTCTGTCTGGTCTTGCTGTTGCAAAACTTAATTGAGAAAAACTGGTTTAAGCTTGTATTGCAGTAATCACAGCCTTCTTGCGTAGTCTTGTAATCTCGGACCATTTTCCCAGACCAATGGGGCCATGTCCCTTTGCAGATATCTTTGCAATATTGTCAGGGATTAATTGCATGAAACATTTATTCTGAGGCTGCATGGACTTTTCAGCCCTCTGATAAAAACAGTGGCTCTTCTACCCACTTCTTTCTCTTGGGATATGTTGTGTGAAGCACCTTCCATGCCTCAGACCTGAGGCTCCATGAGAAGTGGGTGAAGACAATCCCCAGGAGAAAGCGTGACTACAGAGCCAGGCCCAGTTCCCTCCTTAGTTGCAGATGGTTTCAAAAGTATTTGCTTTACCTTGCAAATTGATTATTTCTATTTTTTGAAAAAAATGGTTATAATAACATTTCCACTCTGTGCAAGCATGCTGGGAAGATAATATCCACTGTGGAGGGAGAAGTGCTCAGACGCAGCAGTGATTAGGATTGGATTTGTGCATAGATCAATGGCAGTGAAACACCCTTGAATAATCTCTGCCTCAAAGCAAAATTTGACTTGCCTAATGATCTCATTTTGTCTTGTTGGATGACTGAAAGGTTATGATAATCTCAAGGGATTCTACAGTTTCTCAGCTGAATGACTGTGTGCAGTAGGGCTACTTTTTCTACACAACATGAGGGAAATTAGAGTTTCAGGGTTCAGTGGCTAGAGGAATTTCCATAAAAGTTTGGGATAAAAAGGCATACAGCATCTACCCCACTGTCATTTCCATTAGGATCACTGGCAAGAGGTGTAAATTAACCCCAGCATATGTATAGTACATCAATAATAGCAGGACTAACAGAGCAAAAGTGAAGCTTTTGAACAAACATATACTCTAGGATTCAGCATAATTTTCTGGTTCATTTATGTATATTATTCATACCTACCAGTACCTACCAATTATCTATAAATACTTGCTAGAAAGCTCCTAGACTAACCAAGGGTTTAAAAATATGTTTTACTGTTAACCAGTATCCAGTAATATGTGCGTGGCTTTTACTTTTGCAGACCTAGAGACTTGTACCATCTCCCAAATCCTGCACTTTTCAAAGAAACAAAAACCCTTGGCTCATGATCCCATGGAAATATTTCGTAGACTCCAGTTGTGTCTTGTTTTCTGCACTTTATAAGTGCTGAGCAATTACTCTGCAGTTATGTAATTTGTAAAATTGATCTTCTAACTAAAAGTCTGATTCACTGACAAAGAAGAAGTAAATGCAAGAGAAATGTCTTCTGTAAAGGTTAAGTGCATATTTTATTTGCAAGAGAGGATTATGGGCTTTCCCAGCAAAGTTTTGTGTATCTGAGCAGTCTTGTAAAAATAAGTTTGTTTATGTAAAAGCTCTAGTTCTGTAGTTAGTGAATTTTCTGAATCCTGACTGCTGTAGGTGGTCTCTGGAATAGGTTATCCAGTACCTACTATCTTGATCATGTTCATCACCTATTGCTTCATTCTGTATGGATGTTAATTCTCATCTGTCTCCCCTACTGGCTTGCCCGTTTCCACAAAACTCCTAGTACCTTTAATATATCGGTTAAACCTTACTTGGTGAGATTTTATTGAGTCTGAAAGCAAGCAGGGCAGACATACGTACAGCACAGTCTTATCAGATTTTTTTCCTTAGAGAACCTGGCTTAAAAAAATCAGATGAAAAATAAGCAGCCAGTGAGGAGTTCTGTGAATCCCGTTTCCAGTAGTTTTGAGGACACGATGCTCTGCAGGGTCTCAGCCGAGTGGGCATTTGGTCAGAAACAAGCGCAGCAAGAGATAACACTTCATGAACCATTCAGGATCCTCTGAGGCAGATTCTCCGCAAAGAGACTGGGAGATACAGCAAAGGAAAAAATAGAGCAAAACTTGTCTGAGCAGAGAAGCGACTGCAATGTGAGGTAAAGCTGGAGACAGCACGAAGTGTTCGCCCTCTCGCCCTGCACCTTCTGCTTTCTGGGGGTCTCATGAAGAGAGGATATGTAAAACTCTTCCCTGTGGTTAGTTTTTCAAGCTTTGCTGGTAACAGAGCTCCTTCCTTAAAATAAGAATCTGTTGCCTCTGAGAGTAGATGAGACAGCATTAGTTCATATTGTGCTCCACTCTGTAAAGCACAGCAAAATCATATCCTGAAAGAACCCAGACTTGATTGTTGCAGACAGCAAATCTTACTTGAATATTTAGTGTGAAAATCTTTTGTGGAACTTCTGTATGTGGTATCTTAGTCTTACAGTTTGTTACACCCCTTCTAGAGCACTAATCCCCCTTCCAAAAGACCACAGGATGGAACAGGAGGCATAAATCTCTAATTTTTGCAGTCAAAAGAAAGCATTCTTCATATCACGTAAGATACAACTTAATGGAGATATGGATCCCATTTTAAGCAGCTTTCAACCTGTAAGCCAACCTGTAAACCAATGGCACTAAATTAAGCAGCACACAACCTTTCCTAGAGCAAGATGAAATGATGTTTAAGCACTCTGCCAATTAATGGGTGATTAGTGTACGCCTTTGCTCATTACTCCACCAAGAAGCTTGCTCTCAAATGACAAGCAATGAGAAATGCTTTAATTGTTCCTAAATTATTTTGTGGTAATTAGTCAGCTGTAATCCTGAGAAAGAGAATAAATTGAGGTTAGCAACAGTATTTCCTGTAGAAATACTTGTGACCTACAAAGATTACCTAAAAACAAGGCAATCCTTTGCAGTCTTGTGCGCATCTAAGAAGGTTTGTGCTGATACCACAGTCCTTGGTCTTTGCTGAGTATTTATCAGCTGAACACAAATGCCAAAATTCTGCCCATTTTTAAAGCTTGGATCATGCTCCACACTTTCTCCAAGAGTTAATAACTACAAAAAGGCATAATAGGGGAACTTCATGTATTCTTTAGTCTGTGTGACCTCCCTTGTGAGGTTAAATCATGTAACCACATCTGTTTACCCCATTGCCCTCCATTTATACTGATAATTTGACATTTCTGACATTATTCTGTTGTTAACTGTTACAGCACAGCTCTTGCTTGAAGGTTTCTTGGCAAAATTTGAAACCCACAGAAACAATGATACGAATTGTGGCTGTTGCAGCTTAGACTGTCTAATGGTAACACAGGGATGGGTTTGAGAAGGGAAGCAAAAAGCACTTCTAAAGTGAATTTGTACAGCTAACACTGTTAATGCATGAAAATTTCCATGTTTGTGCGTCTGCAGGCTTGTACAAATGGTTTGATATTATTTCATAAATAATAATGAATCAGGAGTAGGTAAAGGCATGACTCAACAAATTGTTTAGAATCAGAGCACTCCATAACTTCCTTAATAACTTCCATATTTCTGGGCATGAAACATAATTTCCTCTGTAGTCATACAGAATTTTTCCAAAGTCTTCCATGTTAATCTAATAAACGTGTGTTTATTTTATCTAGTGCTAAATACTATGTGAATTGAAAGTAATTATTTTTCTTTTTTTTTCCTGAGTACAGTTACCGATAAAACAGTGTCTGTTCTGGACAGATAATTGAACTGCTGGCACTAGTCCTGTCAGTGAGTACAAAAGGCACCACAAAAGGTAGCCTGGCAGCTTTTCTTCTGTAGTTGTAACTTGCATGGTGCATCCTGTTTTTTTCCTCTCTGTCTAAATCAGGCAACTGTACAGCAATTACTGTCAGCAGAAATTGAGCAGGCTTGCAAATTGTCTTCAAAGTCATCCAAGAAAGCAACTTTATCCTTCAAAGTAACTGGAATATTATGTTGATATTATATACAATTATTCAGATAATTTATAACTTTTCTTTGGGACAAGTTAAGTGCACTTTATGTGTTTTATCTGGATGACTCCTAGTGCATGGAAATGTGAATTATTCATAAGTTGCCTTTTGGTTGCAGGAGTCTTTATATAGCTTTTGTTTGCTAATGCATTTGATAGGCTATTTTGTGCACTAACGCATTATATAGATAATGCTAGCAATAAAATAAATGCTAAATTATACATTCTGTAGTTCTGCATTAAGAGCTAGTACAGCGTGCTTCCTCTGTTCTACTTCACAAATCTAAAGATAATTGATACTGTGAAGCTGTCATCCTATTCATCAAAATTACACTGCCATTGAACTATTACTGTATATGTTGATGTAGAACTGGTATTGTTGACCAATTTGTTAAAGGAGTGAAATCTGAATATCTAACCTGGAAGCTTCCTATAACGCCCAGAGTCCATTTGGGTCTTCATAAATTTGTAATACGAACAAATAGAATTTATAGTTATCATCCAAACAAAATAAGTGATAAACTTGAGTGCTTGTGTGTGAATGTTAACCTGTAGCTAAACTGATGACCTAATTCCTCCATCTACAAAGAAAAAGAAAAAATAATTAAAAAAAAAAAAAAAGAAAAAAGAGGAGAGAGGAACCTCCTTAATTTTTCACCCCAAATGACACAAGATCTAAAGGACTGTAAACATATTTTGATACTTTTTGTATCACAAAAGATTTTTGTATGGGCGATAACATTGCCAAGGCAGCATCCGTGAAAGTATTCCATTGCAAAATAGCGAATTTTTCCAGGGAACCTACTTCTGGTGCCTTGAAGCTGCTACATGACCAGAGCTTCATTTTATTAGAGTCTGTTGTGAACACAAAAGTTTGCTCCTGGTGGGAAGAGCCTACTCCTTGCTTTCCTGACATGTTATTCACAGTAGGAATGAACCAAAATGATTTAGGGAGGACTCTGCAAATTCAAAGACCCCTACATGATATGAGAGTGGCAAAATAGTTGGCTCTAGCTACGTCCTGCTGTATTGTCTGAGGGAGCAGCTCCCTCAAGCCTTTCCCCAGTCAAGCATAGCTATGAAAATAATTAACAAGCAGCTTTAGTACAATATGGAGTTTCAAGTGCTTATCATAAGTTAGTAACCAAGTTAACAGTATTCACTCATGCTCCAGGGCACTTTGCCCTGTTGGATCTCATGAGGGACATCAGTACCATGGCTGTTCTGCAGGGCTAAGTCCTTTGCTTTGTGTTGTTCGTGCTTTCTTTGGAAATGATTGCTGGCAAGTTAGAGTTGCTCACGGCTATTTTTCATGAGCAAGGTCTTCTTAATAGACTTCTGCAGTCTCTCAAAGTTTTTATTAAGATTTATTTCTCCTTACTGCTGGCCATCTTGATGTAGGATTGTCCTCCAACTCTGGGTTTGCACAGCTAGATTGGGTGTTTATTTCCCCTCAAAGGTCAGCATTCAAAGGGACTGTTGATGGACTGAAACCCTAATGCGGTCTCCCTGCACACTTGGCAGTGCTAACTCTGCCCCAGGTATATGAAGCAGACTCTCGTGTATTTGAACACTTTGGGACCACAACATCATTCATCTTAGTGAGAGTTCCTATTATCAAAATGTGGCTGCTGTGGCAGGTATGTGTCCCTGAGGTACGCTGAGGAGATTTTTCACTGGAAATGGATATTTCAGCAAGGCAGCAAAGAAACGGTAACCCTAGAGGGCAAATACCAGACACAAAAATATCAGAATTAACAACAGAGGCAGAAACAAGAACCGTCTTCTTACTTAGTGAGGTTACCTTTTATGTGGAATTTATATTCCTGACTCTATCTTAGTGTCTTGGACATTTCCATAGTCATTTGAATCCTTAGGTCATGCTGTTCTCTACTGTATGTAAGATACATTTCCTCTCAGCTACCTGGGGACCTAATAGCGCTAGATCTATATTCCTCCTTTACACTGTCGTTGAGAGGAGTTGGAGTAGATGGATGTCCTGGTGCATATGTAGTAATTGAATCACAGGGGAAAACATTTGTGGTTTAGCACAGGTTATGTTCAGCTTAAGCCTGGCACCAAATCCATGCTCCAAGTCCAACCCGAGTCCCCCTTAGTATCTGTTTTTTTCAGTTCCTGTCAAAAAGGTGTTCATCTATTAGGTTTGTATGTTGCCTCTGGCATTGATCAACGTGCAACATTTCAGAAAAGGGACTAAAGGGAAAACCCCCCAAAACATAATGCACTAAACCGGTTATACAAGACTATTAATTCATTCTCAGTGCCCTACGAGAATTTTTTGTGAATTCTCTAGCCTAAGCGGAGTCTGGACTCAGGTTGCATAAATAAAAAATAATTACTGTTAATGAATATTTTTAGCATCTGGATGCAAACTAGCCTGTCTTAATTAACTTGGAGCTGCTTTTCCTTAATTTTTCGAAAAAGATGCAATCTGAAATACAACTAAAAGCCAAAAAAGGTTTGCATAGCACATTTTTCCAAATTCATACACACCACCAGAATTCTCATTTCATTGGCATCATTTGGATTAATTTATTAAATTTTTCCCATTCCTCTTTTATGGATTCATATACTTCCTACTCTGTTAGAAACCAGAGGGATTCCATTAATAGCATTATACCATTCTTAAAGATCTCTAGTTATCCTCACCTGTGAATTAAGCTTTTAAATAGTTTTCCAAAAAAAAAAAAAAGAGTGCATGTTAACATTACATGAGTTAGATTAACTGTTATTACTTGAAAACAATCTTGCATTGTTGTTATTTTTTTAATTTACTAGTGGTTTCTCAGTGATGTGCTAAAAATGTACTTCTTCCCTGCTGCATTCTCTTTCCTTTAGTTATGGATTTTCATTGCTTCTGATAACTTACTTGATAGTAATTTAAATATATTCATTCACGGGAGCTTTACTTACCAGAAAAAAATGTAAGAGATAATTTATACTTTCAAAAAATTTATAAAAATGGTGTTTCGTTTTGTTTTGTTTAAAAGATGGTTTCATTTTTATCTTAGAATTTCAGAGCTTTTCTGAATTTCCAGGAGAGCCATTGGTTGAAAGTCATCAGAGTGTATTTATTAATCTTTCTTGAATTAAGAGTGTGGATGGATGAGGAACTTTGGAGGGTATCCAAAACTTCATAGACTTTGTGAGTTAGGATATAAGCACTTATTAAAACATATCATTATGCAATTAATCCTTAATATGATGGGAGTCTTGTTTCTATATTATTTAATCTTTATGTTTATTAGTCTACAAAATATTTCCAAGAACAGTAGAGTATACTAATAAGGATACTGCTTAAACTGTATCTTAGGAACTGGTTTCTCTGGGGTTTTAGTGGTCTTTTCACACTAGGGAAAATTAGCATTCTGTATTCACATCCCTTGTAGTCTGTTACCCTGTTCCGTTTTCATGGAGATGTATTTATATGGCCAGAGCTGCAGGCTCGTATTTTTCACAGCTTCCCAGGCTTGCAAAGAGTGTGGAGACACCAAGCTTTAGAGGACCTGTAGGAGATAATGTGGTTCAGGACCACAGGCATGCAGAATATAACCGCAGTGTCAGTTCAAATGAAGATTTAACATTTGTTGCTGATGAAGGGGGGGGTCAGCATGGTGTCTCATTGAGAAGCTTTGCCGCTTCTTTTCCCTTCTGTTCCCTCTAGAGCATGTTATAGCTCAGAATGTAACAACAGAAGAGGAGTAGGGAGCTCATTAAGCTTGTCTTGGAGTGTTAGGACTGCTGGCGTACCCAGACCTGATGCAAAGCCACAAGTTTGACATTAATTTAATTTACCCAGTTTTACCCTGTCAGCTGCCATTTTCTCAAGGGATTGGCTGCTGTAGACTGGTCCTAATCACATAATGTATTTGAAGAGTCATTTTTCATGGAACACGAGAAGGAATGGAGTGCTGGACACTTCAGATAACTCATGATTTACATTTTTCTTGGCTTGGTTCGTGACTAAATAGGCTCAAAATAAGAGACTTTGTAGAATCAACTGCAACAGTTCATCCACTTTTAGAAGTAAAATTTCAGGTAGGTCAACTACAGAACGACGACATTTGGAGAAATGATAGAGAGCTGGGCAGCTCTGAAAAATCAGGACCAGTAAACAATACGTAGCTGGAAAAGCTATTTCCTAGATATTCCAGTTTCTCCAAGAAGTAAGGGGACTCTGTACATGTCCCTTAAATCCATCAGCAGAGACTACTCGGTGTCTCTTTTTGTGTGTCACACACTTATCCACATAGAAATCAATGTGGATTTGTTTTGTTTTGTTTTCCAATTGCTGCTGCTTTCTTCTTTGCTTTCTTTGTGGAGAAAACAATTTACAGAAACCAGAAGTTGTGTATTTCAACTCTCCAATTTATTTAAACGTAACACAAACTTTTCAAAGAGAGACTTTTCAAAAAGAGCAAATCTAATCTCTTCAGAAGTTCTTTCCCATCAAGACGTAAATTGCAGAAGCTCCCAAATATAGTGTGTAGGATCATTGTTAAGGAGATTAGGCCAGTTTGTACAATTGGTTCTAGAATCCCCTAATTTAATAAAAACATGAAGTAAGTGTGGTCATCCTGAGGAGAAGAGTGAATATTAATGAGGTAATCATAAAATTTGATCTCCAAAAATAATATGTTTCATTTTTATTTTAACAGGGTAATTAGAAAAAATTGTTCACATTTTATTGATTTCACTCCTTGTAGTCTGTATAAGGACATAAAAATTATTAATAAAATGTCTATGTGGAATTCTAATTTAGTTATATCTTCTTACGTTCCCTACTTAAATTTTGTGTTCGTCATTATTCGTCATGTATTGCAGTGCTTTACAGCTGAGATTTCTGAGATATACACTTCCCACTGACATTAATGGGAATGGTACATCAAAATCCACTAGGTGGCTTTGAAAATTTCAGCTGTGTTTTCAGTGTTCTGTGGAAATACTACTGAATTTATCCTGACACCACCCCTCAGAGACAGGTAAGTATCCTTTAAATATATTTTATTGAAGTTGAACTGTGGAGAACGGGAACATGAGAGACATAATGGACCTAATCCTATTGACTTAATCTGGCATTGGAGGCATAATCATGAGCCAAAATATTAAGCATTTATCAGCAAAAGTAGCCTGATACTGTATTTGCCTAATAGTATTTAAAAAGCTGAGTTAGAAAGAAATCTGTGTCACTGATTTCTTTTTTTGGTGTGTGAGGGTGTGGAGTCTATTTTCATCTATTTTGAGATGAAAACCAAACTATATATTTATAATTGGCACTGTAATGCCTCGTGGGACATGTAGCTCTTGAGCTGCAGATCTTCTCTTTGGCAGAACTACATGATGTTTTATTGTTTTCAGTCTTGACCTCGAGGATCTCTCCTCACGTCCATCGCAAGATAAATCGCCTGGTTATTGTGTGTAGTCCAGGTTACTCATAGGTAAATTGCCCAGTCCTCTGTTAGTCAAACCAGCAGGTTTTAATTTCAGTCATTTGGTATTCAAATTAACGTTTGTTTACAAAAAGGAGAAACCTATCAAGAAATTTTTCATTGTGTTGAAAATAGTTTCTAAACAAAATAATGCTGATGATTTATCTAACAGACTCCACTAGCTAGGCCAGATGCAGAATTTTTCCTCCATTGCCCTTCATTTTTGTACAATTTCTTTGCACTTTATTACTGGTCTATCTCCTTTGTTAACCACTTGTGAGACCTTGTCTGAACTACTATGTCCAGTTTGGGGTCCCTATTAAAGGAGGACATTGATAAACTGGAATGAGTCCAGGAGAGGCCACCAAGATGGTCAAGGGGTGGGAAAGGAGCTGTGTGAGGGAAGACTGAGGGAAAAAGCTTTCACCAGCGTGAAGAAGAGCCAGACCTGCACAGGTGAAAGGATGACAGCCCAGGGACACGGGTTACAAAAGAAATTAATGAATTGCTATAGAATTTCCTTTAAATTATGGCGCAGAGTGTCTTCACATGGGAAATAATAACACTGCAAGGAGGCCTCAGTTAAAAGTGTTGGGAAAAAGTTTACGAAGCGTGGCCTTGTGTTTTGAGTAGAAATTACAGGCTTCAATAATATGTGATTCATGTCAGACATTAGGAAATAACGGTAACATTAAGCACAGCAGGGATAGGGTCACCCTCCCAGTATCAGAGGTATTTCAAGCCACCCTGGATGAAACCTGTTTTCTGGGTTTTTTCAATAAAGTGTAGGGCAAAACTTGGGGTCAGTGCCTTGATTTAGCTGCGCTCTTCTTGTGTGACCTTGGGTACATCAGTTAATTTGAGCCGTGTTTCAACACTGTTTCCAAAATGGAGATGATTATTAGTGTTTAGCATGAGAGGTGCAGTGAAGGTATAATCGATTAATGCTTTTAAAGTGCTGGCATATTACATTAATGATAAAGAAATGTCCTGGCCCTGCAGAATTTATAATCTAAAAAGGTCAGACAAAGAATGTGAGAGGAAACATCAATATCCTTGCCTTACAGATGAACAACAGAGCTGCAAGGAGAAGTGATTTGTCAAATGTGGCAAGACTGAGACAAACACCCCAATTTGTCGTTTATTCCTTAAAGACAAGACCGTCCTTCCTTTCTTAGCATAAGAAATCACAAATACTGTAAGTGATTTCCTTTCTTTAAGCTCTGGCACTGTTTCTTCACAGGAGTAATTTTTCCTGCCAGATTCAGCAGGAGTAGTACAACCTGCAGCCATTCTATTTGACTTTATTTTAAGATGGCATCAAGTATTTCAAAATTAACAGGACTAACCTGCTGGTGTAGCACATCCTCCCAGTTCCTGCCCAGCCACAGCCTTCTTCACGTTGACGTCTTTCTCAAAGGGTGGCTTGCTTTACGCTGTGCAGCTGCTGCTGGTAGTAATCCATGTGTTACTCGGTTTTTACGGCTTCCTGCTATTGCTTGGCATCCCTTTATGCTCTTTGACTTCAAGATCTTTGGACCAGAAATTCTGTTGGTCAGTTTGATCCAACACTCACTCATGCTCAGACTAGGTGTCCTCCAGACTGCTATGAGTGCTGCATCAGTCCTGCTCTTTGTGCATAAGTAAAGAAGGTCTCTGCAGCTTTGCTGGGTTTTGTAGACTTCACTGAAGCTTGAGGCAAACCACATTAAGTAACTTATTAATTTGAAAAAAATTAATTCACCCAAGAAAACACAAGAAAGGTCTGGAGAATGGTTCACCTTTGTACAAGAGCTGTTTTCTCTACACTGAGTGATGACGGCACACACAACCGGTGACTTGTAAGATTATCATGCTGTTGGAACAGCCTGTCAGAGGCTGATGCATGACATGGCAGGGACACTGTCTCCTAGCAACTGCCCGTAGTTGCTGTCTTTACACGTAACCCTTCCAAATTTCCAGACACACCAGGATGCCACCAGGATGTGTTTGCACAGCAGCTTCTGCTGCAGTTTAATCAATACTTCTCTTCCACTGTTCTTTGAACAACATGGGACAGGCCAGAGGGCTCGGGTAAATTGACTTTGCTAAATGGGATGGATGGATCAATCTGTGATGCCAGCATCATGGCATGAAACTTATTCTCCTCCTTTCACCTTTCCTTTTCTTTTCCCTGTGCCTTTTATAGGTGTGATTGTTTCTGCTTTACCATGTGTTGAATAACTGCTGTTTTCACTGAAGTCTGACTTAAAATATGCTTCTCTGGAAGGTTCTGAGTTCATGATATCCAAAAGGAATATTTTAAAATGATCAGCT
This sequence comes from Thinocorus orbignyianus, assembly GCA_013400375.1. Classification (NCBI taxonomy): domain Eukaryota; kingdom Metazoa; phylum Chordata; class Aves; order Ciconiiformes; family Thinocoridae; genus Thinocorus; species Thinocorus orbignyianus. The sequence continues at coordinate 398,847 of VXBW01005588.1, read as the reverse complement.
GTTTTAAATAAGGCAGAGGAAGATGCAGCAGCAATCTGAACTTTACGACTTCCACTTTGTTATAGATTGGTAGATAAATGACGCGTAATTTCTGAATCATTTAGGCATTTGTTTAAACAGCATTAGGGAAGTTAGCACAGTCCAGTTGCTGTGGTGTTGTATACCAAGTGGCATTATCCCTGTGCTTGGGCCTGAAAAGTTTGCCTGCCTGTTAGCTGTCCTATCTGGAAGCACGCACAGCATTGAGATCTCTTGATTGTACCCCAAGCCAGTGGTACGGAACAACTGGCGCTTGCCGAGTACGTGCAACTTGGAAAATTAATTCAAAATTTGAAAATTAAGACCAAACAGAGTCCTCATCCCTCAAGGTGTTTCTCCATTTCCAGGTCAAGTTGTGAATGACTGAGAGGATTGTCAATTATGCAGAGATGGGGTGCATAAACTGTCCCACCATAACCCCATAAAAGTCCCAGGATTAAAGGTCCTTCATTAATCTCTGCTGACCAGCACTGGCATCTGTATCGCAAATCTCTTCTGTAGTAGCTGCCATTAATTTATTTCTGTGAATCACTTCATTGCACCAGCCCTGCTGCTGAACGACAGTGCTTTCCTGTCGTGTAATCCATGCTCATTAAAGAAAAAAAAAAAAGTTTCACACTCCTCACAGGTGTGTAATATTGCAAATCTTTCAACATGTATTAGAGCTGAAGTTTGGGGCTTGAATGCTAATGGTACTGAAAGTTAAAATGGAGGTGATCTGACAAAGTCGCCTAAGGAGGTTTTCATAAACCTTTTGTACAATACCTCTGCTTGCTTGACAGTGAAAATTAACCTCTACTTGCACAAAAATGAAACTTCACCTAACTCATTTAGAAATAGCAGAAGAAAAGAGAAAATCAATTCATAATGAACAATATCACATTAAGAAAATCTAATTAGAAATGGCTTCTCTTTTATTGCACTGATAATGGTAAGCTTTAAGAATGACATCATTACAAAATCCAATAGCTTATAACTGAGTGACTTTTTTAAAAAGTGTTTAAACTACCAGATCAATAAATTCACACACCACGTAATTAAATTGGATGGATATTCTCAATAAACACTAATGTTAGAAATGTGGTACTCTATTTTAAAATAAAGTGTATATGATCTTGTGCTGCAGGTACTTCTAAAAGATGTCCCTGATGTTTCTAAAGAGTGAGAAGTTCTCTTTAGATACCACAGCGAGGACAAAATCCTCTCTACTTAGTGCTACTTATTATCCTTCAGCTGGATTTGGGTGGACTAGTTTTCTGGGTCTATACACCAACTGCTCCCTAGAAATGTTATTTAGATTTGCATGGATTATTTTTTTTTATTTAAATTGGGATTTGGATAAATAGTAGAAAAATTCAAATCTCTTCAATGTAACTTCCAATATTTTCATTTTCAAAAAGTCTCTTAATTTCTTCAGAAAGAAACAAGACTAAGAACACTTCTACTAACTGCTAATTGTAAAATTTTATTTAAGGTTCCCTCTGTTCTGCAATCTCCAAGTCAACTTCAGTTTTACAAAAGTTAAACACCCACTAATGAGTTTTTATTCAGCCACTGCACGATTTAATACTTGGGATAATCCTTAAAGGTTTGGATGCAGCTAAGATACAATAACATGCTGCTTACCTGTTATGGTTAGAGGAATAATTTACCAGTGGCAGAATTTTTTTATTAAATGCGCACAGATAATCTGCACTCACATGCTGTACCCACTGAGGGAGTGGTATATCTAATGTGTAATCTTTTTGTAATGAGGCTATCAGCTCTGGTTTCTAGGTAGAGTTTCACCAGGCATATCTGTGGGCAGTTTTGTTTGTACTCTCATTAAAAAATGTCTTAGTAAGATTAGCTGCTGTTTGGCAATTTGCATGGCTAGATATATTTGTTTATAACAAGAGCAAGAGATAATTAATACACATTATATGGAAAGCTGCAGCCATGAAAATAAAGAGGAACAAGATAAAATCAGTTCGGTTTTCCTTTTAACCAGTCAAGTGTTGCAGGAGTTTCAAAAAGTGAAGGAAAAGGATTCAAGGTTACACAACAAAAGAATTTCTCTAGCGTGGAGCTTGCAGATAAGAAACAACGTGTTGCACATAATACTTCTGAGATTTGAATTAAAACTGCCAGGGATATTGGCAGTGGAGATGAGCACTGTAATGCACTGTTCTGCAAAAAGAGTTCATCACTGGTAACAGAATTTGAATTATTCTTTACTAGATTTCCTGCATACATCAAAAATAAGTAATTGCCAATTATCTTGCTCAAAAGAGCTGGTGGGATACAATCATTTCACTTATGCGTTAGTGCAGAGCTGCAGAGTGCTGAGAAAAAAGCTCTGCAGAGGGAAAGCTTCAAGAAATAGTTGCGAGACACCTTCAAGAAATAGTCTAGAAAACTTCAACTAAAGCAAACGCTAATTTTAACTTCGTCCTAACATACAAGTGTTCGATAGTACGTAATAATCAGCAGCAAAGCATGGACTAAAGCAGTAGGCTAATTCCAATGATACGCTTGCTCACTGAGGCAGTACAATTAATGTTATTGTCCAGGAAAGAAATATCTACAGGGTCTATGGCTTGATCAGAGTAATTGTGGAAGGCCAAGGATAAACCTGGGTCTATTAAGCTCACCATGCTATCCACTGGAGGCTGCTTTCTCTGGATAATCAGAAGAGAAATAACAACAAAATAAAGTTATTTATAAAAGAGGCGACATTTTTTTCTTTCTTTGTGCAAAGTTTATTGACTCCTTAGAGGAAATAGAATATTTAATAGTTAGAACAGAGTTCAGAGCTAGAGCTCCAAATTTCTGTTCCAGGTTCTGCTACTACTTCATTTTAGGCAGGTCACTCCCAAGTGGCAAAAATGGAAATAATTATATGGAGTTTATAGCAGGCCTATGAGACATACTTCTTGTTTTAGATTGCTTTGGGCTCTTTGCAAGAAAGATGACAAAGAAATGTCAAGTGTTGAAGTACTGCAATCTTTTCAAATCTGAAAAGCCATGCCTAGAAACTGTGNAAAAAAAAAAAAAGAACAAAAAAAATTATGTAACCGTCTCGTAACTGTATAGGTTTGCCTATAAATATCCTCATCTTATACAATGCTTGGTATGACTAAACTCCCTCTGGCACAAGTAGAACTGAGATTGGCTTCAAATGGGAAGCAGTTCTAGGATTTGCAGATTTTTGAGTTTCTGTATGTATTTATGTGATAAACTCATTGGATTAAGAGGAGATTTTGTAAACAGATTTCTGTGAGTCAGGCTTGATTGCAGTTTAGAAGTGCTGGGAGTTCTCTAAAATGCATTTCCCTGATCTTCAGTGCCTACACATGAATACTTGAGACCTGAGGATTGCAAATGGGGCCTGTGATAATTGTGTAGAAGACAAACAGAGAATTCCCCAGGACCAAAGCAAACAACCAGATAATTTCCTGCATTAGCAAAGAGGGTGCTCTCAGTTGTATTAAATATCATCTAAATGTCCCCAACCTGGTGTGGGGGTGATGGAATTAAGTTCTACATAATTAAATACTCTAACTAGCACACCTGTGCAGAGGACCTGGTAGATCTGCCTCAGGTGATTCTCTTTAACATCTCAGGGTCCTGGAGTCGCTCTTTTCCTCCTTGAGTATGGAAGGAAAACCGTCAGGAGATTATGTTGGTGCCTTCAGACTCACAGGATATTGTAGTGGGACCTCATCAAAATCCGTCAGGTTCCTGTAGCCTCTGCGGTCTGCTCAGCACAGGGTGTTTTGGGGACTGGAGTTGGAGACATAGTAACACTGAGAGGTGCTTATACAGGTCACGCATTTTGGAGTCCCAGGTGAGCATTTAATGTCTGTAGTTGTCTTGGTCTAGTGTTGGGTTGCTGAAACAATAGACTGAAATTGTTAGGAGCAACCACAGCAAGTGGTGAACTTTACCTCTGAAGTTAAGTGAACCTTGCATTGCCATTTAAATTCATCTGTGAGTTTTGGCCTGACCCTTTCAAACTGTTTACCTGACCCAGCAGATCTAGCAGTCAGAATTCAAGGGAGTGCAAGGATCGCTTGCTCAGAAATTTAGGAGAGAAGCTGTGAAAGGCAGTTGTCTCTAAAAAATCTTATTAGCTTTTTTGTCTGTCTGAATCCTAAATTCAGACAGACAAAAGAGAGACTGGTAAATTTTGATGTCTGTGAAACTCTAGCAAGATCTGAGTTTCTTGCTGTGATTGGGGTTTTACAGTATAACACATGAATCAAGGGCTGCAGGCTGATCTGGTGCCCAAACCTGTTATGTGGTTTTGTCTGCTAGATCTATGTCAGCTAAAATAGCCTTTTCATGTACAGTGAGGTGACTGCAACATCTCTTCTTGTGACGGGATTGTTTCCAACTTAAGTGAATAGGGTCAGAAAAATGTGGGGTTTTTTAATTGTTTTACTTTTTACTTGCAGTAAAAAAAAAAAAAAATACTATGGATATAGCCTGTAAATCAGCTATCCTGGAAGCTTGATAACTCAACTCATGATTTAGGTTGACCTCTGCATTCCCTTCCAAGTGAGGCCGTGGCCTCAGCATTCAGCTGTGGGGTGAAAATCCAGCTGTGTTCACAGCACTGCCTTCCACGAGGAAACAGATGCTGCATTTTAATGTCTGACAGGAGAGAAAATTAGGTTAGAAGGTACTGGTGTCCTCCCCCTGGAACTTCACCCCTGGCTGAGCAGATAATAGCTCTCTAGAAAAGCACTCAAGCAGTTTGGTATTTTCAGTTCTCCCTCCAACACTTGCTTGCTGCTCTTCCTGGAGGAGGTGAGGAGGATAAACCTCTGCAATTAGCAGCTGATCCTGCATTGAAGAGCTTAGGAAGGTTTGCCTCGCATTTCGGGTATGGGCTGCCTTTGAAATAACTGGTCTGTAATCCTCACTTGGTGTCCCTCAATATTGCAGAGCAGCTGACCTGTGAATCTGGCCTGTAATTTCTATACAGGTCTGATACATGTTTGCAGTGGGGGGAAAAAGCCCTCAAGAACAGTGCCTTTCGAAATAATGTCAGTCTGCATGGGATTTCACTTTTGGAATATAAATACTGTAAAAAAAAAAAATAAATTTATATGTGTGGTATATATTGACTTAGCAGCTCCATGCTCTCTTTATAGACACGGAAGAGAAAATGGCACTTTAAGGGTGTGATTTCTGACCCGCATGCCACCATATATTGGCAGGTAGCTGTTGACGAGAGAGCCAGAGCCATTGATGATATGGAGAGCTCAGGTGTTGGATATCTTCCTTCAGTCAGATGAGTCCTGTGCCCAGCAGCTGGAGCAGCTCTGGTTTTAGGACTCCTTGTTGTCATCCAGCAGCATGTGCCAAGAATAAACGCACATCTAATATTGTATTTTCTTTCCTAAAGTGTCATAGAAGTCTTTCCCTCCATCTCTGGTTTATTACCCAAATATCACCCTGAGGACAGCATGTTTGGAAGGTCTTTTTAGAAATCCACTGTTATTTTCCAGCTTTTTTGTTACTGCTGTTCCGAGAGAGTAATATACTTAGTGGCTTGACCCCAGCTTCCCCTGCTCATCTTATTTGGCTCAATTGCTCTGGCAAATACTACAGTGGTTTGTGGATTTGGCCACGTCTGCTCATTCTTTATAACAAACACTGAATTGCCTTTTCCTGTTCTTATCTCTCTCACTCGGTGTCCCCTCTGCCCTTTCCTGTTAGTGAGGCAAGAGGCAGTGGTGGGTAGCTCCTAGCCCCTCAGCCTCTAGCATCCTTTGGCCACCCCCTACCACTTTGAAGCTGTGGTTCAAATGGTTTAATATGAAAATATATGTTTACCTTAGTCGCTCATCTCTGTTTCTTCCACACTTTTGGAGTGAAACCAGCCTGAGTGATTTATTGCATTTTAATTTATTGAGCTGTTTCACCTCTTTTCTCAGTATGTCTGCCTTTGCAAGCGCCTCAGCTTCATTACCTGTAAAGTGTCACCTTGGGGTGGATACTTCCCCTTCACCTTCTGAAGTGAAAAGAAAAATGAAAAAGAAAAATGACAAGAATTCCATTTAGTTTCTTTGCTCTTGGACTGAATCCTTTACCTTCTTGTTTTCTGTGGTCGCTGCTTTTACACCACAGTGGTTCTGCTAACAAACTGTCCTGCGGGATTCCTGCTGCTGGAAAACCAGGAGCTGGGTTATTCCTCACCTTTGTAGTCTTGGATAATTATCTTCACCTCTCTACCGACAGCTCTGGAGTAGGAATTTTGCCATAGACCCAGAAAGCAAAAGTGTACATGTGTGAGTGACTTTGTTACTAGCCTCTCTCTGCCTGAATGTTTTTCTGGCCTGATCTCACACATCCTATCAGTTAATTGTATTTGGGGAAAGCAGACAAGCTCTCTGGTAGCTTTGCTTGTTTGATTTTTGAGGCCTTTTATGGATTCTTACAAGTTGGGCATTGTTGAACTGCATACAGATTTTGTATTATTTTTCCACACACCCCCAGGGGTGGTGAGGGGAGTATTTTAAAGAATTTACTGTGAGTTTCTTTGTTATTTAGAAACTCCCTAAAAGGGAATAACAAAAAGTGTCTTAGATCAGTATGGTAGTAGGTAAGGAACGACTTGCTGGAGTTCCTGAAGTGTTGTCAAGTCAGTAAATGAGTGCAGACACTGTGTGTGTGAAGAACCAGACCATCCCCTGAAGTCTGTGGCTCTAAACTGCTTGAAGAGGAAGGTAATTACTGCAGGTATTTCATTGTCCTGGGCAGCGGGAGAAGGAAATATTCCTGGTATTCCCCACCCCTCTACTCCGGGACTGATTTTTGGGTGGTTTACCTACACACAGGAGAGGATTATATCAAGAGCACTATTTCTGCTGCTTCCACCAGACTCTAACTTCAAGATTAATCTGTATAAAATGTAGCTGCTTTGACAAGTTGACTCAGTCACCTCTAATTACAGAGACAGTAGTTGTATAATACTGGAATTTATTTAATTTCCTCATTTTCTTCTACTGAATTTATTTATTCTCATTCTGTGTTCTATTTTTGGCATTAAAAAAAAAAAATCTCAGCTCACTCTTTCTTCTGTTTTCCAAGTCAGCAAAAATGGAAATGTATAGAGATGGAACAGTTTCTGGTTTAAATTGGACAGCTAATTCATTTCAAGATTTAGACATCAGGATTGACTACATTGTATATAGCAGCAGCAGGGTTAACTTTTGTTAATTGTTTTGTTAACTGTTATTTGATCCCTATAAATGTGTAGTTCTGCTCCTTGTAGGAATAATCGTCTCCCATGATTATTTCAAAGCACCTTTTAGCTTTCTTTCCCCATCTTGCCAGATCTCTTCTACCAGTTGCTCAGATATAATGTATTTTCATTAGCAACAGTGTGCGTCACTATTTTATTTTATTTTATTTTATTTTATTTTATTTTATTTTATTTTATTTTATTTTATTTTATTTTATTTTATTTTATTTTATTTTATTTTATTTTATTTTATTTTATTTTATTTTATTTGTCTAGTGTGTAAATCAAGACTTCTTAATAAGCTCCATCCTCAAACAGTTCCCTGGCACCTGTTTAAGTTAATGGCTAACCACAATTCCTCCACCCTGCCATGTCCTTAGCACAGGGAAACAATGCAATTATGGTTTGTTGGGTTATTACAATTTAGCTACATCTGTTTTAAATTGCTGTAAAACACAACAGTTGGCAAATTACCCTGCCACTGAAGAAACTGGAATACAGCGCTACACTGTTCAGTTCCAGAACAGGTTTGCAGCCTGGGTCAAGTGTGAGCTAAAAGATGTGTTAAAACACTCAGACTTTGTCCTTTGCATTAGACTCAATTAGTTTGTATTGACCAGCACCTCTTTGGATCCTGGGCTTTCTAGAGAAGTTTGCCATTCTTCTGTCTTCTACCCTGTTTTTTTAACAGAACTTCTGCTTCTGAAATTACCTATTCAGCAGCTCCAGTTTGGTCTTCTGATGCGTTCTTTTTATATCCCATATAATGACTACATGCTTTATACTGAACTTTATACTTCATTATTGTAGGATTTCATTATTTCTTGTATTCTGCTGTATTAAAAGTGCCCTTTAGATTATATTATCCTAAAAAATCTGCATTCATTAGGACTAAACACCTCTCCTTTATTAGTCCAGAGGCTACAATTCCTGTCTTACATGAAAAGACAAGCAGCTATTGTCAGTGTTCTCGATCCAGTTTCCAAGCCTTAGAAACATCTCTGTCTAGTTATTCCTGTGCAGAAACCAAAAAAAATCAACATCAGCAGCCACGCCTATACTTCTGTGTCATTACCTAAGTTTGTCCAGTGCTACTGAAAGAATAGAGAAACCCTTTCTAAAGAATCTGGCGTGTCATTGAGTGGACTCAAGTCGGCCAGGATCTTCCAGTAGCTGGTGTGTGTCCTGCAGATAGTAAATTAAACTAGTGGGCTTACAAGTGTGTTCTTGGTTGTAGAAATTTCATCAAGTTGTGTTGGCTTTGTCCTCCAAAAGCTACCTATTGGTAAGGATGCTCACCTTCCTCCCACCCAGGGGGACCTGACATGAGAAGCATTCTTCCATTGTGTAATGCCACAGAAATTCAAGATCAAGACTGTGACCTTGTCTAAATGCAGAAGTTGTTCCGTTTTACCATTGGGAGTATAGCTAATGCAGCGGTCCTAGTGTGGAGGCAATGTGGAGCACAGGGCTAGTGTAACCCCACCACTAAGAAACCTCTCTGGTCAGCATAATCCCATGAGGGCTCTTCCCTACAGCATCAGCAACAGAAATCGGGCAGTGTAGATAGGGATGCAAAGCAAGGGCTGTTGAATCTGGGAACCAGAAGCAGGCAGGAAGAAATACTTTTATTTGCTAATGCAAACATTCAAAGTTCTGTGTTGAGTTTGCCCTTCTTTACTTCCAAGATTTGCCACTTAAAACTGTTTATCTTTTGCAATAATCTTCTCAATTGGAAGATTTTTTATTTTCTCCTGATGGAAGTATCTTACTTTTCCAGCTAATTCTCATTAAGGGGGCGGGGGAGAAGAAAAGAAAGAAAACATTTTTTTCTGAATCACCTAGATGCCCAGAATTCATTGGAATTGAAAAGAATGCAATGAACAGAACTTACTTGAGAAAAGTTACCATTTTATAAGAGTATGAGCAAGAAAACATCAAGTCTAGGTTTACACAGAAAATCTTCTGCAAAGCTGTGATTAATACAAAAATTTCCTGATTAGACATCCAGTTCCTCCCGTACTCCTAAGTACCAATATCTAAATGAGTAGATAAATAAATAACTAGAGCAAAGCCAATTGTTGCAACTCTGAGAAATTCACAGCAGAGAATTAAACACTAGGGATGATGACAAGGGAAGATAATTAAAACAAATTGGAAATCTTAATAGGTAGAAATGAAAATGGGGAACTTTCTATCAATGAGTAATCTCAATTGCCAAAGCACTTGCAGATGGTTTTCAGTCTACAGGATTTCAGCTGGGAGGATCTTGAGCAGTACAATGAGCTCTGTGAGTGCTGACCCATAGTAAGTACCTAAACTAATCATGATTTAAAATATCAAGGGAACCGGGGAAACAACTGACTCTTACTGCAGCTTTTCTCAGGTGCATTTTGCAAAAGGTTCCCAGCAGATAGAATGGAGCAGCTCACAAAGACATCAGTTATTTACCCAACCTCATCTGTTCTGGTACAGACTTGTATTATAAATGAGAGAGCCCTGGTGAAATTAATGCAAAATATAGTTGGGAACAAAATAAAAACTATTTTCTGACAGCCTTTAGGCTTCTGCAAGCATCCCTTGCTTCCCTGTTCCAAAAAGGATATAATAGTCCTTCTTAGTGTTTTATTTGAAAGAGGAATGCATAAGCATTTTCTACTTTTTGTTAACATTTTTTTAGCAACCTAAAATGCAAATTGGATGAGGACGACATATAATGTCCTCGCTTATTTTTTTTTTTTTCATTATTTTTCCTGCAGAAAAGATACGTTCAGTATTTTAATAGCACCATCTGTCACAGTAGCAAGTGCCAAGCTGCAATATTGATCTTGTCACTTTGGGGAATGGGATGATATTTAGGATTATAAATAACATTTTTCTTTGCTCTGTTCTTGTGTTTAGTTCTTATATAGAAACCAAACTCAAGAAACTGCTCTTATCACCTACTAAGACAAGTGCTTTCTTAACAATCCGCAGCAGAGGTGTCATTAGGACCTGAAGCAGTGTTTGTCTTATTAGCTGTCACACCTTAGTAATGTGAATAACCTAATTGGTCTGTGCAATTTATACAGTGACAACTATAGTCACAACTAAGCAAAGATGATGGCTTCTACTGACCATAAGTCATTACCGGGCACTAGTTTTCTCTCTTTAAATGAGAGGTGATTATGCTGATGAGATTATTATTATTTTTTTTCAAATGAGAAAAGCACTCAGGCTGAGGTTACAAAGAAAGCAAGTATTGCGTTTCTTGCTATTTTATATATTGAACAGCAGTCTCAGGGTGTTTACAAGCTCTGTCATATTTGTATCACCCGGATTTTGTTTTAAATTGCCATGTAGTCTGTCTTGGAGAAGAGGAGATTCTGTATGTAGCTCATTTTTTTGCCTCCAAGCAGACTTTGTGGAGAGGACAGAATGGTAGGGTCAGGCTGAGGTTATCATGAACCTGGTAAGGTTTCAGCACGTTGAGCTGCTTGATTCAGAAACTTTTCCTGGCAGGTTGGGAGTGAGGAGAAGGCAGTTCTTCTGCTAATGAAAACACCCACACATTTTTACTTCTCCATTTGCGTTTCTGGATGTAGGTGTAAAACTGATGCTCGTAGATGGTTGGAGACAAAGATGCTGAACAGGTGTAAGGGGCAATGAAATTTTCTGAGTGATAATGATAATTTCCAAGATTTACAGGGTTGAATACTTCTGTCTGTAGCACTCTGCTGGACATGATGATCATTTTATTAATATGCCAGCATTTTTTCCTACTCCACAAACTTTTATTCTTTTAGATGAGATATTACATCAGTTTTATGCCTGCTTTAGTAAGATTTCACCTGAGATTTGTAGTGTTAAAGTGTTAGAATACAAATAATTTACTACTGCTGCTTCTGTTAGCTGTTCTGCTGCTGTTCTCCTCTGCATGCAGTTTCACTCACAACTTCAAGCCACTACATGGTGTTCACAAATACTGCATTTTATAGATTTTTCAGCAATTGTCATTAAGCAGCTCTCTTGGGGAAAAAAAGAACCCCCAAACCTAAAACATTTACACAAAACATCAAAGCTTGTACAAAACCAATCCATTATAATCCCATTCTTCATTTCTGACAGGCTGTGCAAATTGATTTAATGTAAGATATTGCCCGACTGTATTCAAGGTTGAGGTTGGTTCTTTTAGATGTTTAAGTTCCTTTAGTTTAAAGAGACTTACAAAGTACAGTATTTTTACTGTGGGGAAAAATAAAATCTAGTAAATAGTTTACTCAAGGCTAGATGATGGGATCTGGCTTGGTAGCTTGTTTTTGCTGCCTGATTGCTCAGGCACTTGCTCAGCTGTGTCTGAGTATCAGCATTTCATTAAAGTAATATCTGGTGTAGAGGACAGCCAAGTTTGTAGCCATGGATGCAGTAGAAATGTATACAGAGGGCACATTGAGACTGTGTGTGTGTATGTATATATCACAATATACACAGAGCTCACACAGTTTAGGGAGGCTGTTGTATAGATTTACAAGCAGTCAGTAGTGGAAATCAACCATCAACCAACCACTACAGAAAATGTCACACTTTCTAGCATAGGATAAGGGCAGCTGCCAGAGTCTCCACAGTGGCTCTAGCATTTCCTTGGAATACCAAATGTGAGTCCTGGGTAGCTTTTAAATACGTGAGGCTCTGGCAGAGGCTGATCTGCAGCTTTTGGGAAGTCTGGTCAAGTGGTATCAAACCTGTGATTTGTGAGAGCTTGTCCTACTCCCCATGGACCTTGGCATCATGGTGGACAGGCAGCACCATGGTTTGACAGAGTCCAGATGCATTTTGGGGAATTTTCTTTAAGCAAAAAAGAATATCTGCCTTACCTTCTCCCTTCTCTCTGGTAAAACCGGCACAGAGTAATTGAGGCAGTGGATGCATATGTCTGCAATTGTTCAGTGGTAGTGTTTTCCTACATGTGGGTAGCTGCTTACAGGTGCCAATTGCTAATCCAACCTCATTTACTGGTGCCCCACTAGCTCTTGGACACGGTGATGCCTGGCTGCAGGTGGGAAAGGAGACAGCAAGAGACATTGCTCGGTTTGAGACTTGACACAGTCGACTTTTGTATTTATACTCCTCTCCTCTGTCTTGGTGGTGGAGGGGAGCTATATGGTGATTATTAGCCAGCAGGGTGGTGAAGGGTATATATTTTCACAGTAAAGTCAACTCCCCTGGTGCCTTATGCATCTGTCTGCCTTCCCAGGTACAGAAAGTGGAGCTGTCTGGGTAGGCAGGAGCTGAGCTGTTGGGGACAAAAGTAAACTGGCAATAGTCCCTTTTCCTGAGAGATGTGGGGTGACCTGTCTGGCCTGGGGACAGTTTGGGGGTGAGGTTTTGCAGAGAGCCAGGGCAGGAGGAGGTGGGCTGAGAGCATATTTTGTAGGTAAATGAGAAGAGGAAATTGGGAGGGAGGGATTATATTAATCTCCTGTGATCAAAGAAAAGATTTTGTGTGCTTGTTTCACCTAGAGGTGCATCTCCTCTCTGGGCTGGATTACACAACTTGCTGTCGAGCAGAGGTTTTCTAAAGCAAGCATGGATGTTTCTTCTCTTCTGACGATCAAACAAGAGATGTGTAAAGTTACCTAAAGTGTCTGACTTAAAACTAAATTTGCCCCCACCAAATGCCAGTGCTGACAATTCTTTCTAAATATGAGAAGTTTTGAACAGCTGTATGCAGTCTGGACAGACAAGGCAGTTCCTGAGAAAAAAGGAGCAATTGATATCCCTGGTGGTGGCCAGTACAGCAGGGAGCACAAACCAGAGCAGAAGCATCACTCTAAGGAAAGCGAAGAGACACAAGTACTTTAAGTGCAAATTAAGCAGCAGATTTAATCTGAGGTTACAGGCATGCTTATGAAAGAAAACACATCAAACAAATTAAACTATTTGTATCTGTAAATAGACTGTAAGAGTTCACAAATGCAAGAGGACATAAAAAGTCGCTTTTTTGGAGATGGGGATAAAGTCTAGGATGGTAGATAATCCTTCCTTGGGCTGGGAAGTGGGTAGGAAGGTTTTCTGGGGATTATTACACAGCAAAGGAGAGGTGAGTGGAGAATGATGCATGGCCTTCTTTGTTAAGGAAACTAAAAAAGAGGGAACGTTTGTTTGTCTCTAAGAATTAGCAGAAATAAAGACTAGGGGCAAATACGTGATCTCTGGTAATAAATTGTGCTAATGTGCTAAAGACACCTCTTCGTAGAGAGACCAAGAGGATGGTTAGAAGTCCAAAAAAAAAAAAAGGTGGTAACCTAACTGCAGAAGGACTTGAGGAATGTCCTGCTTCAGCAAAGGGCAGACTGAATCATGTAACAGACAGCAGTGCTGCCAGCAACTTCCCTGTGGGCCACAGAGATCTGCCTTTCCAAAAGTGATTTACGGGCTGTTAGGTGTCTCCCTTCCCTGTTACGGATGCCTGAGTGGAGCATCCAGAGCCAAGGTGCTCTCTGATGCTCAGCAGGATGATTTTTGCCTCGTCCTCAGCGCCCTTAGGTAAAGTGGTTCCAGCTCTTGGCCTTGTTACAGTGCTCACTGATTTTATTTTTTATTTTTTTTCCCTGTCCTTGAAATGCCTGTTTGGCAGTGGACCAAGCATCCACTGCATCAGTCCTGAGATCAGAGGGGAGTTGCAACCTGAGAGCAGCAGTGGGGTGTGTTTTGGGTCTAAACTGTGAGGATTGGGGATGCAGGGCTTCTTTCTGTCTCTGGCAGCTGCTGTCTGTAAGGGAACTTTGGGTAGGCGACTCATGCAATCAAAGCATCGGAGAATATAGGAATGGACAGGATCTCTAAAGGTCATCTAGTTCACCCTTTTGTCCGAAGGCAAGTTTAATTATACCCACTCCATTCCTGAGCAATATTACATCACCTCAGCCTTTGCCTCTCTAAATTAAACCATCTGAATTCTTTCAAGTTTTTCCTCGGATATGATGTATTTTAGGAAATCTGTGAGCCTTTCCTGGACTCTCTCCAATCAGTTTGTGTCCTTCAAGAGCCCAGAGCTGGGTATGCCTAGTGGCCTATACACTACCTCTCCTACTCCTGAGAAAATTCAGGATCACTAGTTTTGTTTCATGCTGTTCATGGCTCTGCAGAAGTATTTAGCTTTTCTTACTGATTTGGAGAGAGCATCTGCAGAGATGAGTTTAACGTCTTAAAGGACTCTTGGGTTTGTTGTATGGGCCCCTTTTACTAACTTCTGTCAGGATAAAATAATGGGCCAAGTCTAAATTTGAAAACTTGTTGAAATTGCCTCAATGTAAACAACTTTGAATGGACTGAAAATTAGTACAAAATTTTTGATAAATGAATAAGACTCTCTTTACAAGGAAATGCTTATTGCAGCTGTCTATGTTAGGTCAGGTCTCATTTAGCATCTTCATTTAATGATCCTGAAGAGGGAGTAAACAGCCTGTTAGTGATTTTGTGTGTGATGCTATATAGGAAGGAACTGTGAGTAATAAGCAGAAAGGAGAAAGACTACAAAGGGACGTAGAGATGATAAACACTCACAGATAATGCAGTTAATTTCATCCTTGCATAACACAAGTTAATGTGTTTGGGTGGAGGAAGGGAATATGCTTTAAAAAGCCTGACTTAGTTGAAAGCCTTTTATGAAAAAAGTAGACTTATGTTTGCCATGTGATATTGCTCCCAAAGAGCTGAATGTCTGGACTCCTTGAGGAACAAGTCACGGCCGTGTGGGAATGTCTCCTTCCTGTTGCACTGTAACTGGTCCGTGTGATTTACTACTAAGGAGATATTTACATATACACAAAAAAAGTAAAAAGTGAATACGGAAGGGGAACCACGTGGTGAGACTTGGTTTTAAAAGCTAGGATTGGCTGATTGACCCAAGAAACAAAGCAACTTACACATATAGATTTCAGCAGAGAAAACAGAGATAACATTATGGTGGAATGGTAGAAGTATGAGAAAATGCAGTTAAGAATGGGGAAACCAGCACCAGCAATAAGGCATTTGATCTGATCTCGTGATGGTTACTGTAGCTTAGTGCTTAGAAAGGTCTGTGTAGTAGATAGGGAGGGGAAAGCAGTAGGGAAATGCTGGATTGGTGGGAAAGATGGCATAGAGGATAAAAAGTGTCATCCTCATTCTTATTTTAATTTATTTTAACTCCTCCTCACGTTGTTCTGACAAGAGCAGCACTAGAGGAAGCTTAACATAAATGAGAGTCTGGCCCTGAGAGCCCCTGCTGAGAGCAAGTTCCCTCCAGCATTTCAGCTCTTCAGTTCCTTCTGCATACAGAGACGAACACAAGGATCAGACATATCAGAAACTCAAAGATTCTGATGTAAAGACTCACGGGTTCTTATTTCAAATGATTTCCTCTCTTCCTCTTGTGAGTGTCCCAATTTGCTGGAGGTTTGAATAAAGGAAATTACCTAGCTGAACTACAACACATACAAAACCAATTCCCAATTTAATGTGTGTGTGCATGTATATAAAGAGAGTGAGGAAATGTTTAATTATGGCATTCAATTTAAAAAAGAAAAATTAAGTCCTTTGTTCAGTGCAGTTGTGTCAGTCTTGTCACATCATTCTCATGAGAAAAACTTTAAAAAATTACAGATCTGCATAAAGAAAAGAAAAAGGCATCTAAAATTTAAGATATTTAGGTGGTAACTGAAATATGGATAAACAGCCACAATGTCCTTAAATAGCAGAGAAACAATGCAGAAGTCAGTGAGGGTGTTAAGAGACATGAGTAGGGAGTGACAGATGAGGTTGTCATTGCAAAAGGCCTCCATGAATTCTTTGCCTTGGGTGTTAAGAGAAAAAGCTGAAGGTCACTTCAGAGACTAGAATAAATATTCCTGGGGGCAATACAAAATGCTAAAAGGTTTTATGATTATGCCAGAGCAGATAGTTAGGCAATTAGAGCTGTTAAAAGTTGACAAGGCACTGGGTCCAGGTGAGTTACATCCCAGAAGTGAGATGGAAGCAGCAAGTGGAATTGAAAGCTTTGGCAGAGAATTTTTGATCCATCTCCAAGGCTGGGGTGGTTTAAGAGGATTGTGCAGAAGGGCTAATGCAGTTGCTGTATGTAAGCAATGCACATGAAAAAAACTAATGTCAATGCAATTCTTTGGTGAGAATATAACTGATAAGGGAGAAATACATTTCACTTCTGCCAGCACATGACAGAGGATTGTTTGCTTGGACTCTGAGAAAGGGATTTCTTGGCTTATAAATTTACTTGAGTTTCTGAAACACATTATTGCACCAGAAGACAAATGTCAAGCAAAGTCTATAAATTATCTGGCTTTCCTGAAAGCATAGCATGCAAAATATTGATCTACTTAATAAATACACATTATCTGCTGAAAATGATTCAAAATTAGCTTGGGAAGAAGAACAAATAGTGTTAGTAATATTGCAGAGGGATACAGAGAGCTGGAGAACAAATGTGTGTTGTATGCCATGTATATTAGATGGGCTTTTACAGATCCATACACAACATTTGCATTGTTTTGAGCATTAGACTTACAATATTGTGGATGAAAAAGGGGGAAATCTTGTCCTTCTTTGTGCCGCGGTTCGGATTCAGAAAGAGGCAGAACCATGACAGGCCATTCCAGGCTGTGCATGATAACCTTTAATCTGTGTAAAAAATCTTCTGTCCAGCGTTAGCAGAGACTCTCCTTGAGGCCCAATTCCATATTCGAAGGAGCTCAGCTCTGTCTGGGGCGATGATTAGCCTCATAAGTATTAATGATGGCAAACTAGATTGTTTCAAGCACTGCTGAATATGATGTCAGAAAATATTTAACAGAGGATGAAGAATGGAGAATGATAGTTCCCGTGTTTTTCTCTGCACTGGGCTCCTTCCCCAAGGAGGATTCCCATACTTGTTTGGAGATGGAAGCCACCAGAGGCAATGGCAATGGGCTGCTGCCTATCCTCATCCTGTGTGGGATGTTCTGCTTGTCTCCTCACGCTTCAAAGTGATAGAAGTTGGTGTTACATTAAACCTGAGGCAGGAGATGTGGTAGTAGAGGGGCAATCATTTTTCTCCCTTCCTCACCCCCTCCCCCCCCCCGCCCCGGTTTTAGTCACTTGCATTTCTTTCTTAGGGCTTTTTGTCATCTTATGCAGACAGAAACAGCTATAACGGCTTTCTTGCAAGTGGGATTTTTGTTCAAAGCAAATGGAAATGCAATCAGAGCATGATACTATAGGACCTGTCCCACAGTGTAAAGGGAATACACTTTCCATGCATGCTTTCACTGCACTTCTCTCTGTTGCACTCTACCAGACCAGAACAGCCCCCTCACTGACCCAGCAGGAATGCAAATAGGAACTATAAATACTCGACACCTTCAGGGATCTGGCATTGTGGTAATCTCCTCCTCCAGCATAATCTTCATAGCTGAATCACTGCTAATGTGTTCACTATTCATCTGCTTTAGCATTTAAATAGTAATTATTAGTGGCATATTCTTTTGGGTGATCAGCCCAAAGCTGCAGTGGGATAGTGTGACCTTGAGTTTTTCTACAGACAATGGAAATTAGTTGATAATGGACAACAGTAATTGCTTGGATGACAGTGCACCTCTGGAGCTGCATTACCACAATACCATCACTGAGGCCATGAGCTTAGCAGGATTCAGGAAAAAAAAAAAAGAATTAATAAAATGCAAACAAGATGTTAAAATGCATAAAAAATGGGATGGAGGATAATACAGAGGGTAATTATAATGTAATTATATAAATATAATTATATAAGTAAACACTGTGGCTTCACTGGAACACTGCATGTATGGCTGGGCTCAGAGATGGCTGATGAGGGTGTTTCGAGGCTTGAGCAAATCTAACACTTGGGGAAATTGTTAAATATTGGTTTTACTTAGTTTTGGAAAGGAGACCCCAAAGAGGACATCAGACCTGCGACACAGGGCTCTTCAGGTGTCAACCTGCAGACCCAGCCTAGCCCGTGAAGTGCAAGTGTGCTGCTGGGAATTGGCATCTGCAATTTTACTCCGTACATAAGAAGGATGGAAATTAATGAATGAGGAGATAAGGACACTGTTGGGAGGGGAGTTATGTCCTACTGCTGTCTGCCCATAGGGTGGTGAGAAAACCTGGTGCATGAAGGGTGGTTGCAGCAAAGAGATGTAGTAAATGGACCTGTGGCAAGGTTCAGGGATGAAAAGGTGCTGAGAGAGGCAGTTGGGTGAGTGTCTGAGAGGTGCTGAGGTCTGAAGGAGTTGGGCACAAGTGAATGGTGCCCTGTAGGAGGAGGTAGTAGGTTGTTGAACAAATCAAACTAGCTGGTCATTCAGCAGTCAAGCAATAAAAGGTGTACTTCTGAATGGGGATGTGCAAAATAACCTTAGGGCAGGAGAAGAAAGGAATGTGTGTGGGTTGTAGGACCAAGGCACCTAGAAGTTTAAAGCCCTTTTCTCTCACAGAAGAGGATGAAAGAAGGGGGTGGGATCAAACAGATTATCTGGAAATCTTTTCCCCTTCTCGTGCGGGCTTAAGTCAAATTTTAAGTACTGGGGATGAAGATTGAAGCTAAGCTGGAAGCACAGCATTCTTCCTGATTTTTATGATTTCTGAAATTAATTATGCTTTCTACACAATTAATTCACTCACCGGTACTTTCTAGTCAGGTCTTCTCTGTACTTCTGTGTTTACATGAACAAAAAGCATTTGCATTTATAAGCATAAATATGAAAAATCTATTAAAAGATGAAAAATCTATAAAAAGAGCTTTTGGAATGAATATTAATATCTCTTAATAGTGGAAAAATTATGAAGGTTTGAGAGTCTTTTTGCACTTTAATCTGACCGATTCTGGCTGCTGTCCTATAAGGTGCGCTAAACTGATCATTGGTTTCATCCAGTGTGAAGTGTTTTGTGGTTTTTATCTTGCCTTCTAATTCAAAGATATCCTCCATTCAGAAATAGCTTCACCTATAAGGTGGTTGCTTGTGCTTACAGATTCCGATTTTTATTACAGTTTTTGACAGATTGATGCACTCGTTCAGTTTAGTATTGCTGTCTGACAGATAACAGTAGCAAAACTAACTGTAAATACAAAAGAGCATTTAAATTTTACATATTGAAAACTAGCTTAAATTAATTTTTTGGCCTGGCAGCTGCCTTCAAGCTGAGGAGAAAATGTATAATTTCATTACCCTGTGTTAAACTGTTATTTTTTCCTTTGTGGTTTCTCCAGTGAAAGCAGCATGACCAAAAATCTTGTTCACTTTTGATTGTGGGGTGGGTTTTGTGTTTTTGTGTTTTGTTGCATTCTACGGTTTTATTGCTGGGACAATATTGTTTCTGTTATGGTGTGTGAGCAGTACTTTGTTCTTAAACAGATCTGATGCATGAAATGATGATGTTCCTGTGTTTTCTCAGTCTCTGAAGTTATTAGAGCTAAGCATTGTCAAGTTTTCTAAGCATTTGGGTGGATGAGCCGCTGTACTGCCAGACATGAAAGTTCAAGAAGTAATAATACATATTACAAAGAAAGAGAGTATTGACATTTAAAATAAAGAAAAAGAATATTGGTGGTTTTGAATAGGAATGTATTTTGAGGCCTCTTTATCTCTCTACTGGGTTTTGCACTTTGTGTAAGTGAAGTCAAGCTTTTCCTTTTCTTCAGGAAGGGCAGAAATTGATTGTTTTCTTATTTTTTAATGAGATTTGGTCATCTTGTACGCCTCGCTGAGTGCGGAGTTTAAAGAAGTCTCCATACCTCATTCTTTCCTGACGATGCAGTTGCACCTTCTAGCAACCTCTCCAATCATGCTGGTCTGCACGATCCTTTATCATAAATACTTTCCCTTTTTGCAAATGTGTTTTAGCCCTGAGTTTTAGCTCAAGAAAATCCTGGGTGTCAAGAAATAAAGGTAACAAAAACCTAGAAACAAAACCCAAACCCACAACTGGCTGGTGCTATTCTGTAGTTGCTGACTAATTTGTCATTAGGGACTGCTGTGATTTGGGAAGAGCTGCCTCATGTCACCCCGGCACTGACTGTGTTGCCGTAGTGGATAAAGCAATTATTGCCGCTTTGCCTTGTAAGCGTTGAAAGGCATCTGCTGTTCCTCTGAGGTGAATGGTGAAAAGGAAATTGATGCTGATAATAAACATAATTATAAAGAAGGCTGCTGGAAAGACTCCCAATCTGTAAGGGAAGAGTGACATTTTAAGAGCTGTGCTGTGGATCTAATGAGAATTGGTATTGCCTTTTAAACCATTGCACTGAGGCTGGAATGATATGTCTGATAAAGTCGCACACATTATGTGAGGTTATATTGCAAAAGGTTCTGGTTATATCAAATGTCCATGATGGCACAATGAACTAGGGCGGAATTTTTTTTCTCCCTGTATTCCACTTTCAAACCTCTGGGTTTGGGCTTTCTTTGGGTAGGTGTGCTGTTTATTTTTTAGTACAGAGGGGAAAGGTGTCAAAGAGGTTCCCTTTGCAAACTTTCCTGTGTAGGCTTTTGACTGCCTGGATTGGCCAGTCTCGGGGGAACTGTAGGGTTGCAAAACTCAAAGAAATACTAATGTCTTTGTTACAAAGCGTCTTGCTTGATGTGCCTGCAGGATCTAGTCTTGTAAACTATGGTGTTGAAGAGGACGAGAACACACATTATTCTAGAAAATTCATGCTATCTGGCAGTCTGTGTTAGGTGTCTAGACTGAAGTCGCAAAATATCAAGCCTTTAAATTAGAGTCAGCTTTGTGCAAATGTCAGTGGTAAAAGAATTGAGTTGAAAATAACATTAAATAATTACTGTGAAATTAAAGGACTATTTTGAAGTTGTAATTGAGTTTGATGCATCATGATTATGTTATTGGTAGCGGTTCATGGCTCATCCAATGTTGTTATTGCAGAATCGATGTTTTCATTTAATGTTTTCTGGATCATTGTAATCTTCTGTGGTACTTAATTGAATAAAATACAAGACTCACTTGGAATAGATGCAGATACAAAGTACTAAATTTCTCGGAGGAAGACTGTTTTCACTTTGTTTCACCCAAAGCATTAGTTTATTTGCAAATGTAATTGGTACTGGCTTGAAGAGTGTTCCTAGAGTACATTAAATGGGACAGCCATAACAACAGTATTAAATTTATGGCAGATGAGTGTAAATAGTGCAGTATTATCTGTAATGGCTTCTGGACTGTAAATATGCCATTGAGTCCCACTATGTATGAATCAGGAGTCTTATTCGTGAGTGATTCTTTAGATGTGCGTTGTACAGAAGGGGAAAAAAAGCCCTGTACTCTGAATTTTCTCCCAATACTTAGCACAAAGCTATGCGTTTCTGTAATGCTGAGCTGCAGGTTAAAGCCCAGGTCCCAGCCCCCAGCAAGGCTGTGGTCTCAGTGTCCAAGTTCAGTGCTGCAAGTGGAAACACAACCCTGAGTTCAGTGGAGTGTGCATCAGACCTCAACTGGCAACGGAGGACTGACAGTAGCTGGAAACTTGTGCAGGGAACTGCACCTTTTAAATCCTTGCTCAACCCAAATAGAGATGGAACAGAAGCAAAAGCTATTGAGTGATGATGTGAACCATTCATGATTTTTGTGGCTAAGATGGGTACTTTGAAGCAGTCTCTGAAAGGATGGGGAGAGATACGACACCACACAAACAGAAAGAGTCTTTTAACAAGGTTCCTCAGAAGTGCGTAGTGGATAAAGGAATGTCTGTCCTGTGTGGACAGAGAAATTCACTAATAGTAAAAATGATCTCTTCAGGAGTAGACAGCAGTGTGCTGGGCAGATAGAAGGCACAATATTCTCCTTGGGATTGTCAGTTATTTCCAGCAAGATCTGTTGTTCTGTTGGAAACATCTCTAGATCAAAGCACAGGAAACCCTGTGCTGTGCAGCTCCTAGGTGCTGCTGTAATATAAATAATAAAAAAATAAACTTTTTTTTTAACATTTGGTTTCACTGCAATCAATTCCTAGTATGTTGACTGTTGATTGCATGGAGTCATACTACAGGACTTTTTTTTATGAATAGATGCTTTTTGGTTTTGAATCCAGCACACAAAAATGGATTTTTATTTATGCTGTGTCTGCATTGCACTTCTCTGCCTGTGTAAGGAGGCTTTAAAATTGATGTGCATTGCACTTACAGCCACTTATAGCCACTTTACTGAGCCAGAGTAATGTCAAGCAGCTTTAGTGCCTGGGAGAAGATACATAGGACTTTGCTAGGATGGAAGCTCTATCAGCCATTTAAAGCAATCAAGTATCTTTGATTATAGAAATTTAAACCTCATTTACTGTGCAAAATCTGATGAATATACTAAAGTTTCTGTCTCCTAGAAAAGGATTTGTACCAGGTAAATTAGCTACCTTTTTTTTTTCCTCATGAAAGGAAAGTCAAAGTGAAGAAGTGTTGTGGTAGCGTGCTGCATGATGCAGTGTGGGCTCTGCTCTTTCAGGAAAGGTCTTCTGGTGTCATAAGGATTTATTTTACCATCTGTGTTTGTGTTAACTTCTGTTAACATGCCATAATCTAACTGGGGAGAAAACTAAATCTTTAAAAAAGGTTTCTTTAAGGGAACTGCTTGAATCTTATAACCAGGAAGGAATGTATCTGTACCAAAAAAAATTATAAGGCAGAGTTTATTTAGCAATGAGATATAAAGGATTTAATTTTTACTACAATTCATCTCATCCTAATAGACCAGATGATAAGAAAACATTAAAGCATAATGCTAGATGGACTGCAAATGAATATTTATTTGTTTTTCTACAACTACCGCATGGGTAAACCAACAATCTTGGGCTGGTGCCTTACTGGTAAGATGAACTATTGAATCATGTGCATCTCATTCTGCTGCAAATGCTATCTGAAGTGAAATTGGTTTGAAGAAAATACTAGATTAAAACATCTTTTCAGACTAAAGTTGACTATTCTGCTATTTTTGTGACTTTTGAATCACATGCAGCCTCCCTCTGGTGTCTATAAGGCAGGGAAAAAAAAAAAGGTTAAAAATAGATTAATCTGTTTTGGAAAGCTCATCCTTTGACTTCATTTCTGGACATAATTAAAAGCCTGATCTATTGGTTAGAATTTTCCAATTTACTTTGACTTTTCTTTGACTACTGGGAGGCAAAGTGATCAGGTGAAGTACTGCTGAAAAACCCTGTCCACTAAAGCTTTGTACAATGTTTCCCTTTCATGCTGAGTTCAGAGTTACAGGCAAGCACTTACGTGTATACTTTTCCCACCAATCTATTATACTTTCTCCTTGTATTAATCTTTTCAGAGTAGCTGTTACTTGTTCTGATATCACCAAACTGCAAGTAGCTAACCAACTATTCAGTGCTCTGGATGGTTTTATAAGGCAGGTGGAACTGAATAATTTGTTAGTTGTTTTTTTCCCTCTCCTGCTGACCAACTTTTACTTCCACCGTTCCAGGCTCCTGTAACTTGAGCCTCTAAATGTCCCATTCTGCAGCCACTTCCTACACCAGCAGGTCTTGATCTGTAGAGGAAAACAACAGAGACGAAAAGGCCGCAGATTCCATGAATAAATATAAGCCCTTGGCTGTCTTGTTGTCCCTGGAAAATATGTCTGAAAGTCTGTCTTTTAGTAATATTTGCGATAAAAGACTGATAGAGTTCCCAAGTGTGATGAGATCTGCCCTTCTTGTTTCAAAAGGTCTGGTCTGATCAACAGTGTGATGGGTGTTTCAATTTTTTTTATATTTTTTTTTTTTTCTTCATGGATGAAGGTGAGGCTTCATAAGCTTCCCAAATGCAACACATTACAGTTGTAGATACTTCACAGTTAGATCCGGGCAATGACCCAGAGTTTTCCAGATCACACTGTTTACAGCAAAGCCTGATCCGAACATATGGTATTGATCTGCTATTACCTCCTACTGCTGACATTTAGCCAGCAGGTTTTAAGTCCTTCTACACTTCTCCTAACTAGGCAATAGGTGGGGATAATGGAAGGCTTGGCTGACAACTAGAAGCAGGAGTGGGTTCAGCTTTTTTCTCTTTGTGGACATTGTTCTACTACAGCTTGTGGAGGTAATGACATGTACCGCTTGCACTGTGATATACATGTGATCTGATTTTTGTTTGTGTACATAAGATGGGCATATAACGTGTAATAACATACATAGATTTGTGCCATGTGTGAATAAGACGCGCATTACTTATTTGTGACAAGCCTATGGTTCTGCCTGGTACACTTTGTCACACTCTAGCTCAAATTTCATACTTGCATGTTTTCCTAAGGGATATATGTTCAGGGGAAAAAATGCATGTCCTTGCATAGCTTTCTTTTAGCTCTTATGATTTCCATGGGTTGCATAGCAATGCTTTGGAGGTTTCTATTATTCTCCAGTCTTCCCATCCTTGTGCTATTTTCTAAGCTAAAGGAATTTGCAGGTTGATTTGGGTTTTTTTGTGTGTGTGTGTGTTTGTTTTTTATGGAGTAATTCAGAGACAGTTGTTTATTCAGTTGTGGGCTGCTTTGAAATGTGTTATTCTTCGCTGTCTTTAGAATATGGTGAAATGGAAAGGTCATAGATATCATATCAAACAATATTATGGTAAGAACTGTCTTATTTCAGACCAACTTGTGAGTGCTGTAGAAAGAATGCATTTGTTGATTTAGTTTATGTGGAGAAAAACATGTTGAAGTCCATCACAGTAAATAGCTGTGTAATGTTTTAGGGAGGCTGCTATGTATTTTAGTGATTTCATTCACAAAAATTGGTCAAGTTCTGTGGGACAATCTCAAAAGGGATATGGAGTCACTGTGTGTTAAGCAGAGGTCATCAGTCCCTTAATGAATGCTGCTTACCACTCCTGGTACCCTATGGCAGCACTTACATGTCCGGAGCAATTACATGTACCCAAATTACTACCACTTACTGCGAGAACTCAAAGGAACAAACATTTCGGATGAGAAGATACAGGGAGTAGTCTTGAACTCTGGCAAGATACTTTTTGTGTTTTCTGTACGCTTTGGACATCCCACCTCTGCTGCTGCTTGTTGCAGCTTTTAAAGCCATGGTTTTGATTCTAGTAGGGACAGGTGGGGAAAAAGTTGAGGCACTCTTTGTCATTCTAAGTAGAGATGTGAGGAATTTCATGCCTCCCTTGCTTGTGGCACATCAGGTGTTGTGCAAGTTGCCCTTGCTCCAGCTGTGCCTAAGCACCTGAGGTGGTTTTGCTGGATACCTACTATATCTCTCTAATTAATGAACATTATCAATGCTAAGTAGAGGATGTCTTATCCCTTTTTAGAGGTCTTATGCCATGCTCAGAGCCCTACTGTTCTCCAGGTTTCAGTAAGATATATAGGATATATAAATCTTAGAATCCTTCCTGCATCAATTCTCTTGTGTTCCAAGCAGATCAAATAAATGGATGGGAACAGGACCTTGCCAGTACGTTACTTGAATTATGCTATTTAAGTTTGTATTCAGGCAGTTGTGTATTGCATGCGTTTGCATATCATGCAGTAAGACTTCCACTTTCTTTACGATGTGATCTGGTTTCAAGGGAATTTGGAGTCTGGTTTGGTGCAGTATTCTCAGAATTGAAGAGTACCCCACTGTGGAAGTTATAACAAAGGCATAGTGCTAGCACCTCTCATCTGCTGAACACAAAAATCTCTCAGAGGTGCTCCAAGTGGCCCGTCAAAAGAGATGGTCAGTTTTTAAAAGTTAGAGTGAGGCATTTTGTTCTGGTTTCTGTTTGCTTCATCAGAAGGGAAATAAGACTATTGAAACTGGACTAGTTATAAGTCAACTCTGTATATCACCTCTTTTCTCTGTTTTAATAAAGACATACCTTTACCTCTGTGTTACAGAGTCTGGCTAGCTTTTCCAGGTGGTCCATTTTCCACTTACACTAGCGGATATTCAAAACACTAGTAACAAGTTTTCGGTGTCCCCTGATTTAGTATATGTACTGTGGAAGAACTGCAATCCAGAAAAGTGGATGTTGGGGTGGGTACTACGACACAGAGGGGGGAAAGAGAGAGAAGTGACCTCTATCTGTGCACCATTTGTTTCATCCAACTAGGGAAGTACAGTTATGTCCAAGTGATGTTTTCCTTCTCCCATACACCTACAGAGACTTCAGTGCAGGAATCTGAAAATACTTTGGGTTTGCTTTCTCCATAAATAAAGAGGTGCAGCAGGCAGAAGGGCCTTGGATCACTTTGTGCCTCTTTCAGAGAAGACAAGTGTCTGCAGTGTTTTCATTGTTCAGACTCTTGAAAAGCCTATTTTGGGCTGGTGGAAAAACTGGTCTGCCATAGAGCTAGTAGGAATACAGCAACATAGGTTTAGCATAACAGGTTTCATCTAGAGATCTAGAAATACTTGAGAAAAAGCATGCTAGTGTACAAACACTTGCGGCCCCCACCAGTAGCTGGGGCAGTGACCTCTACAAGCTATCCAACTTCAGTAAGCATTTTGGGGAGGCACTAAACTCCAGTGAAAACACTAGTGCAGATGGTAGAACTGGCACTATTGCCCCTCATGGTATTCTTTTGGAGCACATGTGAGAAGTTACCATGAGGCTACCATGGTGTTCAGTGGTTCACTGTTCATCAGGGCCTGCTCTTTGCTCCAGATGGTAGCAGTCCCGAGGAGATCCCTTCCACTGCGTAAAGCTGGGCTCAACCCTACCCAGGCAACAGGATACAATACAGCCACTCATCAGGTTTTACCTTCAGAAACTAAGGACATTTGATTCTTACTCCTGTATGGCTTCTGAGACTGCATCAGTTGTGGTGGTATAACTCCCAGCTAAATATGACATCGCTAATAATAAATGTAAGTTATGTACATCTACCTGCTTTAACAGTGTCAGTATTTTGCATAACCTCACTATTGAAAGTGTACAGATTATGTTGTAAGTTCAAGTATTTTTTTTCCTTTTTTTTTTTTGTCAAAGCTGATATAAAAGTAAATTAAAAATAACAACCATTGAAATGAAAATTGTACTTCATAAAATAAATGCTTAAAAAGCCACTTGCTTCAGCTGCGGCTTTCACATGCGAAGTTCTCTCAGGCAATTGCATGTGCTTACATAAGAAGTCTTTCACAGCATTTACATTTAAACCAGTCATCATCTTATATGCAGATCATTTATTTGTCCTATAAATCACTGTTGCAGCTAAAAATGAAGATGAGGTTCTCCCTTTTCCAAGCAGTAGGCTGCTAAATAGCCTAATATGTTTGCAGCTGTTTTGAAGATGGGGATTCTCTGTTTGGCAGCAATTTGGGGGTGGTGGTGGTGGGGTTATTTTGTTATCTCTGTTTTCTCAGCGTTGGTAATCTCTCTTATGTTTTCTGACCCTGAATATTTGAGTCATAAAATACATATAGTTGCTATTCTGTAAAAACTATGTTTAAATAAAGAGGCGAGGAAAAAGTAGGGAGGAAAGAAATAAATCCTTTCACTTCTAAAGAAGCAGCCAGAAAGAGACTGTACTGAATCAATGAGGGATTCGGCTGATACCCGGAAATAACCAGAGAGGGGTGGAAAAATGTCAGTGAAGATTGATCCCTAGGATCGCAGGGAGCAGAAATACTAAGCCAGACTGTGAGGAGGCAAACTTTGAAAAACCAATTTGGAGACAATTCACAGCTGGCACTGAAGTTGGGGCCTCAGAAGTCTCTCTCACATAGATAAACAAGTAAGAAAGAGGCATCTGTTGCATTACAGCTGCCAAGGTCACACCAGCAGGAGCAGGCAGAAGGGAAGAAGAAAGCCAGCGGTAGCATCCGTATTCCTTGCAGGGATAACACAGTGCCAAACAACGATGGTGCTGCTAATCACACGCCTTTAGGGCTGGAATGATGTATTTAAATATATATGTGCTGACTCAAAGAATAACCCCACAGTGGAGTAATATCTTTGAAAAAGATAATCCACTTAAATAGGAATGCCTGACTATCAGCACCCGTGTGTGATCTTTGGGGTAAGCAAACCAGAGTGAATACATAATCCAGAAGTGAGAAGGGCACAAGTACCTGCTGTGTTCCCCAGAGCCACGCTCCAATTTAGGCAGGAAAGTGCTATGCAAAACAGCTGTAAGCTGTGCACAAGCGAGCAGACTTCTTCACAGCTTGCATCCCAGTGTTGTCTTACTTGTTTACCATGAACTGTGGGGTCCTGGAACTTGGAGCAGCAGTGAGAGACAGGAAGTGGCAGAATATAGTGCTTCAAATAAAGTTATTATAGTCACTTTAAAACATTTTCTCATGCTCAAATTTAAAAAAAAAATAAAAAAAAAAAAAAAAAAAAAAAAAAAAAAGATAAAGTAACTAAGTACAGCTTCAATAGTGCACAAATAGTAGCAACACCATGGGACTGTTATACAGATCCACAAGTTGTTCTTCCTGTGCCCATTTTCTCTGTGTCCTCTACTGCATGGGTATGCTGTCTCAGCAGTAGGTTTCAAGCTTTTTTGAAGTGTATCCCCTGTAGGAATGGATATTCATGCAAATAACTAATTAATGGCATTGACTAAATAAAGTGGATTTGATCTGTTAAATGAAAATACCACACCAAATTGCTTTCTTAATGATCTTGGTCATGAGTAATGGAAATGTGATATATTTTTTTTTTTATCTGTAAGTATATTCACAATCTGTTATTGCCTCTAGTGTGTTTAGGGAACCTTTGGAATAGATAATTTTCCAATCTGAGTGGATCCCAAAGCCACAGAGGTTCTCGGTGGAGCCCCTGAAAATTCATCTGAGGATAGAGACTCTGACACGGCTAAATCCACGACACAGCCAGTGTGCTGGAAACAGCTGGAGAGGGGTGACAGTAGCAGGGCTGGTGCAAGATAAGGCTAATTAATACATATCTTTAAAGGTCAAAAATTTTACCCCCTTTATGATATTTTTGGGATGCCCTTTGACAAGCTGAGAGCTCTTGCCAAAGACAGAGATTAATTTAGAACATAATTAAGTGGTTTTGTGGCCCTCTAATGGGGATGAAAGTGAGAAGCAGTTCTGGAGAAGGTGTGTAAGCAATAGAGATGCTCTGAAGCATTTGTAGGATGTAGGGTGATACGAGATATCAGCTGATCCACCACCTAAGTGTTTCAATTTCTAAATGAAACTGGGGCCATTGCTGTGCAGTAATGTGATATTACTGTTCTCACATTCTTGGAGAGGGGCAGGGCACAAATATTCTCTGCTTTCAGAGCAAAACAAAATTAAATTCTCCTTCTCCAAAGCCTATTCAGATGTGTACAGAACAGAGACCTCCAGAATGAATAGCCAGGATGTCTGGCTGTTCTTGTAACATCTAAAAATGTGAACTCTTTACAAGAGAGTTTTTAACCATGCAACCCTCATGGTTTTACAGCTCGTTGTTCTGCTCTGGCTTCCCTTCTATGAGGAGCACTTTACCTCCAGAAGGGTTTTCAGTGGAAAAGCACAAATACCTCTGACTCACTGCATCTGAGCCATAGAGGTCCAGAATAAGGAGGAGTTGTGCTATTCTTTTTTGTGTGGATGACATGTTGGCACTGGGACTGAGAATGAATTGGTCACCAGGATGCCTTGGCACATCTGCGGGGCCATGATGATGCCATGAACAGACTCCTTTTTACAGATGTTTCGTTCTTGTTCCTCACTCTGATGTTCTCTAGGAAAGCTGGAATAGTGGGGCAGTAGGGTAACTGCACATGTATTAAATTGGCCTTGGAGATTGAATGGGTTTAACTCTTCGGAACTATGCCACTGGTCCTAGAAGAGCATGGGTAAGGAAGATCTTCTCAGTTGCTGTAGGAGCTGCCAGCCTTGTGTCCCTGCTCTGCTGTCCTTCCCCTCTGGAAAGGAGCATCAAGGCATACTTACCACAGTCCCCTTTGCATCCTGTGGATCGGTTTTGATCCGAGCTACATCAGTCTCCTTTCAAATGACTGAATGCTAAAATCCATGACTACAACATTTTTACAAGCACATCTTGCCTCTTTTAAAGTGAACATCTATGCTAGCAGACTCTGCCTCTCTTCCTGAGGTATCTTACTAACATCTACTACTTCTGGAACACTAAAAACTGTACCATTAGGACTTTTTCTTTGTAACCTACCTGTCAGTATGTTTTTTCCATTGTCACAGCTTGCTGGAATATGTGCTTTCCTGTGCCACATGTCCTCCCTGAACCAAAAGCAAACCCACCAAACCAATGGGAACTGGTAGTGAGCATGAAGTTCAGAAGGACTGGCTGTACAAAAGCAGATAGTACGGTGTGTTCTGCTGGAGATACCACATTACCACACTCCAAGTGCTGATGGTTTAGACCCTCTAAAACTTTCAGATACGTAGCTCTCCATGGGATTTGGTCTTTATCTGGAGAGAGGAGAACATTAGCAGACTGTGCCATGGTATAGTTAATCAAGTAGAATTAATTTCTACCCGTCCTTCCTACTGGCTTCAACATCCTTGATGTGGTAA
The DNA here is from genome assembly GCA_013400375.1 of Thinocorus orbignyianus. Classification (NCBI taxonomy): domain Eukaryota; kingdom Metazoa; phylum Chordata; class Aves; order Ciconiiformes; family Thinocoridae; genus Thinocorus; species Thinocorus orbignyianus. Next base: position 368,077 of record VXBW01005588.1, on the reverse strand, counting down.
TGAAGGGGGAATAAATAGCCCAGTGTGGTACAGCCAGAACCCCAGCTTTCAAAGGAGCAGGAAGGTTCTGCATCTGATAACTGCTGCAGGCATATTATTGCCCTTGCTTAGTTTATAGTCTCTTGAACAGACGTCTGCAGCTGCAGGGCTCCCTGTGAGCACAGGCTACTCTTGAGTCTGGCCTCTAAAACATGTAGGGGGTGGGAATGCACTCCTGAGACCCCATTGCTGCTTCTGAAGAAGGGGCTTCTCTGCATCCGTGGGCAGCAGAGACCTCCACCTATCTGGAGAAGCAGGATTAAGGATGGTATTAGTCAACTGATCTGCTTAAAAAAGTTTGGGAACAGTAACAAACCTAGCATGCATTGCTGTAATGCATGGTCATAAACAATAGTTATTGTGCTTTAGATTCTAAAAATTCATAGGTCTTCATGGTGATGACTTTCTAAAGTTTCAGTCCACCGTGTCTTCCAGAGTCATAATTTTCCATTCACGATGTGTGAAGTTTGCAACAATCTTTGAGCATGAGGCAGCTTTGTGGTGGTGGTAGAGATGCTCTCCAGGAACTCTAGGGAGTGTTCTGAGAATGAACCCAGATCACAATCCTGTTCCTGCCAGTCTCAGAGGAATGAAACACTTCCCTTCTAAGAGGAAAGGCTCTAGGACATGTGTGACTAATTTGTTACAAGGTAATTAAAAATTATCTGTCTTACTGCAGCGCTACATGATTTGGTTGAAACCAGCACTCTGGGTGAAGATAAGTGTAGAAGCTGGGAGCAGGTCCTTTTGTCTGTCACTGGTTCCTCTCCTGATAGGAGGGAAATGGACTGTCTGATTTGTCATGGTGCTGGAGGAGCTAATTGATGTCAAGTGTGGGGATGCCATTCGCATGGTTGTAGCTGGCATTTTGAACATGCATCTTGGATAACAGGGGGAGCTGTCATCTGTGCTCACAGCGGTGCTCCTGAGCTGTCCTACAGTGTGGACTACATGGATTAATGGAGGATAATCACGATAGGAGTGCAGCTTGTGGCAGGGAGCAAACAGGGAGAAAGACCCTGCTGCAGGTAGCTCAGGCAGCCAATGGAGATAAACCTGTTGGAAATGATGGGTGGTAGGGGATGAACCACCTGATGTATCTCTAGACTTGGTGGGTAGGAAAAATGTGCTGCCTGTATCCCTGTGATCGGGTGGGATGCTATGGAGTGGAATGGATGGGAAGGTCATACTCTCAGCATCCTTATGCGCCAGTGGCTCCTGCAACACCCTAAAAGAGACTGTATAAATCCTCCTCAAGCAGCTGTTGAAATTGACAGATACTGATTCTTGTCCTGTGATAGAGATGTATTAGTCTTTCATGAGTGATGACTCAGCCAAGCAATGAAGTTGGTACGCTAACATAGCACAGAGGTCAGGATGGATGGCCTTACCCCTGCTAATATGGGCGCGTATTATTCTGTGCCTCTTACTAATGGGTATTTCTGAATGGCAATGGCCACTGCTTCCTACTTTAGCATCTCCCCAAGGGGTATTTGGCAACTTCTGAACACCTTTGATCAAGGAAAAATGGTGTTGGAGAACTGGAGGATGTGACTGTCCTCTGCTTCCGTGTCCACCTGGCAGTGAGCCATGAGCTTGTGGCTGTCTGAGGGGATGAAACACTCTACACAGGTTGGGGTGACAGAGGGCCACTGCGGGGCAGAGAGACCACGGCACTTCAGTAACACTGATGTGGTTGTGCCAAAACTTTGAGGCGTGCAGTGAGAACAGTCAGCGTCGTAATGCACCTATGTAATGAGGCTAAGCCATATGTATTTGCATAGCTAACTGCTGGACTAATTAGCACAATTAACTTCTAATGTGTCCAACAACAGGCTTATAGGGAAAAAAATTCTACATTGTAAGGAGAGCGGCATTTTCCAGAGCTATTGAAAACTGTGTTTTTTCAGTTGCTAACCATGGATAAACTGAATATGCATGCAAAGGGCATGCAACAATAAACAGACAGGTACAAATATATTTATTTTCAATAACGGTGCAGTTAAGTCCACTGATTGCCAGTGTAAGTACTGAGAAGTCAGGGACCCAGTGAATGGTCTGTGTTTTGGTAGGGATATGTTTTGCAGAAATTTCCAGCATATACCATAAGGAAGTGGGGGAAAAAATACAGTTTTGTTTTGTTTAAATTCCTTTTGGAAAGAAAAATAGAAGTGTAGAATAAAGCTAGCCTTCATTACTACCCACAGTAGGTAGAAAAATAGACTAAACCAATTGGAAAATTCACTGATCCACTTATACAAGACCTTGAAAGCAATTGTGTTCTGATGGCTGGGGAAAAATGTATGAGGAAGAATAACCTCGCTATAAACATCTACAAAATATTGTGACTAAAACTACTGGGACCAAAGAGATGAAATTGCAATGTAAGCTGGGACTGTGTTTTAGTACAACCCAGCAAGAGACTGACAGAGGCAGTTAGATTTAAATGTAAATTATTGCTTCTTGTTAAAAAGGTGCTATTCACTTTTTTTAATGAGCTCTTGCCTGGATCGTGGCACCTGGGACTAGGCAAGATTGTCCAGTTTCCTACCAGCACATTTCCATGTTGCAGATCTCTTATATCACAGATTCTATGAACTGATGCAATAAGTAATGATGAAAATGCAGAAATGCTTAGACAATCTGGGTGGTGGCTACTATATAATCTCTAGGAAAACTTGACCTCATTTTAATCTGTCCCTGAACCAATGAGGACCAAATTTGTTTCTGGTGTAAGGAGAGGTTACCTCCAGCGGAGTTGTGCTCCTGGTGAATGTGACCTTGTGTAATAAATCTGTGCTGTAAAATTTAGGATCAAATGGGGCATAATCACTTACTTGTCGAATAAATACTCTGATGTTCCCTTTCCTTAGCTGGTTATTTGCAGACTCAGCAGAGATTCCAGTATCACGTGAGGGAGAAAATGTTCAGCTTTATGTAGTGTTAGCACAGAGCTCTGGGCTCCATCCATCCCAGTATGTTGGGTGTGCTGGGAAGGAGGTGAGGAGGGGACATCAGACACATGGCAGTTTCATGTCACCTGATGTTGAGGTGAGCTAGGGTTTGCATCCATCCCAAGCAAATATCGAACAGCTTAGAATCATAGAATTGTCCAGGCTGGAAGGGACCTCCAAAGGTCATCTAGTGCAACCTCCCCACAGTCGCAGGGACATCCCCAACTAGAGCAGGTTGCCCAGGGCTTCATAGAGCCTAACCTTTAATATCTCCAGGGAAGGGGCCTCAACTACCTCCCTGGGCAACTCGTTCCAGTGTTCCACCACCCTCACAGTAAAGAACTTGTTCCTAATATCCAATCTAAATCTGCTCTTCTCCAAGTTAAAGCCATTACCCCTCATCCTATCACTACAGACTTTTGTAAACAGACCCTCCTCAGCCTTCCTGTAGGCTCCCTTCAGGTACTGGAGGGCTGCTATTAGATCTCCTCAGAGCCTCCTCCTCTCCAGGCTGAACAACCTCAGCTCCTTCAGCCTGTCCTTGTAGCAGAGGTGCTCCAACACCTTGATCATTTTTGTGGCCCTCCTCTGGAACATCAGGTCCATGCCCTTCCTATATTGAGGGCTCCAGACCTGCACACAGTACGCCAGGTGAGGTCTCACCAGAGCAAAGTGACGGAATTACCTTTCTGGATCTTCTAGCAATGCATCTTTTGATGCAACCCAAGATGTGATTGGCCTTCTGGGCTGCGAGTGCACTCATGCTGCTCCAAGTTTCCTCTAACTATGTAAGGTCCCCTGAGAGTTTCTGGAGACCGGTAGTGGCTTTGTGCCCCACACTTAGGCACACCCCATGTCACCCCATGCTGACAGCGACTGGGCCTAGGAAGGCTTGTTTAACAGCTCTGCTGTGTTGGAGAGATCTGTTACAGCAGGGAGTCCACGGGGAGTGAGCTACATCAGCGTGGAGCGGGGCCGACAGCCCTCGCTGGTGTGTCACCCTGCAATGTGACCTACATGGCAGCTGCACGAGTGCGGGATGCAGCCAGGGGATCAGAAATGCAAAGTGGGCTCCCATCACATCATGGACATGGAGAGGGCGAGGGGAAGCTGGGGGCATGTTTTATCCTGGTAAACGTGCTACTTTCGGGCAGTGAGGCAGCAAGCAGCTCCACAGGGAGCATTGGTGCTCTCTGTGTCCCATCGGTGGGAATCTACTTCCCTGGAAGTCCACGTTGCATCCTCCAGAATTGCCCTGGCACAGCTTTCCTTTCATAGCCGGGGACCGCTGGGGTGCTGACACCTCTGCGAGTAGGGAGAAGGGGAGAGCGCCTCTGCCAGAAACTCCGTATCCACGGGACTCCCGTCACTGGGAACACGGGATTTAATTCCTGAGCAGCGGGGTGCCTGCGACCCCTTTCCCTGGGGCTGTGGGAGGTGGGGGGATGACTGCTGAGCCCCGGCTTTGCACATCAGCAGCCAGCTGCACATTGTGCGGCGGGGCGGCCGGTGCATGCGCATCGCGCCGGCTGCCGCCGTGGAGGTGGGGAGCGAGGACCACATCGCTGCCTCCCGGCTCCGAGCTGCCAGTTGCTGGTTGCCAAGCAGTTATCATTGTTTCTGTGACGATTGCAGAGGCTGTTGCTAATTGAAGAAGCCCCCACAGCATCCTTCTCTCTGCTTCTGCTTTTATTTTAGAGGCTTAAGGGTGGAAGACAGCTAGACTAGTGCTTTTTTTTTTTATGTTGCATTTTTATTTATTTCTTTTTTGTGGGGGTGGGAAATTTCTCAGCTGGTGATGAAGTGATGGACTAGTTACTCATCCTTATCCCTTTAGTCTTTGTGTGTGGTGTGTGTGTGTGTGTGCGCGTGTGTGTATGTCTGAACACACACAGACGAGCTTACACACACACACTGTAGAATCCTGTTTGCCACTGCAGTGGGCACAAATAGGTGAGCATGACTACAGCCAAGGAGCAAAATGCATCAGGGAAACAAGCCCAACAACAAGAACAGGTAATGCTTATTTTCCTCAATTTCAAACAAATACAGATCTGCATTGTGTAACTCTGTGTTTCTTGTATGATTGTTATTTTATTTTATTTGTGCGGGTTTTGTTTGTTTTTTTTTTTAAATCTTTTTAGTGTTCATTCCTAAAATTGTCAACTGAGTCACCAGTCAGTGGCAGGAGGAAGGTGCTGTGTGGCTGGGTTCAAGGTCTGCTTTCTCGATGTGTGTGGAAGCTGGGGGGCTGTGTGTGTTTGAAGCTGAAATTGTGCTATTTTTATCAGCCTGCACCTCTTGCTGAAGGCTGTAGAGATTTGTTCTGTAACTTCTTCCTTACGTGCATGTGTGGGGGTAGGATGTTGGGACAGAGGCCCCTTTTCTCTGGAGGAAGGGGGCAAGGCTTTTTAACAGTCCCTCTGCAGATGGATCTAAAATTGGAAAAGTGGGTTGCAGCTTCCTACTTTGTCATGCACTTTCAGGGATTTTATTATATTATTTTTTTCTTTTTGTCTGAGATCTTCTTGGAGGGACGCTTCAGGGTACAGTGTGTGCTCAGGCTGTGTGTGTGCAAGCAGTGATGGGGGCAGGGCGGGGGGGCAAAAAGCAACTGTAAGTAGGTATAACTCTCATTGACTTTGGGGAAAATTGCAGTGCTCACACCATAGCTGAACTCGATTAATTTTCTTTTGGTTGGTAGGTGTTGTACGTGTTTCTATAGAGGTAGAAAGTTAAAGACTTGATCTCCCCCCCA